>JAHLSL010000036.1:110402-137656 GCA_025920805.1 Petroica traversi | reverse complement strand
GAAGAGGAAGAGGAAGAGGAAGAGGAAGAGGAAGAGGAAGAGGAAGATTCCCAGATCTTAAAGCAAAAATCTTTGATTACGGATCACCTCCCTTTTTTTGCACAAACCTTATTCCCATGCATCTGTTAGGATCCTGCCAGCTCAGCTTCAGAAAAGTTAATTTCCCCATTCAAGTTATTTGGACACTTGATTTATTCTGTCTCTTAGGACTTAAAAATTGTTTTGGGATCCCGTGGCCCTGTGGAATCCCACAATGGCTCTTCACAAATTAATTTTCCACAAGACAACCACAGCCAAAGGTAACTGGGAGGGAAGAGCTGCTGTCCAGCTGGGGTTTGACTCTTTAATACCAAAATTTATCAACCCAATCCCAAGTTTATGGCTCTGCTGGCAGCTGGGTGGTGTCTGACATGGATTTGTCTCCTCACAGACATCTCTGGTGCCTGAGATGTCCAGGAATGTCCATATCCCTAAGCACAGCGAGGCAGATAGAGTAAGGAATTAGGCTGCCAGGAATTTGTGTCTTTCCAAGTCTTGCCCAAGCTAAAGTCACTGACAGAAGTATCTGGTAGGAGAAGGATTGATTGTCCAACAAAAGTCAAGCAGAGAGAAAGCTGACTCTGGAATAATGGGCAAGGAATTTGGAATGTTAATTCCCACAGTTCTGGACTCCAACATTTCCTTGAAGAGTGTTGAGATCGATACCAAAATCATTGAAAAAAAAAATCTGTGGAAGATACATCCAGCTTTAGAGTGAGCCACGGAACTCAAACCCCTCTGACTGGGATAACAAGCAATGGATACATGTCAATCTTAGTTCTTAGTTTAATACTTAACATCTATGGTTTATTTTTATTAACGTCATTCCTTTGTTGGGAAGAAGGACATGGAAAGAAAGAGAAAAGGATCTTGTGTGGCTTTGCAGGGGAATTTTTCTGTGCAAAGGGATCATCCCACCAGCAGAAGGAGCTCCAGCTGAAACCCTGGCCCTGCTCATTTGGTCCTGATGAAGTTTATGGACCTCAAGAAAGAACAAAGGGAAAAGGTGAAACAGCCACGTTCAGGAGGAGAGAAAAGTGGAACGAAGCTCCAGACAGAGGACCAAAAAGTGATGTGGGCACTCATGATAACATTAACACATCCTTGTTTTCAGAGACCACGACCTTTGGGCTGTGTTTGCCAAAGTAGAGGCTGGTAGGATTTCAGCAGGGTGTTGTCATTCCAGGTGGGTCCTGCTGGCAGCTGACTGGTGGGATTGGCACTCAAGCAAGGAACAAGACCCAAATTCCCATTTTCCATTGGTTTTGGAGATGTAAAATGGTACAAAGGCAGATTTGCACTTTTCAGAGTGGAGGACTCCCTGAAATATCTCTGTTGGCTTTAACGTTTGATATTAAATAATGGAGGAAAGATTTAAAAGAGAAGAAAAATAATAAAAATTAAAAAGGATAAAGCTCTAGGGAAATCACCCAGTTAGAATAAATTAATGTAATTATTATTATTATTCCAGGGAAGTTCTCAGGTGTAAGGAGAGAAAATAAAACCACAGGACACCAATCCAAGAACCAAAGTGCCTCCAGCAGGTCTTCACAATTATCCAACATTTCTGCTTGAACCAAACCAAGTAACGGGATATGGGAAATACAAAATATCCTCCAGCAAAGAGCCAGGAATGCCTGCAGTGCTGAATTCCACAAATAAAATGCACTCCTTGGTTTAAAGCTGATAAAGCTGCTCTTCTGCCACAAGCTGTTCCACAGGCTGCATTTCCCTGCAGAAAGTTATCCACAAGGAATTAGCTCCCTTATCCTTTGTTTATATGTATTGGTGATAGTGCAAAGGCACTAAAGAGCTTTGATAGGAGATTGTTACTCCTGACTCCCAGAGACACTGCAAAAATCTTCCCCTGGAAGACAAAGTCCATTAATTGCACAGCATTTTTCCTGCAAGTTCATGCTAATTTACTCTTGCAACATTCATGAGCCACAAAATGCTCTGGGAGGTCGTTAGAGATATTTTTTTTATTATTTTTTAGAACTAAATAAATTCCAAAGGCAGGAGGGATATTCCTGATTAACTTCCTTATAATGTCAGAATCCTTTATGCCCTTATCAAATCAGTGCACAAGAAAAATGAACAACAAGATAAACACAAAAAGGAGCAGCTGATTTAAATACCTCTCATTTTTTAAAATATATGTCTCATGAATATGTGTGGATATATCATATATATGCACATACACAAAGGGAAAATATCTGTCTTTTCTTGTGCAGGAAAAAGAAGCAGTTGGAAGAAGCAACTCTTGCTGCTCTTCCCCTCTCGGCAGCACTTCTGAGGTTAAAGGAATAAAAATCCATCAATTTGTACAGGCTGACCTTGCAGTGTTGGGTTTTAGCTGAATTCAGATGTGCAGGATTAACCCAGCAAAGTTTACATGACATTGATTTAAGAGCTGCCTTACGGGACCTTCCAGCGAGTTCCATTAATCGGAATCTTTAATCGGGCCTTGGGATGGGGATAAAAGTTCCTCAGCAGACGTGCAATGTATGATAAACAGATGTCCCCGTGCAGCAGATAAATCCAAATGCAGCCAGGGATCACTAATCAAGGACATGGGTTGGGGCAGGGAGCAGCTCCTCAGCCACGGTTTTGCTGAGGTGAAGATGGGATGGAGATCTCCAAGCTGGAAATGGGATTTTTCTGCTCCCATTCCATGTTCAGGAATCACCTGACAGCATCAGTTTGGGAAGAGACTCCCAGGAGGTGGAGAGAAATGACCATGTGGATGGCTGGAGACCCCAAAAAATGCAGGATTGATCAGCAGAGACCTGGAAGGGTTTTAGTGGGAGTCACACCAAGCAGGGAATAACCTGGTGGTCACGGCAGAAAGGACAGGGCTCTGTCCCCAGTGTGGGATTCCTTGATGAATTTTGCACTGAAAGTTCTCCAGCAAAGCACGTTGAGCCCTTGGAGCAGAAACCTCATTCCAATGCTGGATTTGTCATTTCAGATTGTTTTTTATTTTTAATATTGGCTTCTCTCACTCAATATCTCATCTCCTCTGCAGTCAAATTTAAACGCCCTTTTTTTTTAAAAAAAATTTTCTTTTTGTCTACCCATTTCCTTTCCCCATTATCTTCTTCTAATGCAACTCCTTTTACTTACACCCTTCACACCCCATCCAGGTCACCTCATTTACCATTGAAAGGTACCAAGAAACATCTCCTCACTCTTGGGTCTCATTCCTGAGTCCTGAATCTTTTGGAAAATCCCACCCAAACTCCCGTGACCCTGGCTGGAGCACGCCCAGCTCAAACCCAGCATCTCCAGGGAAGTCAGCTGTCAAATCCTAGCAGATCTCCCAGGCAAAGCACAATTTTTCAACTCCTTATCACCCTGTTGTGCAGGGGCAGCTCTCGGCAGGGACAGGAAAAGGGCAAACGGCCTCTGGAAAGCCAACGCCTGCCAAATTCCCCATCATTTCCACAGCGCGGCCGTGCCAGGATTTCACGCAGGAAAGCCAGCCACGGTTTTCGGACGTGAGTTTGAAGACCCATTTCCTGAGTTATTAGGATTGAAATTCCACCAAGAATAATAGGAATATGAAATCAGGCTGGGGTAAGGGACGTGTGTGTGGAAGGATGTCACCCAAGGAGGTAGAATTTCCACCAGTTTCTGAATAACAAGAGGGAACATCTCAGAGCAGGAGTTGTTATCAACTCAAAAATGGCACGGCTGCCCCATCCACCTGGATTGCACCAAATCCAACTGGTTTTAGCTTTTAAAACTCCACAGAAATCTCTCTTGACTGCCACAAGCCTCTCTCACCCCGAGCAGGATCTTTATGGCAAGAGTTTACACGTGGGAGCCAACTTGCAGCTCAGAATTTGGCCCATTTCTTTGGAGGACATGCCAGGAGTAGCCTGTGATGTTGTTTGGTCTCTGGAGGCAGCCCAAATGAGAGCAGAACAAAGCTTTGATGCAAATGAAAACCTACCAGTGAGTGCAGCTAAATAAAGAAAAAAAAAATGATTCTTTGTTATGGAAACCAGCGGAGGAAATCTTGAATTAGTCAGTGCATCGTGACCTCTCTCTGCCCTCCTGAAAAATGTGCATTTTCTTAAAGTCTTTGGACTTTCCACTGCCAAAAAAAGGAGAAACTGTGCGACATTTCCAGCCACCTGGTACAAAGCCCAAACTTTATTTAGCAGGGGAGAAAAAAAAATCATACATATTGTACAATAAATGTTAAAAAAAACAAAAAAAGGAGTAAAAAGCAGGATTTGTGCAAAGCTGAAAAATTTTGAGTGGCTACGTCCAATCATGGCACAGGCAGGAAAAGCTTGAGTTGATCTTGTGAATGAAGCATGTGGTAATTGTTTCCGTACATCCTCGTTAAGATGAAAAGCTACACAAATAAACAACAACAAAAGCTGCTCTGCGCCAATCGGGGGCTTGTTCCAAAAGAAAAAAAATAATAATAAAAAAAAGAATCAACAAAAAAAGGGAAAAGTCTGGCTTGGAATAGATATTCCCATGTTTCCTACTAGGAGGGGTTCTGGATTGATGGAGGGAGGGAGGTGGCCCTGCAGGTTTTGCCTGGGTCACATTTGGGCAGCGCCGCTCTGGCACGAGGCTGGGCTGGGAATGAGTCAGCGGAAGGTGAGGAAGGACATGGAGAGAACCAGAAGTTACAGGGAAACACGACAATTAACGCCAGAGAAACTGCCCTTGAGGGACCCAAAGGAGTCACAGCACAGAGAAACCTCCTCCAGACAGGTGAATAATGACATTGCCACCCACCAGCTTTTACCACCACGGTGACTGCGCTCACCAGAAAGGCCCCTTTGAAGTTTTGGAAGGGACGGGGCAAAGGTGACCTCCATGCGAGCTCCAGGATCCTTTCCTGCAGCAAGTCCCTGCCACAGCTGTGTCCCCGGGATGGGGACCTCTCTAATTCGGAGCTGGAGACAATCCCCAGCTGACATCGGCAGCGAGGCTGCGCCGGCCGAGGGCTGCACAAAGAGCTGTGTATTCCCCATAATTGTCCTCCTTATCAGTGTGGGTGAGTGTGCAGTAGTCTAAATCACACAGTCATGACACTCCACATGGCTGAGCAGGAAGAGCCCACTTGGCCTGGGCTAGATTAGTCTAATCCCACCTCCCTTGTTCTGTCATAATACCCCTCCATCCCTTCACTCCCTATAAAAATATCCAGCTGTTGATTAAAATTAGTGAACTGTTGGCTTTCGGAGTCGAGTTGGCAGCTGATGCTCTGTGTTTCCTAGATATCTCTGGATGAATTCCCCATTTACTCGGCGGCCTGATCCTGTGAACTGCCAAGCTCTCCCGAGCAGGCGGGATCAAGCCTTGGCTCTCCAGAGGCGCGGATAAATCAGGGCTGAAGGGCTTCCTCCTGTTCCTCCCCACCAACCTGCTCCCGGCTCTGACATCTTCCCTGCACGGGTGTCAGGCTGGAAAGAGAAAAACAAACCCTGGCCCGTCAGCTGGGTGCTCTCAAGTCTTGCACTCCTTTGAAAAAGGGACTAAAATAAAAGCCTGGCTTAATGCCCCCCAGCCAGCTCCAGGCTGTGACAGGAGGCTGGAGGAAGCCACCAGGATTTGTCTTGTCCAGCCATCCCAAGCAGGCTGCAGAACACCAGGATTTTGAGGAAAGTGCTGTGAAATGCGAAATATTTCCATGTCTCAGCCAGGATTTGCCTTACAGAGCCTTTGCTGTGGCAGCAAAAGCTTGTAAAGAAAAACTTGGCGGTGGGGGGAGAACAGCCCGTGCAGAAAGAAAACAGATAAAGTCGTGGGGGCAGTTGGAGGAATGTTTTGGAGTGGAGGATTCATTTTTTTATTGGTTTTCTTCCTGCAGATTCTTTCTGGAGGGCTTGGAGGAAGGCTGGGAATCCTCAGCCGGTGCATGTTGCCGCTGGATTTATGTCCCACCAGCAGAGGATCTGCCTCCAGCTCTGTGGAGTCCTGGGAAGACAGTGGGATATTCTGGCTGTTCCTAGAAGGGCTGGGTGGCTCAGGACAGCTGCAGAGCTGGACCCCAAAATAGCAGCAACCTTAAATTTACAGCCATGGCTGCCTCAAATCCAAATAATCAACCTCAGCGACTCCATCCCACACTGAATGGGATCACTTGGAGCTGACAAAGGGACAGCAAAGAGGCGTCACCTCACAGTGTCCCTAAAGCAGTAGATATCCATTAAAACCCCTGTGTTTGTCCCCACTGCTGGGACCTCACCCAACCCAAACACGAGCTGGCTGTTCCAGGAAAGTGTTGCTGGAATTTAATATCACTTTTCTAACTGTTCCCATTAAAAAGGGCCTTGCAGCTCTGGTCTGTCAGCAGCAGTGTAGGAGGAGCAGTTCTGAGGAGACCCTTCCCAATGGAGTGGGAATTCCAGGAGGAATCCAGGGAGGATCAAGCAGTATTTCACAGCTCAGGCTGGGGGTCAAATGTCCTGTCATTCAGTATGAAATCTTTATTATCATTTCAAAAGGAAGCACACGTTCTGCCATGCAGGAATAAAATTGGTCTTCAAGACATTTCGATGATTTATTTTTAATATCATGCTGACTGCAATATGTTAAAAGCACAGAATCACAGAGTTATGGGATTGTTGAGGTTGGAAAAGACCTCTGAGACAGCCCAGAGAGGATTTGTAAGCACTCATCAATCTCCTGGAGCACCATGGAGGAAGACAGGGTAGGAATAATTTGCAAAATATTTTCTTAAATGTTTTTCCCTCAACTTTCCACTTCCTTCATTCACTTCATGCAATTTTCTGAGTGACCTCGAGGATGTGGGATCTCCTGGGACTGCAACAGTGAAGACAAGAGTGAAAAGAAGTGAAAAGACCCAGCAGTGTGAGGATGGACAGGGTAAGGCACATCCTGGAGAAATCTTTCCAGGAGAACTTTTAGACATGCCTGGGTGGAGAAGCCCAAAAAAAGAGGATTGCTCTGGATGCTGAGAGCCACATTCCCACTGCTCAGGACTGCAGGAGCTCCTTCCTGGCAGGGAGGGGACACAACGTCAAAGCATTCCAGGATTTGTCAGGATTCCAGGGCTCTGCTCGTTGCCCACTTATCCCTGCGAAAGCAATCTGCTTTTGGTGTGTCATTAACTTATCAGCTCAGCCTCAATTTATCTGCATTCACCAAGATCTGAAGTTGTGATGTTTATTCCCACCACTCCGTGGGCGGGGAGGGAGATCCGCTGTGAAGATTTTCCAGCAGTTTCCTTTGTGTGCCTTCTGGACAAAAGCTTTGGATGCAGCTGCACAACTGTCATCGGCTCTCTGGGCAGGAGAGCAGGGACAGCTGAGGGCCTGAGCCCCAGCAGGAATCACATTCAAGCCCTAAAACAATCTGATGGGCACTGGAATAATCATCTTTTCCAAAGGTCCCGTGGGATTTGGTGCCGACAAACTTTAGCCTCTGGCGTGGAAATTGAGCAGGCTTAGAAAATTGAACAGGCTTAGAAAATTGAACATGTTCCTACCTCACACCCCTTGGAACCTGCCAAGAGCCA
Organism: Petroica traversi; assembly: GCA_025920805.1. Classification (NCBI taxonomy): domain Eukaryota; kingdom Metazoa; phylum Chordata; class Aves; order Passeriformes; family Petroicidae; genus Petroica; species Petroica traversi. The sequence goes on along the minus strand of JAHLSL010000036.1, from coordinate 130,104 downwards.
TCTCAAATAATTGGTTTGATGCTCTGCAGGATTTTCAGTCTCCTAAATAGAGAAAAGAACAATAAAAAATGTGGTTTCCAGGATTTAGAGCGGAAATCTGAAATGATAGAGGTGGTGGTTTGCCAAGGAAAGAGCACCAAAGAGTTGTGCTCATCGAGATGGACACCAGTAATAATAAAAAATTCCCAGGGAAGGGAATGAGGAGCAATGCCTTGGGTAGTGCTGATTGCCATGAGATGCCATGAGATGAAAATGAAACACTAAAACCCACGGAAGTGGAGTTTTCCTTTCTGTTTCCCAACATGTACATCCCAAAACTTTCCTGGCTGTGATGAATTCCACTGGAATTCCTGCTTGCCTCCAGCCAGGGCAGCGTGACCTGCAACACTCCTGGCAGAAAACCAGCAAGAGGAACACAGCAAGGATTTGCAGAGTAAATGCAATTTCCCGCCTGTGAATCCTTATTCAAAACCCATGAACACAACCCCTGGAAGAAAGGGAGACCATGGTGGCATTTGGAAAGCTGAGGACCAGAGATTTGCAGTGAAATTCCGAGCTCAGGGTGGACTGGAAGCTGCAGGAATGCACCAAGGAGCTGCAGGATTTCACTTAGTGAAGGCAAGGCTGTGCCATGCCCATGATTTTTTCTCCTGGAGTTCCTTTGTTCTTCCTCTCTGCATTCAAATTGCTGAGAGTGGCAACCCCGTTGTCATAAACGGCTGTATTTTCCACAAAACTTCCCTTTGTGGTCACCACTGAGGAGAATATAGGAAATTTTGGGAGGTTTTAGCCAAAATAACTGAGTTTGACAATCCTGTGCAAGAGCGAGTGAGTCTAGAGCAGATTTAGACAGAGGGGGACAACCTAAACAGCTTTTATTTTATTACCCTGATGTGTTTAACTTTTTTCCACCCTTTTTTAGAGACTGGAACTGCAGGATTTGCCCTTTGCAGCTGTATGAGCCGTATGTTAAGAGTAACAGAGCTGTCTCAAATCCCTTTGTATTCCAGGGACATTTTTCCAACATTTTGTCTTCGTAACAATACCCAGAGCTCCCTAAATTTTGGGAAGGTCATTTGTTTCCTAGCAGAGAGATTCCCTTATCCAGAGCTTACTAGAGCCCAAACAACAATTTATAAACTCTAAGCTCCTTTCTCCTTCAAGATGAAGTGCTTTAGTGTTGAAGCCAAACTAAATCTTTAAATGGTATAAGAGGCATTTGGATTTTTTTTCCCTGCCCAGCTGACAGTAGGTTTACAGTTTATAATCTGGCCTTTGTAAAGGCATTTGTCAGCCTGGATATTTCATTTTAAAACGCGACCACCCATGAGGACGCGCAGACAGGAAGCGTTTGTTCACTTGCACCAACAGCCCATTTGAAGGTTGGCTGCAAAATAACAGAATTTAGTTCACAAAGGCTAAACTTTTTTTCTTTTTCTCTCTCCCTTTTTTTTTTTTTTTTTTTTGGTGCATTATCTCCCTAACATCTCATTTTAAAAAAGCAGCCTTTGTTTACGGGGAGCGAGTCGTCCACTCTAAATTTGGAAATTCGGACATGTTCCCCTAATCCCAGGGATGCTGGCTGTGCATCTTTGGCCTCCCAAAAGACAGAGCTGCTTTTATCTTCTCTCCCAGGGTCTCCACTTCAGCTGCCCCACCAGAGGAAGAGGAGTCTTAGCACTCCAGGGGCAGAGGGGAAATGTTCAGCCCAAGTGAACAATTTCCACAGATCCCTCGGAAACAGCAGCTTCGTGCCCATCCTATTTTTTCGGACATGTTTCCACGTTTGGCACAGATTTGGTCATGCCAATTGGATTGAAACCAGTCCATGCCAAAAGAGAAAGGCGAGAAATAGGATTTGGAGTTAAAAATGAGTGGCCTGCGCTTCTTAAATAGGTGATTTTGTGTCTCCCTGCCTGGGGCTGAGGGGGAGAAAGCAAGGCCGGAGCAGAGGGGCTCTTCCAGACAGTACCACACAGAATATTGCATTCCTTCCCCCAGTATCACAAGTAACACTCACTTTTTATCTCTATTGCTCAAAGGTTTAAAGGGAGGAAATAGTTCCAGCAAGTGATAAAGCTTTCAGCTTTTTTTTTATTTAACTCGGTTGCAAAATAGAACAATAAATAATTATTACCCCAAACACCCACGGGCTGGGGTTTAGCTCTGTGCCCCCATCACTTCAGTACCTCAAAAAGGGAGGTTTTAGGATTCTCAGCCTTGCAACCCTCACAGTATTTGCAATATTTACAATCCTTTTAATTCCCTGCTTCCTCCTGGGCCCAGCAGTTTCTTGTCACCCCAGAAAGTCTTTGTGACCCTTTTTTTTGGTTCTTGGCTGCTGGTACACACTTTGATGTTCAAGAAATCTCCTACAGCAGGAGCCATGATGATAAAAAAAGCGAGGGACAGGAAATTCTCCAATTCATGGAATCTTAGAATGGAATGGTTTGGGTGGGAAGGGACCTTAAAGCTCATTCAGTGCCACCCCTGCCATGGGCAGGGACACCTTCCATTGTCCCAGGGTGCTCAGAACTCCTCCAACCTGGCCTTGGGCACTTCCAGGGATCCAGGGGCAGCCACAGCTTCTCTGGGCACCCTGTGCCAGGGCCAGGAAACAATTCCTACCCATGGAGCTCCCTCAGCTCAGTGTTGGATTCCACAAGAAAAGTGCAGGAGTTTGTGATGTCTCCAGCACCTCTTTGTGCAAAGAGAAGCTTTGCAGGCAGAGATACAAACAGAAGCCTGGGGAAAACAACGGGACAACCTCAAAAAGGCAAAAGGAGAATACCTGGGCCATGGGAGGTGGAAAATGCCCCAGGCAAGATATTTTAATTCTCTTTATGTCCCAAATGTCGCAGTTGCTTTGCCCCAGGCCTGCTGCCCTGTGCACACTGAGAGAAACCTGCTCTGTGTCCATCTGTCCTGCTGCTGCCAGCGTGGCTTTGTTCTGCACAGACCTGACAGCCCAGATGGATTCTGATGCATCCAGGCCTCGGCTCCTTGGCTGGCAGCAGCTCCCTGAGGGCTGCAGGACGTGCTGCTGCTCTTTCTGGCCATACCTGAGCCCGTCCTCGCTCCAAACTTGGGCTGCGAGGCAGCTGCAGCCACCAGGTTGAGCCTCTGGCTGCTCACAAGCCTTTCCAGGCATCCTGGAGAGCAAACACTCTTTCCAAAAGGGATTTCTCACCGTGGCTGATGGCTCAGGCCGTGCTTTTAGTGTCGGGGCTGTGCAATGTAACTCAGGGAAGGGAAATTGTGTTTCCCTCTCTCAGCAGAACACACTGTGCTGGTTTCCATTGTGCAGCCAGGGAAAAAAATTGCCCTTTTTTTGTGTTCAAAGGAGGTATTGAGGCCTGCAAACACCTTAAGTGAACTTTAGCAGGTGGGATTGGATTCAACCCTGCTCTCCTGCCCCACAATGCCCAGCCCAAACACCAAAGCCACAGGAAATGTTTGTCCTAAATATTCAACGTGTCTCTCAAGTGAAATAAACTCTTGTTGAAGAAGCAGAGCCTGATCCAGATCAAGGAAAAGAGTGATCTGAGGAAATGGAGGAAGGGTGTTTGGGATGATGGTCCAAGAATGGAACCACAGAATCATGGGGTGGTTTGGGTTGGAAGGAAATTCAGAGATTGTCTCATTCCAGCCCCTGCCATTGGCAGGGACAGCTTCCACTATCCCAGGTTTCTCCAAGCCCCATCCAACCTGGCCTTGGACACTTCCAGGGATGAGACATCCACAACTTCTCTGAGAAACTCTTCCAGTGCTTCCCCACCCTCCCAGGGAAGGATCCCCACTACCCAAACCAGCAAATACATCCCACCCCACAAAATAATCTAAATTTCCATTGCACCCAGATGAAAGTTGGAGCTGTGTAAAATCCCAGGGTGCTTCAAAGACCAAATGGTCAGAAGTGGGGCTGGTGCTGTCTCTGACCTTCCCTAATCCACATCCCTTCTCCATCAGCATCATTCCCTGTGATTCCTCTTCCAGCATTTCCTTCTGCTGCTGAGAGCACCCTGGGTGCTGGGGCAAGGGCTGGATCGCAGCTCCTGCTCCAGTCCTGAGAGTTCAAATGGTTTCATGTCACCCGTTCAAGACAGGCTCCACCCAGCACTGACCCAAAACTCATTGGGTTGCAGGTATGCTCTGCAGGAATGCTCCAACACCAGGAATTCACTTTTTGTGGAGCCAGTTACTTGAACCAGGATTAACCCATGGGAAATGTTGAGGTTTCCCTTTTCTTCCAAAACCTTCTAGAAACAAAAAGCACTTTTTCCTGCAGAGCTGCAGCATCCCTGGATGGATCAATGCCAGCCCTTGCACTGATTTCCACATTATCATCCTCTTGTCCCACAAGGCTCTTTCAGCAGCTTTTCTTCCTGATATTCCATAACCAATAACCAGCATAAACATTGGAGACAACTCCAAACTTATCTCCCCCTTATCTGAAGACATGTAACTCCAATACATTTTATTTCCCAAAACTCTTTGCTGAATTCAAATGTAAAGCATTATTTGGCATTCTCATGGCAGTTTCCCAGCACCCCAAGAGGGAAGGAATTCCCTTTTGCAGTGCCTGAGGCTGATCCAAACCTTCATGGCCAGGGCTGTGCTGTGGATTGTGAGCCTTCAGCCCGACTCAGCAGTGAGGATTTGGAGATGTGGGGAAAGGCTGGGAAACCTGAGGAATCTGTGCCTGCCCCAGCTGCACTCCCTGCCCCTTGCAGCCTCTGCTTTTACAGCTCCAGATGTGCTGCCTGCTTTAGTCTGGACTGGGAATTATTTTAAGGCACGTCCAGAGATGTGAATTCAGACCAAGCAATTCCAGCTCAGCTCATCCACTCCCGTTCTCACACCCTCTGTGTTTTGCAGGAATCTGGGTTTCCCTCAGCCTTGCTGGAGCTGTCTGGACCTCCCTGTGACTATTAAGGCTGAGTTTAAGCTTCCTAGGAAGCCTGGAACAGCCCCACTGACCCAAAACTTTGGCATAGACAATAAAAATGATTTTATAACAACATCTAAACCACTCCCCAGTGTCTCAGTAAACAGTACATTTATTTTGGGACTGTGTCCCAGCTTCATTTTCCTCAATAAAGACTATTCCATTATTAGTTTTATCCTTACGAATCTTCTTCCCAGCACTCAGCCTTTATTTATTATTTGGAAGGGGCATCTATCACCCTGCCTTAGAACTGTAAATATTCTACTTACACCCAGCACAGCTCATCCTCTCTGTTTAAGATCTGAGCTGTGAGGTTTTATATAAATTTGTTTCTTTTCCAAGTTGAAACCTAAGATAAACCCACAAGGATCCCAGTTTTGTGAACCACAGCCCAAAGGATAATAAAAATTGGGAAGAGAAATAATTACCTGGAAAGCAGGTGGTAACTGAGCCTAAATGCAGGGAATGAGGAAAGGAGGGACTCCTGGAATTAATTCTTGGGGAAAATTATCCCATTGACTTTCATGACAGGTCATAAGGCCACAAAAAATTTAATTATAGCGCTACAATGTAGGAATTAATAGAGATTAATAGGGCACAGGGAGAGGAGAATATCAGCCAAATGATTCATCTAAATAATCTGAAGGAGCAGCTTGGTCAAACAAAGGCAGTGGAGCAGATTTGGATGGTGCCTGGAGCTTTTCTGAGGGATCAAATAAATAAAAAAGTGACATATAAATACAAATTAATAAAAAAGAGCAGATTTGGGTGGTTTTTCTCCAGGCACCGCCCTGCAGAGTGAAAATCACCTGCTCCTTCAGTCTCCAAAACCCCATCAGAAACTCAGCCCCCGTGCCAGCATTTCAGCTTTTCAAGATTAATTTGGTTTTATTTGCTTCATTTGCAGCAGAGTGAAACACGGGATTCTCCTGGCAGGCCCCGTGGGGGTCGATTTATTTTCCATGAGTTCCAAATTAACCCAACGATGAGACAACTTTTCAAAAGGAGAAGTTTGAAAGCAGCTCCTTTCAGAAGAAGGTCAGAAAGAGGCACTTTGTGGTTTGTTTGGTTTCTTAATGATTTCTGTCCCCTCTCTGAAACCCTCCTGGCTGCCCAGCGCAAACTCAGGATTGATTTTAGCCCAGCCAAAGGTGCAGCTGAACTATTAAATTACGTAAAGCAGGAGGCCACGGAGGTCTCCTTGACACTGGCACTGGCTGTGGTGATGATAAAGTGATGTTTTCACATGCCTGGGGTCGAATTCAATTTGTAGCGAGGACGGATAATGTGAGGATGTGGCTGCTTTGCGTTTTCCCTTGAGCCCTGCCCAAACCCTGGAGTAACAAATCCCAAAAAAAATTCCGTTGGATCATTCCTCTCTCCATAATCCCAATCTCAAATGGCGCTGGAGCAGCTTTGGGCTGCCACGTCATCACCTGAGCAGCCCTGACCTGGAAAAACTCCCCTGGCACCCAGCAAGGGGTTAACAGCACCCCCGACCCAACCTGGCAGGAAAGGCTTTGTGAGGAGCAGATCCGAGGCAAAACTGAGTCACTGGTGCTCCGAGGTCACTCCGGCACCATGGCTTGGCCGGTGTCCAACCAAAGGAAGAGCACCCACACGAGGTGCCATGGACACCCCACCACGGGAGGTGACAACAGTGACATCCCCAAATCTTGTGTTTTCTTTAGAGCCCCAGAATGGATTTTTTCAGGGTGTTTTTCCCTCTTCTCCACGAGGGAGAGCCCTGCCTGTCTCACGCACGCAATTGGTGAGAGGATGTTTCCCCAGTGATGTCACCAGCCCTGGGTGAATTCTCTGCCCAAAAGCGAAGGCCGAGGGAACAATTTGTGCTGCGTCCTTTAAATGCCAGCTCTCTGTCTGTGAGCAGCGTTACAGGAACAGCCAAGCCACTTAAAAGCCAGCTGCGAAGTCGTCAGGTATAAATATTTACAGATATTTATGTTGCCACACGGACATTCCTCCAGACACAAGAGGAGCCCGCGCGTTTCGCGACATTTCCACCTTGTGCAGAAAGAATCCTCTTTTAGACACGCTCAGCCATAAAGCAGCAAAAATGGCATTTTATGGAAAACCCGTCCTGTACCCACTCTTTAGGAGCTGTTCCCTCTCCTTTTTGGAATGGTTGGGTGTCTCTATTTCTTTTTTTTAACTCAAATAAGATGTTGCGAAGCAAAGGTTGTTCAAGGCGAGGAGGAGCAGGGTCCTGAGGAGGAGCAGTGATTGCTGAGGTGCACAAAGGGATTAAATGAAGAGGAATAGGGTAGAATTAAGGAAAAGAAAGTCCCTCTTTTATGGCAAAGCATTTCCAGCCCTCAAAAGAAGACTTTGAAACCTTCCTACTGATGATATCCAATACTCTACAAATCACGGTGTTGGCAGAAGGGACAGAGGACCTGATGAATAATTTTTGTGGTTGGGGACAGATCCTGGGACACCCAGGCCAAATGCAAAGGGGATTTTCAGTGTGTGAAAACAAACCTCCAGACCATCTTGGGCATTCACGGCCTTTCCACACTGCCATTATTGAAATCATCCCTCGGTTTCTGTGCTCCTTCAGCAGCTATTTCCTTATTCTAAATTCTCATTCAATAGCAGGTTGTGGCTGAGAGCCTGGGAATTACCATGGAAGAGTCCAGGTCTTTCCAGGTATTCCCTCTTTGCGTGTGAAGTGCAACAAAGGAACAGGTAACTTCCAGGAGGAGCTTTTCCTAGATGGGGAAATGTGGTTTGAGGAGCACAGAATTACAGAATCATGGAGTGCAACCATCAGCCTGATGAGATTGACCATGCCAGGCTCTGCAGCATTCCCAGCTGTGTTATTTGTCACCACAGATACCAATTTTCACCTGATTTGTAGGACTTTGTGATGATAAAATGGTCTCGTGTCCATCAGCCTTGGCCAGAATGGGCTGCAGGGGTCAGGAGTGAAAGTTGTCCACCCCACTTCCCTGGAAACCAGAAGATGAGGAGTCAGCACCTCCCACCACCATCAGCAGAATTCCTCGGACCTAACACAGAATAAATCCCAATTAAAACCTGGCAGATTCCTCATTTCTGAGGGTCACCCTGCTCTCCTTCCCCACATTCCTCCAGCACCAGCTGTGGATTCTCCAGCTGGGAATGGCAAACCCAACTGCCCATTCCTTCTTTTAAACCTCCAGAAACTCCCTCCATGACCTCAGTGAGGAAGGATTGCAGTGCAGCCCGGGCTGGAACCAAGATCCAGGAATTACAGTGAGTTTTCAATGCAAATTCTCTTGGTGGGTTCCTAAAAAAGTCCTCAAAGGTGCCGATTTTGTGCTGGGAAGGGAACAGAAGTCAGCCTGCAATATTCCTGCCTGCCTCTCTTTACTGATTCCAGACGCCAGGCCAGGCAGGATCTGGCTATTTTCACTATCATGTTATCACTCCACAATATGTCAGCAAATTCTTGTCCAAACATGATTTTTTTTTCCAAGCCACGTTTTATCACTTTTTTTCCATAATCATGACTGATAGGGAATCTAATCTGAATTGGGCTTGGAGGAGGAACGAGAACAATGAAGCGCCGTCAGCACAGGGCAGCAAATCCCCTTCTTTTGTTCCTGAAGCCAGGCCTCGCTTCAGAACAGATCCCTCAGTGCTGAAACAAGGCTGGAGAGCAAAACATGCATCTCTTCAGGCACCTGAAATGGGAAATAAATCAGGGAATGTCAAAATACAGGAATGTCAGCGGGCTCTGTTCTAATTGTGCAGCTCGGAGCTGCTGGGCTGGCTCAGCTGACAGCTCCAAACCCTGGGCACATCCTTCTGTCCCGGAGATCAGGGAATCATGGAATGGTTTGGGTTGGAAGGGACCTTAAAGCTCAGCTCGTTCCACCCCTTTCCAGCCTGGCCTTGGACACTTCCAGGGATGGGGCAGCCACAGCTTCTCTGGGCAACCTGAAGAGTTTCCTCCCAATATCCAATCTAATCCTACCCTCCAAAGTGAAAACTTTATCCCCCTCCTTCCCTTCATTAAGCATTTCTTTCTCTTTTTAAATTTTTGCTTTATTTCCTTAATTTATCTGCTATTTCCCTGCTTTATTAAAAAACTCTATTTTCTCTCTGAGGCGTTTCCTCCCATTTCATCTTTATTTTTTTCTTGTTTTGCTTTCTTAGCTCAAATATCGTAAATAGAGCAAACGCCAGGTTTGCTTGATTTCAGAGAGACCTGGCAAAAGGCAAACCTTTACAAGTTCGCATTTTGTACCAAAAAAACCCTAAATTTAAAGAAAATCAAAGCTTTTCTAAGTTGTGTTCATCAAATACAACATCCCTGCTCTGTTGAAGCCAAGGGAGGCTGATCATTCCAACTAGGAACGATCATTCCAGATTTAAACCTGGAATTTTATTCCTGTTTTCCATACTCAACTGCAAATTCAATTGCGATTTTTGAGCCCAGCTCCCGACAGACCAGAACCACAACTTTTTCTCCATAAAAAACCTTCTACCTGTAATGACAGCTCCCATAATTAAGAGAGGTGATGCCTCCTCAGGTCTGAAATCCAAACAAGCCCTCGGAAATCTGCTTTTTGCCACATCCAAAGTGTTGACACGGACATGGATAAAACTCATGGAAGCACCCAAGGACCACAGAGGGCCCTTTCCTTCTCCAGGCAGGAATATTTTTGGACAATGTTGCAGGGTAAATAGGGAAAAGCAGTGGTTTAGCACACACAAATCTCTCCAAGCTGACAAACAAAATTAAACTTAATTTTTTCAGGTTTTTCTTTTTCCTGGAGGTGAACGAGGCTCTTGGGAAGGGGAATGGGTTTTGTGCTGCCACACTCAAGAGGTAACTGAGCCTTTCAAGTGCTGATCTGACTTAATCTTCCAAAAATGTGTCCAAATTGCCCGAGCAAGGAAAAGCCCATCCATCCCTGCCGTCTCCCCGAACGCGGAGATCCTTGGGAGCAGCGCCTGCATTCCAGAGGTAATAACCTCCAATACCTGGAGTCAAAAAGCCAAGTCCAACTCCCCGGGTAATGCATTTGGGATTAAGGTTAAATAGGCCCCCGTCACTAATAATGCATCTGCTCCCCACGGGGAGATTTGGTGGGAAGGGAGATTTTTGAGGGATGGAGCTCCTGCAGCGCTCCCCAAGCAAAGCCAGGGGTGCACCAGGAGCACCCCAAGCCCACCCCACCCCGGTGCCCCGTTCTTGACTCCCACCCTGGCTTTGCAGGAGGGCACAAAGGGGGGGGTAAAAAGGCGGTGGGGGTGGAAAAAAAGCTGGATTCAATCCATTTGGAGCTGGCTGGATGTGTCTGGGATGGAGACAGATGCTGTTTAGACAGGCTGGGTCGGTGGGTGGCCGGGCGAGGAGATCATGGCTGTACAGTTTATAGAAGGCTCCTGGCATAAATGAACTGTTGAAGACCATTGGAAGCCTCAGTGAAATCACAACACGAGGGAGGGAGGGCGAAAAAGAAAAAAAAAAAGGCTCCTTTTTGAAAACGGGATGTTTGGAGGGGCTCGGAGGGAAAAAAAATCACAATGAGAGGGGTTCTGAAGCTGCCATTCATGAGCCCCAAAGAAAGTAAACATGCCCAGGAGGGGCTGAAAAAAATAATGATTAAAAAAAAATTTTAAAAGCAGATTTAAATAGTTTTTCCTGCATCTGGGTGAAGGAACAAACGTGCCTTTGCCCTGCTCCTGTCTGGTATTGCTAGGTGGAAAGCTAATATTTGAGGTCATGCTTCAGTGGGGAATATTTGGATATTAAAAAAAATTTAAAAAGCTGTCCAGGCTGCTTTGCCCATTGCCAGCCTGCACGGGATTAAAAACAAAAAAAAAAAGGCGAAAAAAAAAAGGAGCTGATTTGGAGTTTCCTGAGTTTATTTAGAGATAAGCCCGAGGTGACCTTTCACTCCCACACACACACACATGCGCCCAGAAATGGAACTGGCTGATCCTTGAGGTCTGTCTTCAGGAAAATCCAGAGTTTAAGACACTAAATTCACCAGAATCCTGAAATTTGGGGATGGACAGACTCTGGGATTGCAAGGAAATTCACCGGGACTGAATTCCAGCCCAATCTCCCCACTTAGGGAACAACAATCTGCATAAACTGCTTGTTAAACCACCAGACCACAAATTCACTTTGTTCCTAAATTTCCCTTCTCTATTTCAAGATGAGAGCCAAAGACTGGAAAAATGTCCAGGATATCCCAGCTCCTCTCTCCTTTCACTCCCCTGCTCTTGATGAAAAAGGAACATCCCAAAATCTCAAAATTCAGGAGAAAACAGATAATTTTACACGGATGCAAAGCATCTCTGTGAGTATTTCCCCCCTCCTCATCCCAGGCTGGAACTGGACATTAAACTGCTCAAAATCCCATGGGAAAGGTTCTGTGGTGGCCTTGGAACTGCTGGTTAAGGGTTGGACTCAGTGATCCTTGAGGGGTTTTCCAGCCTCAGCAATTCCATGGTTGCATGAATCCATGGTGAAGGGAAAGACAAGAAGAAGGAAACACGAGGAAATAAATCCAAATGTTGGGATCAGAGGAGGGCTGGGAGCAGAGGCTTTCTGAGCTGCCACTGACAGGATCAAAACCCCAAATATTAATAAGTTTGATGTACAATATATTAAACAAAAGACAAAAATCACCCATTTGGGGGGATTTCTCTGGTTTTGGGATTTTTCCCTCAGTGTGACAGGCAGAAAGTTCAGAGATTGACACTCCCGGCATGGAGAGGATCATTTGGAGGAGGCACAAAGAGCTCTAAATCCTGAAAAAGCTTTGGCACAAAACCCAGATCTCATCTCACCAACACGGATTCAAATGGTGCAGGTTGGGAAAGAGCAGCGAGCTCCAAGGAACACCAGGGGGAATTCCAGTGCTGGATGGATCCATCCATAAATCTGGATGCTCCTGGGAAATCCTTGGGGATGAGTTTTGGGCAAAAAACCAGCAAAAAGAGGAAAAAAAATCAATCAAAAAAACCCTCTTTATGATAAGAACCCACAGCTAAACCCTTGTTTCTCCTGGAACTAAAATGTTTCCAGGTCAGAAAAAAGGGAATTAAAATGGATCTAAAAATAATTTACTGTCCTGAACCAAGCCATGACAAATTTATCTGTGGAGTTTGGAGGATTTCTCTCCGTTTATTGGCATTGCAAGTGCTACGATGAAAAATAGAGGCATCAAAAATAAACTCTGCTACTTCATGTTTAAACTCCTGTGACTCCCTGTGCTCTGGGTTTTCTGGACCTCCACAAGAATTCATTCACTGAGAAAATAAAACTGTCCAGCGATTAAAAAATGTGCAGCCTCGTCCTAATTAGTGGCTGATAAAGAGATGGAAACCATATTTCCCCTGGTTTTGACCAAACAAAACTAAGATTAGAGTATCTAACAATAAAAATTCCTCTTAATAGTTGAAAAAAAAGAGAGATCAGAGTGTATTTCACCTAGCAAAGGTCAGCTTATTTAATTACAAGTGCCACAGAGTATCAGAAATGAAAATATTAAATGATATTAATGCTGAAGAGGCATCTTCATGCCCATACGTCACACACAGAAGCAAGAGTTCAAAGACAGCCTTAATTAATTATTTGAAATATCTCCAGCTCCCACCTTTCCCCCTCTCCATTTAAAAAAAAACAAAAAACCAAAAAGCACAACCCAGGTTCATCATCCCGAGACCAACCCCACTCCCGTTTCTCCGCGGGATAAAACTCCGATTTCTACCGCCTCGTTTAAATTGCTTCCATGAAAAAAAAAAAAAAACAACCCATATCAAGGGCGATTTTTCTCCTGTCTCGCCCCTGCTGCTGGTTTGATAAGGGGAGCACTCCCCTCGCTGTGACTCCACGCTTAATTAGCTCCAGATGCAGCCTAATTAGTCAGTCTGCAGCGAGCATTGTTCCGCCGGCGCTCCAGCCCGAGTGGACGGGCTGGGGTTGAACATGAGAACCAGATGGGCTCGGGGCTGCCCATCCTGGGATCCCCCGAATGCGGGGCCGAGGGATAACAAATGTTGTGTTTAAAAGCCACGGGTGCAGCCCCAGGATGGGCTGAGGAAAAGGGGTCACAGCTCCCAAAAACCCCAATCCTGCTAATTCTCCGTTGGGCATCCACGTGCGGGGATTTCGGGACAAATTGCTTTGACATCCGGGGCGATTCCGCTCAGCAGGGTTTTGGTGTCTCCCTTTCCTCACCAGATTCGGCTTTTAATTCCTCAGAAATCCCAGGGGGACACCTCGAATTTCAGCACAGAGGTTTTCCCTGCTGGTTTCAAAGGTTGGATGGCTGGAGAGGCATTGAACGTCTGGAATTAAGGAAATCAGGAGGAAAATCAGATGGACAAAGGATTGACAGACTCTGGGATTGCAAGGAAATTCGCTGGGACTGAATTCCACCCCATGTTCCCCACTTAGGGAACAATAATCTGCATAAAGTGCTTGTTAAACCCCAAGAATACAAATCCAGTTTATTCCTACATTTCCCTTCTCTGTTTCAAGACGAGAGCCAAGGACTGAAAAAATGTCCAGGATATCCCAGCTCCTCTCTCTTCACTCCCCCGCTCTTGAAGAAAAAGAACATCCAAAAACCTGATTTCAAAGGCTGGTTTGTTGGAGAGGCATTCCAGGTCTGGAATTAGCAGGAAAATCAGATGGGCAAAGGGCCTTACCCTAATGCCTTGTGACACCCTCACAAACCTGACGTGATTTGTACAAATCAGGGGGACGAAACTCAACCAGCAGCCTCGGGAGGGCTCTTGAAGTAAAAGGACGGGGGAGGAAGGGAATTTGTGTCCTAAAATTTGTTGTGGTTCTAAAATTTGTGTTGTCTTGGAGCATTGGCTGAGCAAAGCTGGGAATTCCTCAAATGCTTTCCAGGTCACCTTGGAGCTCGATTTTATCAGATTGAATTAAGACAAAACAACTTCTGGTGGTCAAAGGGAGTTTCAGCAGCAATTTGAGTCAGCGGGGCCTTCTGCCATCTCATCATTGCTAAAATTCCCACATGAAAGAGTGATTTCCCCATATTCCAGGGACAGCCATGCTGTACAATCCCTGGGAAAATGACAGCTCTGACCCATGGTGTGTTTCATTTGGAGGATGAATTGGAATATTATGTAGGAAATCCAGCCAAGGGGACTGACCCCAAAGCAGGAGTGGTCTGGGGATGGGCTCTTGGAGACAAGTGCCTGAACGAAGATTCCTGGAGCTCAGAACAGCTCTGTGGAATCCATTCCTCATCCTGAACATTGATTTTGAGTGAGGAACCAGCCTGACTCCCAGCAAATGACGTGAAACCCCAAATTCCTTCCCCTGAAACCTCACACAAACACCACGGTTGCATTATCAGTCCAGCTGGGGGAGAAACTGCTTGTGTAAAAACAATATTTATTTTAATTGGGAGCTAAAAGGACTCCATGGACAAATCCTGTAGCTCGGAGGGGTCGCAGAGCAGGGTCCTTTCATTTCCCAGCTGGTTTGAAGGAAAACCAATAAAATAAAAGGGAAAAGTTCCAGCTCCTCTCGCTCCTCCCCACCCTCTCCCACACCTGGCATCGGTGCTGAGCTGTCCCTGTGACCTGAGCCCCTCCACTCCATCCCTCCAAAATTCCCATCCCCACCCCAAAACCATCCCTAGGGATGGAAATCCTCCCCCAGCACAGCCCCATGAGCCGGGAGAGACCCGTGGATGTGGCTTTCTCACCCCCCTGTCCCTCCTCTCCTGCCAGCAGCAGCCTCGGTGCAGGAAATTCAATCCCAAGGCACAGCTTTGAGTGGGATTGCAGCTTTTCCAGGTTTTCCCCGTGCCTGATTATGGTGGAGCAGTGAGGTAACGAGGTGTGGGTTTCAGGATTTTGATGGTTTGGTGTGGAACGGAGATCCCGTGCTCCTTTTCAGGGAGCTGAGTGTAGATTGGCAGCATTTGAACAGCAAGGATTAAAAACAAATCTCAGTGTGGTCTTCAGTCCAGCTTCTTCTCAGTGTCTTGTGACTCACCTAAAATAAAAGGTAATCACAGAAAATTACAATTACAATTTCAATTACAATTACAATTACAATTACAGGATTGCAATATTTTCCTGTTTGGTTCCTATCTTGCCAAACCAAACTATCACTGAAATCCATCCAAGAGACTCCAAATCCTCTCTGTACCTCCAGTCCTGGATGATTTCTGTGATGCTCCCAGGCTGTTTAGGAGGTTCTTGGTGTGAGAATTCTTATTTAGCATCTTTTGTGCCCTTTTGAGCTGGAATCACTCAATAATTCACCGTCTCCTTGAGTCCAGAGTGACTCTCCCAGGCTCAGAGCCACCCACACATAAAACAAGACCTGGAGAGAGGAAAGTTGGACTTTAATCCACATAAAACCAGTTTTTTCTATTCCTTATCCATTTCCAAATTTCTCCCCATCAGATCCTGCGGTGAATTCACCAGAGGAAACACAGAGAGAGAGAAAGCGCAAAATCACTTTCATAAAGTCTGGAAAAAATAATCCATCTATGGCACATCAGGTTAAGGGAGAGACATCTGGCTTTGATTACGTTTTATAAGGTTGATAGCAAATAAGGGTATTAGAGTTAATTTACTTATTTAGAGAGAAACGACTCAATCACAGGAGCCGTGATTGTGCCTGCATGTTCAGAGAGCCCCAAAATTCCCTCCAACCTCCTCTGGGAGGGAAACGGTGTCAATGGGAAGCAGAGTTCCTTTTCCATGGAGATATTCCCAAAGGATTGCAAATATTTGAGGGAAAGCAGAGGGAATAAGTCCTTCCCAGAGATGCTGGATGTGCAGGAAAACATGCCAGGGTGTGATTGAGAGGTGGAGGTGCAGGAGGAGACTCAGCCGGGGAATTTATGGAATTGGAGGTCCAAGGAGGATGAGATGCTGCAGGTGGGACAGAGGGGAAAGGGAAAAAACTGGATTTGAAGGAATTATAAAGGCAGAGGTGTCGCTCAGAAGGAACATCTTGGGGGGTGTAAATCAAAGCCAAAATGTCACCTGCGAGATGTCACATCCATGTGGCTTTCTGGACACTTCAGGGACGCTGCCTCATCCTCCTGGGAAGGAATTTCTGTTTTAAATCCCATTCTGTGGCCACTGCCATTTGTAAATCTGTGAATCTGAGCATGGGCTTGCATTCCTCGATGCTAAATTTGCATTTCTCTGTGCCACAGCTACTGCATTTTTGTGCCACAGTTACTGCATTTCTGTGTCACAGTTGCTGCATTTCTGTGGAACAGTTACTGCATTTCTCTGTGTCACAGTTACTGCATTTCTGTGTCCCAGTTATTGCATTTCTCTGTGCCACAGTTACTGCATTTCTCTGTGCCACAGTTACTGCATTTCTGTGTCAGAGTTACTGCATTTCTCTGTGTCACAGTTACTGCATTTCTGTGTCACAGTTACTGCATTTCTGTGTCACAGTTACTGCATTTCTGTGCCACGGTTACTGCATTTGTGTCACAGTTACTGCATTTGTGTCACAGTTACTGCATTTCTGTGTCACAGCTACTGCATTTTTGTGCCACAGTTACTGCATTTCTGTGCCACAGTTACTGCATTTCTGTGTCACAGTTGCTGCATTTCTCTGTGCCACAGTTACTGCATTTCTCTGTGCCACAGTTACTGCATTTCTGTGTCAGAGTTACTGCATTTCTCTGTGTCACAGTTACTGCATTTCTGTGTCACAGTTACTGCATTTCTGTGTCACAGTTACTGCATTTCTGTGCCACGGTTACTGCATTTGTGTCACAGTTACTGCATTTGTGTCACAGTTACTGCATTTCTGTGTCACAGCTACTGCATTTTTGTGCCACAGTTACTGCATTTCTGTGCCACAGTTACTGCATTTCTGTGTCACAGTTGCTGCATTTCTCTGTGCCACAGTTACTGCATTTCTCTGTGCCACAGTTACTGCATTTCTCTGTGCCACAGTTACTGCATTTCTGTGCCACAGTTACTGCATTGCTCTGCCACAGTTACTGCATTTGTGTCAGAGTTACTACATTTCTCTGTGTCACAGTTACTGCATTTCTGTGTGCCACAGTTATTGCATTTCTCTGTGCCACAGTTACTGCATTTCTCTGTCACAGTTACTGCATTTCTCTGTGCCACAGTTACTGCATTTCTGTGTCAGAGTTACTGCATTTGTGTCACAGTTACTGCATTTCTGTGTCACAGTTACTGCATTTCTGTGTAACAGTTACTGCATTTCTCTGTCACAGTTACTGCATTTCTCTGTGTCACAGTTACTGCATTTCTGTGCCACGGTTATTGCATTTCTCTGTCACAGTTATTGCATTTTTCTGTGTAACAGTTACTGCATTTCTCTGTGTCACAGTTACTGCATTTCTGTGCCACGGTTATTGCATTTCTCTGCCACAGTTATTGCATTTCTCTCTGTCAGTTACTGCATTTCTCTGTGCCACATCTGCATTTCTCTGTGCCCCAATTATCCTAAAAAGCCCCAGGTCTTGCTCTTCCCACAGAAGGGTTGGACGGAGAGAGCAGGAAGACAGGAATTCCCATGGAAATCTCCTTCCCTCAGGGGTCACTCCATCCCCGCTGGCACCTGATAGCCCCGAGGGAGCTCTCAAGGGCCCTTTCAGCACTGCCCTGTCCCGACACTTCCACCCCAGGGCCCTCTGTCATCAGCTTTTTCTGATCTTGCTTTAAATCCTGCACGAATGGGATTTTTTTTTCCCCATTTTAAAGAAGCAATAAACATTTTAAATCTCATTTTCGGCCAGCACACCTGAGATTTCCACAGCGTCATTTGTAGTTATCCTTTCAAGGGATTTTTATTTTTCCTCTCTCTCTCTCCTTTTAGTTTTCTGTTTAACTTTTGGTGGAAAAGAAATTGCTGCTGCCACCAGCTGGATTTTTTGGGAAATAGCCTTGAAATATTCCCGTGCATCCCACGGACACGATTCCAGCTGCTGGGGCTTTCATTCCTGCTCATTGCAGTTAACTGGAAACAAATTTAAGCCCAGCTTGCTTCTTAAAATTATGTGACAGCTGATGAATTTTGCTTCAGCTGGATCCTTCAGTGCCAGGAACTCAGACAGAAGTTAAATAAAATCCATTCTCAGCTGTAATTTCACCATTAAAACAGTCGTGAACAAGTGGAATTTTGGAGTCAGGAGTGGACTGAGGCATGTGGTCCTACCCGTATTTTTTTCAAAAATAAATAAACAAACCTGAGGAAATAATTGGAATGAAATTCAGGATTATCCCTTGGTAGGTGGTGCTTCCTTTGAGAGCTGTGCTTTAGGGGTGGACTTGGCAGTACTGGGATTTTGACAACCCCAAAGGTCTTTGGCGACCGAAATGAATCTGTGTCCCTGTAGCTCTTCCTTCTCTGCTCCACAATTAATGCGTTGATTGAAAGGGAAAAGCTGTGAATTTGGGAATGATCAGCAAAACCCTGGGGGAGGCAGAGGCCAAAATTGATTTCTGTGGAGCTGAGCAAAATTTTTCAGTGATTTTTCAAGCTCAGCTGTAGCCAGAACAACCCACCCAGAAAGTAAATAAATAAATAAATAGAATTTTTTTAAAAAATCCACTTTCCCCTAACTCAACAAACCTCACTTGGATTTCCCCACTCTGGATTTGCACCACCACTGAGGAGCAGAGCTGCACGAGGCAGGGCAGCCCCGAAACCCCAACCCCGCTCCAGGAGAGGTGATTTATGTCCTCCCAGATGGATTCTCCTGAGCTGCTCTGCAGCAACGCCACTCGCAGATCATTTTTGATTTAATCCATGCCCCGGGGGCAGTGGCTGTGCTGACTCTTGGCTTTTAACCCCAGCCCTTGGCTGTCCTGGCTGAAGGAACTACTGTCTGTCCCCTGATAACCCTGCCTGGCCCAGCTGGGGCCAAATCTCGCACGGGTGTTCATTGATAACGGGGTGAAATAAGGGGGCCCAGGAATGGCCACCCGGGCAAGGTTTTCTATTTAAACCCCAGCCAGGCAAGATTTTCTCTGCTTTTTAGGCCGTGGGTGTAAGCAGAATTTGGGGGATATCCCACATTTCCCAGCCGTGTTCAACACCTGGACAAGCTCTGCCTCTGGTCCTATTCCTGAAAATCTTCTCGGGTCATAAATCCCTTTCCCCAACCACATATCTTATTTTTTTATATTTAATGTTTATATATCAGTTCCAATATTGGCATAAGCGGGATTTCACCATTGCAGGATCTAAAAAACAGCCTCAAATTTCAATTATTTCTCTCAGTTTTTAAATATTTCTCTTTCTACCAGCTCGAAGTGAATTTGTTCTTTCCAGCTGTCTCCTGGTTGCCATTCCAGCTTCTTCCATCAGCCAAAGCACCTTAAATAATGCCTTTTTAAAGTTATTCATTCATGCTTTTAATTTAAGTAATTAATTCCTTCCTTTAAGAGCTCTGTGAGTCTGTATTTAAACCCCATGGAATATTTTCATCCTTCATCCACGTGAGATTCAGCTCCATCCCCTCTCCTGTTTAACAGGAGATGGGAGAGAAACCCTTGAAGCATAATAGACATGAAAAAAGGGGAGAAAACAGAAAAAAAAATATTAAATCATGGCCAGGAAGATCAGGAATCCCTCAAGAAAGAGAAACATTGATTAGGTTATGGTCAGAGAGACCTGGGATCCCTTTAGATGTAAAACAAAAAGGAGGGGAAAGGGGAAAAAAGTTTTATGATGGAGAGAAAGACCAGGAACCCCTTGAAAAAGACAAAAATTGATGGGAAAAA
>JAHLSL010000036.1:92038-106337 GCA_025920805.1 Petroica traversi | reverse complement strand
AAAATAAAATAAAATAAAATAAAATAAAATAAAATAAAATAAAATAATAGAAAATAATAGAAAATAATAGAAAATAGTAGAAAAGAAAATAAAATAATAGAAAATAATAGAAAATAATAGAAAATAATAGAAAATAATAGAAAATAATAGAAAATAATAGGAAATAAAAGAGGCAAATGAAAACTGCTGAAAAACCCCGATGAAAAATGAAGCATATTGGAAAGTTCATTCCTGCACTTTCTGGGACAGAGCTGTGAAAGCAAACACTGCTGAACTCCAGCAAGGTGGGGAACGTCGCAGCTTTGAGGCAGAGCTTGTAACAGATTCGGATTTAAAGACAACAACTTTATTTTTCTATGGCCTTGGAGGGATTAAGAGGGGAGAGGAGTCCTGCTCGCCACTGGGGATATAAATCCTGGAGGGTCACTCCGTAGCCATCCGTCAAGACAGAGGAAGGGAGGAGGCAGAGTCACTCTCAGTAGTAAATTTGGGAAGAACAAGCACTAATGGCCTAAAATTAAGAAAGAAAAACATCAGGCTAAATAGTAGGAAATGCTTTATAATGATGAGGTCAGGCAGACAATGGGGAAACCTGTCAGGGGAGGTCAGGGGCTCTCCAATAACGGAGATGTTCAGGGATGGCCCGAGGAGCCACGGAACGGGGGCTGGCATCTCCTCCCTTCAGCTCCTCAGACAGGAATGAGTGTGATCCCAAGCTGCTGGAGATTTGGGGTGATTGGGGTTTCTTGCAGGCTCTCCTGCTGTCTCCCACCCAGCAGCAAGGTGCAGGGCGGGCAGGGGGGCTCGGCTGCAGCAGAGATGAGCCCCAGCTGTTCCCTTTTCCAGGGAAAAACAGCGAGGTGGGATCAGCCATGCGGGGAAGGAAGAAAGGAGCCTTTCAGCAGAGCCCTCCCACCGGGAAAGCGGGAGAGAAGGCGGTGGGGAATGAGCTGGGGGTCCCAGCAGATTCCAGCCCAGGCGTTTTCCTAGGGCTGTCAGGTTGATTTCCTGCCGCTTCCCGCACGGACACCTGCGCTCCGTTCCCCACACGTCATTAGATTTTCCCAACTTCTGGTGTCCATCATCACCCACGGGCAATCAGAGCGGGGCTGTGATAAACGATCCGCAGGCAGTTTATTGTACGCACTAAATCCTCTCCACCCCGTGCTCCAAGGGTGGGCCTGATACATTTTATTCCTCTTGGGCTTGGGTTTGGGTCTTGGATCTGTTGGGCACCTCCTGGCCAGCGTGGGATGGGTGCTGCACACCGTGCGTTGCTCCAAGCACTGTGATTTCCCATGGTTTCTCCAGGGAGAGCTCAGAAATGCTGGAATTTTTCTGCATTCCTAGAAAACCTGATCACGTCAGAAACTTCACCCAGCCAAAGTGGGGAGCGTCACCGTGGCAGCCCAGATCTCCTGGTGGAAGGGGACTGGAGATGTGACAGTGCCTGGAGGCTGGAGATGTGACAGTGCCTGGAGGCCGAAGGTGTGGCGGCCACAGGAGGATGGAGATGCTGAGATCAGACTCAGGGAAAGCCAGAACAACTCGCTCCCATTGGAATGTGATCATGCAGAGACCACCATAATTGGGGTTTTTTAAGAGAGATAATTAACAAGTCTAAAGAATTCACAGCCTGGTGTGGGGCTGGCCTGAAAGGCAGCAGAGGGACATCCATCTGTGTCCCCACAGCTGCCCTCTCCCCTGAGAGCCTTTCCTGCTTTGACGTGTTATCCCAAACACCTCCCGCAGGCGACTGCGGAGGGCAGGGAGTGTTTCTAATGGAGAAGGTGGAATTAAGTGCTGGTAACACAGAGCAGAGGGCACAACTCCCACTGAAAGACTCCCCTTCCTCCAAAACCACCCTCCAGCCCCACCAGAGCAGGTTTCCCCCAGCCCACTGGAGACAAATCCCACAGATTTATCCCTTTTTGCCAAGAAGTGGAGTGGGAAGGATTTTTCCACAGCGCTGCTGCCACTCAGGCATTTGGAGATGCTGTTCCCGATTTTCCCTCTCCAGTGTCAGGCTCTTGCTTCAGAAGATGCTCCAGAAGAAAGCCTGTGAGAAGGTGCCTGGCCATGATCTCTTGGCTGGGGAAATCACTGGTTTTGTGAAGGAAGAAAGATGGAGGAAGATGAGGAATGCAGGAGGCTGTGGGAATCTGGAGAGGGTGGGGTGGAGCGCCAGGGAGGATTTTGGACAAACCCAGAGCACAGAGGGCCCCAGCACCTGCAGCTCGTGGGAAGACATGGAAATGGTTTGGCAAACAATGGGAGATAAAAAAAATCAAGCAGGGATCACATTGAGGAGGAGGAGAAAGGAGGAACCTTTCTCAGAGGAATGGCACCGACTGCTGGACCAAAGAGCAGCTTTTCCCTCTCCAAAAGCTTTGTTTCTGTCCCGCTCCTGGGGGAGGAGAGTTGGCCTGGAGCTCCAGCAGTAACTTTGAGTAACTCCTCAGGAAACAGCTTATTTAGATAGCACTGCCTATTCTTCAGAGGAGGGGAGAGAAGGACATATTGCCTGCTACTAATGAATGGCTTTTCCACAACTAACGATGTTTCCAGGGATGGATCCTCCAAGGTCTCCCCAGTATCTCCACCATCAGGATGGATTTTGGCACAAACAGCTTTTCCACACACACACCCTGATAGGAGAGAGTTAAATCTCTTCCCCGCTTCTAATGGAAAATGAAGCAGGCATGACGCATCTGCTTAGAAGCCTTTTTCCTTATCTCCGGGATCAAAAAGAATTCCAGAGCTCCAAGAGCAGCACTGAGAGCAGTTAGTTCCCTGCCAGCGCCTGCAGACTGGAGGAGTTCAGGTTGGACACAAGTTAAGGGTTGGAGTCTCACTGCAATAAAGGGATTGTTTCCACTGCCCGCAGGAGGAACAACTTTGGATCTCCGTTTCTCTGCTCGAGCTTGCAGTAAATAAAAGCTTCAAGCAGAGCCCATTAAAGCTGTTCCAATTTCCAGGCTCGGGTGTTTTCCAAAATTAACTCTTAGAAAATTCAGTGTACACAAATACCCTTTGGCTGAGGAGGAGAAGGATTTAAATCATCAGACGTTCATCACAACCTTCTGGGTCAAGGAGCCCCCAGGAATATGTCCTCGGATTTGCCACCCAGCCTGGAAAACGCTTCAGCAAAGAATTCCCAGAGGCAATAGAGATTCTACATTTAAGGAATTTTGTCAAATTGTGGTATTCAGATCCTGCTCAAGTTTTGCACAAGAACTGCTGCTCAGCCTTGTGTTCAGGTTCCTTTCAAGCCTCAGTCCACAAGGCTGAACTGTTGGGAGCTCAGCAGAATTTTAGGTGTGACCTAAAAACCACAAACCCCCAAACCCTGAAGGACCCTTTTACAAAGCACAGCCCCTCTGAAAGAAAGCAAACAAAACTTAATCGCTGCTACCTTGAAGCAGCCAACCCCATTCCCCAAGGCAGAGCAGGTCCCTAACTCCAAACTGTTGGCTCTGGGAATTTTTATCCTGCTGGGGTTTTGCTGCATCTGGCTCTGCAAGTTTTTCTAACGTCATTTCTGATCAAGGTAGCTCCCAGTAACAACTTTCAGCATATTCCAGGTCAAGGTTAAGAGGGAAAGGGAAATTGCACAGGGGAGGTGCTCCTGCTGCTCTTCGAGGCGGCAGGGCCTGGGAGAGAGGGGATTGTTCAGAAGTTAAAGGAGCTCTTGTAATTTAGAGGAGCTGTGAGAAGGGAAGGGAAAAGCAGCATTTGTGACACCGTTAACAAAACACAACAACGTGCAGATGGCTGGAAACAATGCCAATGTCAGCTTTAAACCCATCCATGGCAAATTGATTTCAAATCATCAGCTGTGTGCTCCAGCAAGGGCTATTTTCTCCAGCAGATTTGGAAATCACTTCAACCAAGTCTGGAAAACATCCTGCTAAGCAGGACCTGTCTCCCAGCAGAGCCCAAGCTCACACGGATTTGGTGCTGGGCAGGTTGGGAGCAATCCTGGTGTTAATTCAAGTAACTGAACCTTGGGGAGGGCCTGGCACAGATGCCCAGAGAAGCTGTGGATCCCTGGAAGTGCCCAAAAACAGGTTGGGTGCAACCTAAACATCCTGGAATGGTGGAAGGTGTCCCTGCACGTGGAACTGGATGAGCTTTAAGGTCCCTTCCAGCCCAAACCATCCCATGATTTTGTGATTCAAACCACAACCATGGCTTGCGGCATCATCCTCTGCAAGCTCAGGAGACCCACGTGGAGAAGCTGAGCCTGCAGCCCTCAGCTGCCCTGAATTTCACATTTGCACCTGAAAATGAACCCCCAATTCCTTCTGGGGCCTGGAGCAGCTCTGATTTTTCAGGGGAAAAGGAAGCCCTGGATGAAAACCCCTCCCCAAAAGCTCACAGGTACAGGGAGGGTTTGCAGCACACGGAGCAAACGCGTGGAATCTCCATCCCAGATTAATCAATTCCTCCCACAGGCAGCCAAGGAAGACATTCAATCTCCAGGCTGCCGGGGAATTGCCAGCACCAGCTCTAAAACCTAATTGGCAATGACAGCAAAATTCGATGCTATCCCTGCAAATTCTCCCTGTCAGCCCTGATGGGATTTAGGGATCACTGAAGCACACAGGACAAGCTCCCTCTGCAGAGGCCAAGGATGCTGGGATGTGGAGGGAAAGATGCTCCACAAAAAAAAAAAAAAAAAATACAGCTTTCCCATCTCCAGCTCCAGGGTGTCTTCCACATGGCAGGGCTGAGCTGGGACAGAAAAATTTGGGATTTATCTGGATATTATGACAGGTAAAATGCAGTCCCCATTTGGTTTTGGGGGGAAATCCGAATCTTGTGCATTTCCACCTTTCCCGGGATTATGGTTCTGTAGTTTGCAGGCAGATGTGGGTTTGTAACTGCAGTGAATGCTGACCCAGCTGCTGGAAAACTTGAAATCCAAACCACTCTGGGGGGGGAAAAGATTCCTTGCATGGAAAAAGTCCATGAGAAGCCTCAGCCCTCACCTCTGTGGCCTGTGAACCTCACAGGACCTTTCTGTGCTTCTGAAAGGACCCAAAATGTTTCCTGCTCCAAAGAACTTCCACTCATGGAAATTCAGCCTCTGTCAGAGCAACAGCACAAAACCAGAGAGGAGATGGGAAGAGAAGGGAATTTTAGGAGCAGGAAGGTCACGCAGGAGAGAGGATTCAGTCAGGAGGGAAATTTGGCATGGCTGCCACCTCTCCCTTCAGCCCTGGGGTTGGACACCCACACCTTTACCTGGCCCTACATTCCAGAGGCTCTGGAATTCCAGCAGGGAACATCACCAGCATTCCCCACTCCCAAGCAGCATCTTCCAGAGCAGTGGGAAAAGCTTCCAGAGCCCCTGGGAAGTGGTTTGGAGATAAATTTCAACCCATGGCCGTGATTTCTTGCCTCTCCAGCTGCCTGGACCAGGCCAGTCGATAAATTTGGGATGTTTGGGCTGCCTGACCTTGCAGGAGGAACATCTCTGCTCCTCCTGCATCAGCCCCCCCCTGTGCCCCCTGCTTTTCTCTCCCACAGCCCTGGGAATGCCTGGGCTTGTTTTGCAGGGCCTCCTCATTGTTCCTGGCAGGATGGGCAGAGCGCGGGGCACACAATGCAGTGCCCTCAGCTCAGGATGTCCCTTGGTCATCCCAGGGCAGGAAAGTGCTTACGGAGGGGCTTCCTCAGCCGGCTGCCTCCTCACCGTCCCTCCCCCTTCCCAGCAGAGCCTCAGCACCACCCTGGGGCTGATCACCCCTCAAGGAGCTTGCTGCAGGTGACCAAAGTGTTCACCACCCACGGAACATCCCATGAGCAGCCCAAGCCCAGCACAGGTGGTGTCCCAACACCTGCATCCCAGCCAGGGCTGGAAGAGCAATTCCAGGGGGTTTGTCCATCCCCTCTGATGGCAGCAGCCTCCATCCTCGCCCACGTCACACGAGCAGTAAATGAGTCCTTTCATCCCCTGCCAGCCTTTGTCCTTGGCACACATCAACCTCCTGGGCATCCTGAGCGTGGGGCCAGGGCTGGTGTCCATCTGCCCGTGGAACAAAGACTCCTCTGGGTGTGCAGCCCACACTGAGCTCTGCTAATGACATTAATGGGGCTATAATTAGTCCTTGGCCCCTGGTGGCTCAGGACAGCGTGTCCACGTCAGCCCCGTGTCATGGACATCCTCCCCGGGGGCTTGTACAACTCGAGGAATTCACCCTGACATCATCACTCCTCGTAAATCCCAGATCTGAGCCGGCTTTTCCCATCTCCCAGGCTGGAGTTCACTTCCTGGAGTGGCTCGTGGTGAATCGGGGGTTGTGGGGGTTTGGGGGGCAGTCCCAGACGCCAGGTTTGTGCACACCCTGAAAAGTTCAGGGGAAAATACAGACTAGATTTTCCTGGGACAATAAAATTTGGTTCAGAGCTGAAAACCTGATCCATACTTATCTCTCAGTGCAAGTCAGCCCTGCCAAAGTACAAAAGCTCTGCATGGACAGGACCAAAATCACTTAGAATCAAAGAGTCCCAGGATCATTTAGGTTGGAAAAAAGCTCCAAAATAATTTAGCCTGTCCTATGAAGAACTCTCACCTTGGGGGATTCTGGGCCAACCCAGGACAGGGATCCATCACTTCTTGGACCCCTCCAGGGATGGAGACTCACCAACCTCTGAGCAGCCCATTCCAGTGTTTAATCCCTTTTTTTTGGGAAGGAGTTTCGCCTGATGTCCATCCTGACCCTCTTCAGCAGTGTTGATGTGGGGCAGTGTGGGTTTCAGGATCATGTGGAGCTGTGAGCACTGAGATCAAAGCTGTCACAGAGACACCAGAAATGCAGTGATGGCCTTGCCACAGACTTTGTTCACCCCTTCAGTGCTCTCCTCACTCATCCAGAGGGAATTTCCTGGGAGGATTCATTTCTGTCTCGGGACACAATGTCCTCCTTCCCCCGAGCACTGACCTCTTGCTCACACTCACCTCATCCTCACCCCCACCTCCCCACCACCGCTGCTGCTGGGAAGCCCAGGAGGTGATCAAGGCTTGGTCCCTGTTTGGGGTGGACTTTTGGAACAGCATGACCTTCTAGGTCTGTTCCAACCCAAACCATTCCCTGATTCTCTGCGAGGACTGGGCAGCTCTCACTGACTTTATCCCACCAAATCACATCCCTGTGTCCTTCCAGCCGCTCAGCATCTGAGACCTTCCTTCAATTCTTCTGGAATCACAGACCAGATGACCTGAGGGGCTGATGGCTCAGCAAAACTGCCCCCACCAGTGGGAAAGAACCAGTTAAAAATACCAGAGTGCTTCGAATCCCTTTTCCTCTGAGGCCTGAATGAGCCTGAGGGAGGAAAGTGCTCCTCAGGGCCCTGACATCTGAATGTGCTGCTGAGGAAGAGGTGTGTATCCCAGGCACAATAATTCACCGGGCCTTGAAGGCTCCAAGTGGCCTTTGAATGACAATTTGCTCGCAGAGGCCATAAATACACAATGTGATTTATTGGGCTTTGGTTAGCATGGGAAACAACCCAAGAAAGGGATTTTGGAGTTGTGGCTTTGCATTATTTAAAGTGAGTTCTGTCCACTCCAGGAGCCTGAGGAACAGTGGGGTTTGGGGAGGGGTGAGTGCCTGACCCAGCAGGGAAAAACAAGATTTAGAGTGCAATTAACAGCTCGGTTTGCTGTCTGTGGTTACTTTCATTCATTGATTAATTGGGTGCAACTGCCTGGTGGAGTTCCCAGATTTTGGGGAGGAAGAGATGTTGGAGAGATGGGAGAAAAAAACAGGGACAGAGAGCCACGATCTCAAAGCCTGAAGGAACCTGGAGAAGCTTCACAGGACACTGCAGGGTCCAGCAGCCATGGGAAGGTGCACCCATGGAAGTCACTGGCCAGCAGTTTCCAGGACACTCCTCAGGTTTCCAACATAAAATTGTTTTCGAAAGCAGAAAAAATCCACTCAGAGGAAATATTTCACCACAGCAGTTGATGGAAACCTCTCAGCCAGGTCCAATATCAGTGATGTTCAT
Organism: Petroica traversi; assembly: GCA_025920805.1. Lineage (NCBI taxonomy): Eukaryota > Metazoa > Chordata > Aves > Passeriformes > Petroicidae > Petroica > Petroica traversi. The sequence goes on along the minus strand of JAHLSL010000036.1, from coordinate 98,318 downwards.
CCACCAGTTCGGACAGGCTGGAGGAAACTTTTCCAGATCTCCAGAGTGGTAACTCCTGGTTTTCACCAGTGCCCTTGAACCTCAGCATTTTCCACCCCAGCCAAACCCAAACAGTTCAATTGAAAGCCACCAAAAAAAAAAATTGGTTTTTGTCCATTTAACTAAAATCCCTTCAGTGCACCACGACTTTGTGAATATGGGTGGAAAGAGGACACAGCAGAGAGGCTTTACTGGAATTTTCCCTGGATTTTTATACCACTGATAAGAGATTAAACACATGGACATCCTTTGTGGTGTCCTGCTCCTGGATCTTGGCTGAGCAGAGGAAGACAAGAGCTTTGCAGGGATCTCATCCAAGGCTTTTTCCCCCGAAGCAAAACAAGAATATTCTCTGGAAGCATCACTTAGAAATAAAAAGTTTCCAGCTTGGGTTTGGTTGGAGCCAAACCTGTGTCCTCATCCAGTGGGTGAGGGGCAAGGTTAGGAGGGAAAAGTGTTTGGCTCTGGAGGAAAAAAGCCTCAGGCAAAGGGGAAATCAAATGAGAAATTATTTTTTTTTTAAATTGGAAAGGAAGTTTCAGACTCCTCCTCATTACTTATTTGCCAGAAATTATTCAAAATTACTCTTCTGGCTCACGTTGCTCTTCCCCACCTCTGGAATTCCCAAGCATCCTGCTCCTCTGAGCATCCACAGTCCTGGGGACCCCCAGCACCCACCTTGCTCCTGCCTCCAGAACCAAAAAAACTCAAAATAATCCCTCTCTGGCAACTCCAGAAGGAGAAAAACAGGGCACCCTTGTTTTCAGTATCTATTCAGCAGCTTAAAAGAGCAGGAAATTTGGGCCATTTGCTTTATCCATTGTATCTTCTGTTATTCATCAATTTTGGAAAACAGCCTCTAAAATTGTTTCCGGCTCCCCTTTCCCATGTAAATCATTCCAAGGTTTTGTGTTTTTGTCTTCCAAAAAAAAAAAAAAGGCAAAAGAAAGAAAAAATAGCCAAACATTCTGTTGTTCGCAGCAAGATTTTTTTTTGCTGTTTTTTTTTTCACCACTTCATTCCAATTTAGCAACTCCGTGGAGCTCCCCTTTCCCTAAAAGCCTGGAAACAGAGGAAGCAGTTCCTGCCTGCGGCTGCACGCGAGCAGCAAATGCCCCAGCTGAATGTTGTTTTCTTTTCCTGTCCCCTGTCACTGCCCCGTCAGCTCCCTGCGGGCTCCGAGGGGCATCGGGCAGCCCAGGGAATGACCCCTCTCCTGGAGAGATTTCCGAGTGCTGACTCTGCTCCAGTCCCCTGGAAGGATGGAGAAGGTTCTTTGCAGCCAGGGTGTGATGGGAATTCCAGGCAGGTATTGCAATGCTCGGATTTGGGAGCATTTGGATTGAGAAAATCTGAAAGTTTTAATTTTTTTTTCCTAGGTATTTCTAGGTTTGGGAGGAGATGTGCAAAGGGAATTAAAAATGGGACGTGACCATCGCCACTCCTGACAGGGGACACACACAAGACCCTGGTTTAGATATTTCCTAAAGGAAAAACCTGCATGGACCAGGTTTAAGAGGGAATCTCTTAATTTTTCCACCAAGGCCCTGCCCCAGTGATCCCAGAGTGGATCAACACAGGGATATTTCAGTGGATACTTCATTCCTTTTCCCCTGAAGACCCAACTTCAAGACTCATCTAAAAATATTTAAAAACATTTTTTTGGGGGGTTTAAAGCTTTATTTAAATTTGATATTGGGAAGGAATCTGTCCCTGTGAGGGTGGGGAGGCACAGATTCCCAAATTTGCTGTGGCTGCCCCTGGATCCCTGGAATTGTCCAAGGCCAGGCTGGACAGGGTTTGGAACAGCCTGGGACAGTGGAAGGTGTCCCTGCCCGTGGAACTGGATGAGCTTTAAGGTCCCTTCCAACCCAAACCATTCCTTGATTTTATGATTTAACAGCACCCATTTCACTTTCCAAGGTGCAAGAAGACCCCCAGTGCATCCATGAGGAGCCTGGACCTCCTCCAACCTTTCCCAGAAGGATCAGAAGGAAGCTGGGGTGATCTCAGGATGTGCACAGTCACAGCAGCCACTTTCCATTGGGTTCACACACAGAGGAGGGAAGAAATAAATTTTTAAAAAATCAAAGCAGAAAGAAAGATTTGTGTTGCAGCTTTTGCTTCTGGAAATCCCCTGTTTGGCCCTGAGTGAGTCAGACAAATTTCTGACCTGGGAATTATGCTGGGAATGCTGAGTGACATAAAAGGAGCGCAGAGCACTGGGATGAGCCAGGAGCTGATGAGCTCACAAGTCTGACCGTGCTGCAAATGCAGCATTGCTGTGGGAAGAGAGGATTTCTGTGTTCCAGCAGAAAGGTAAATCCAAGGAAAACAGAAAACAGCTCTTCTGGAGCTGCAGCCTGCATGGAAAGGGTCATCAAACCCAGCATCACAGGGATGGATCAGAAACAGGTGGCCTGAAGAGTTGGGGAAAATATTTTCACTTTAATCAGAATTCTTCCAGGTTTTGAGGAAGCTCATCCAACTCCTCATGCCTCAAAGCAAACAGAAAGAAAATCCAACTGAATATTTTTTGGCCAGGAAAAGTTTCTCAGTAAAGCCGAGCGCATTTTCAGACCCGTGGAAAGGAGATGTGGAAGGGTGTAATTAATCAATTAATTAATATCAGAGTTGTTGCCATTCAAGAAGATAAGCAGGGAGGGAAGGAGGACTTCAGGCGCTGTCAGGAGAGGGAGATCAGGTCCTGAAAGCTCATCCCACACCAGTATTTCAGTCATGGAAATCTGGGCTGGTCAGGCACACATTTCTCCAGGTTTGGAACTTTCACCTGGCCCTGACCTGTGGATGTCAGGTTATCCTTCCTCCCTCTCAGCCTGAAAAACCCCCTCTTTGCCTGAAATTGTGAGGAAATTGCAATGACTTTCTTCCTTGAGCAATATCTTTGCTTGCCAAGGGGAAAATTCAAGTGGGGCGTCCAAGTCAAACCTTGGGAATTTGATTATGGACGTATCCAAGAAGTCATTTCTGATACCCAGCAATTCCTAAAGCACGATGGAACGTGGCTTTTCACTGGAAAATCCCACTGATCGCAGCGATGCTGGATTAAGGCAGGGCTGAGAGGACTGGGGGTGTTCAGCTGGGGGAGGAGAAGGCCCTGGGGAGACCTTGGAGCCCCTTCCAGTGCTTAAAGGGGCTCCAAAACTGCTGGAGAGGCCCTTTGGAAAAACCGCTGGAGAGACAGGATAAGGGGGATGGATTCCCACTGACACCAGGCAGGGTTAGATGGGATATTGAGAAGGAATGTGGATTTTGGGAGCTAGATCAGCTTTAAGGTCTCTTCCAACCCAAAATATTCTGTGATTTAGAGGCCAAAGCCAGACTCCAGCTGAGGGTTTGATACCAGCACGTTTCCCACAGCAGGGTTTTTATTCATCCCCCGATTTCCCAGGAAAGCAGAGGTGGGCTGCATGCTTTGGAATGATAAGGGCAGAAAGGAGTCCCTCCAACCTCACCCTGACCTCAGGAACTTCTACCTTCTCCTGAAGGGTCTGCGCCTGCTGGAATTGGTGAGTCCTGCGCCTCCTCCGTCCCAAATCCGTCCTCCTCCGGAGCAGGAGGAGATAAGTGCTTAATGACTGAGCAGAGCACGAATTTTCCCTGCAAGAATCATCTCCCCAGGTTCCTGCCAGATTCTGAGCCTCTCCCCCGAGCAGACCTCCCTGGGAGCCAGGAATTATCGGGGGATTTCACAGACTTCCCACCCGCAGCCTTTCCCCATCCAAATGCACGCTTGGGATGATGGTTTTGTGGCAGGGGAGAAATCCCTGGAGGTCGGGAAGGTGCAGAAAAAGGGATCCCTGGATTTAGGGAGCTGAATTCATGAATGCTCAGAGCAGAGGAAGGCCTGGCCTCCATTCCTTAGGTCACAGCGACAGCAGAGGAAGTCTGGCAGGGCCGCGCTGTGGGATGGAGATTGCTCTCCAGGGTGGCTCCAAAAGGCAATAAAAAAAACAAGACAATAAGGAGAGAGATAATAAAAACCCTCCGGCTTTTGATTTTCTCCCGGCAATGCCAGGCTTTTCAGGAAGGCCTAATGTCTGCCTACAGATTTACTGGCCCCCAGGCACAGGGGGCAAAGGGACAGAGGTGACGTTACTCGGCTGCTCCAGGCCAGGCTTTGCCATCGAGCTGAGCAGAAATAGGTGGCTGGATAGAAATGGGGTGGGAATTACCTTTTCCCTGAAGAGGCCTGAAAAAGCAGCAGGAATTAAATCAGAATTATTCCCGCTGGAGGCTGATTTTTCTCCCTGTAACAAACACCAGCTTGTTTTGCCAGGAATGGGAAAGGCTCCGGACAAACACTCACAACCCCAGGGTGAGCTGGAGAGCCACCAGGAGCCCTTGGGATGGTAAAAGTTGATGTTGGCTCCTCCAGGGGCCAAAAGCAGCTCCAGTTGTTGTCCTTGGCCTCCAGCACAGCAGAGCTTTCAGTCCTGGATGCAGCCACCACCCAGAGCCCAGCTCAGCCCCACGAGCTCAGTCTGAGCACACAAAGAGTTTAAAATCCTAAATCCAAAGCCAGCGCAGAGCCTTGAGGACCAACTCTCCTCAGAGGGTTTGGCTGGTCCTGTGAGGATCCCATTAGGGATGAACCAGGAAAGTGGGATCTGATTTTCCTCCGTCCTTTAATCCCCACTCAAACAGGGAATCAGATGAGGGAGGATGAGAGGATGGAGTCAAACCTGAACACAAGGAATTCCTCTCACCTTTTCAAGCCCTGCCTGTCCAAACCTGGGCTCTGGACATTCCCAAGGGATGTTCCTGGAGGAGAACCAAGCTTGTGGCCCAAACCCTTTGCTGATGACGCTCCAAGGAAAGGATGGGCTGAGGAACGGGATGTGAAAAGAGCAAAAAAAACATTTTCTGAGAGGAGCTTGGGAGTTTTGCCTTCGCACTTCACTTTCTCTCTGGTTTTCCCCTTGGAACGAGAATGCCCAAACAGATATTTTGGAACCATGGGAATGTTTTCTTCCAGGAAAATTGAAATGTTCTATCAGTATCAAAGAACTCTGGAATTCCATGACCATCAATTGAAAGGAGAAAGCTCAGCTCAGTTTCTTTTATATTCTTCTCTTGACATAATTTGGTGAAACAAGGTCAGTTCCTGAGAAGGATTTAATTGCAGCAAAGCCATTTCCTATGGAAAGCTGCTCTGCCTGGCTGATTCCAGTGACAGGCACCATGGAATTCCATGGATAACGGAGGGACCATGGAATTCCATGGATAATGGCCAACATCATGGCCAGTGGGGAAAACACAGCACCTGGAGCATCCAGGATGTTCATCACTGATCCTCCACGAGCTAAAAATCAAACATTTATCCTCATTAAGGTGACACAATTCTTAGTTTTATTCCCTTTTATTGTGTTTTGGGGAGGGTTTTAGTTGGGTTTTTTGTCAGTCCTCTCCAACCAATGACTCTACCCCAAAAACCAAAATCTTTCTCCACTTTCTTGCAGACGAGACACCTTGACCACATTCTGGATGTCCCCCGGTGAGGTGACACCACCAGAAACCCTTCACGCACTTCACAAACACAGCCAGAAGTGCCTGGAGACGAAATCCTAAAAAAAACACACCCAAACCAAACTAAAATCCCTGCCTTTTAGCCATGGAAGTGTGGAAAAACACATTAATCTTGCAGAACACGGCCAGCAGACAGGAGCCAAAAGGTTGCCACCGGGGTGTGGCGAAGGGGAGACATTTCCACGCTATTGCTCGGCGGGTCACAGCAACAGGATGCTGATAACATCCTGCAAACTTCCTCCCTCAGCTGGCCTGGAAAAAATGAAAAAATCCCGAAATTGGAGGGCCCCGAGGCACATCGGGAGCAGCCAACCATTCACAAATCCACCTTCTGGGAGTGGGTGTCTCAGGGCAGGCTGGGGATGATGTGGGGCTTTTCTCTGGTTGTGTCAAGGAGATGACTGGAAAGCAGGGAAAACAAATAGGGAAAACAGGAAAAACAGGAAAAACAGGGAAAATAGGGAAAACAAATAGGGGAAACAAAAAGGGAAAACAGGGAAAACAAACAGGGAAAACAGGGAAAACAAATAGTGAAAACGGGGAAAACAGGGAAAACGGGGGAAAAAACAGGGAAAACGGAAAACAAACAGGGAAAACAGGGAAAAACAGTGAAAACAGGGAAAACAAACAGGGAAAACAGGGGGAAAAAACAGGGAAAACGGAAAACAAACAGGGAAAACAGGGGGAAAAA
>JAHLSL010000036.1:67423-80632 GCA_025920805.1 Petroica traversi | reverse complement strand
AACCTGCAACCACCACCTTCATCCCTGAACCACATCAACACCAAACCCGCAACCACCACCTTCATCTCTGAAAAACATTGACACCAAACCCGCAGCCACCACCTTCACTCCTGAAAAACATTGACACCAAACCTTCAACCACCACCTTCATCCCTGAACCACATCAACACCAAACCTTCAACCACCACCTGCACCCCGCCTTTCAGAGATGCCTCAACAAGGCCTGTGATTGTGCAGCCAAGGCTGGGTTTGGAGAGCCCCACGATGTTGGGTTGGTGGCCATGATGACACCCCAGAGCAGACACTCCCAGCCACCTCTTCCCCCTGTCCCCAAACCGCTGCCCAGCGGGAAGGAGGCGACGGGGCAGCATCACTCGGGTGCCAGTGAGTAAGAGGCTGTGGTTCCCCTCTGGTTTTGTGGGGCCAAGCGCCATGGTTGCGATGCTGCGATAGGTCCTGGCAGCCACCACTGCGGTCACCACTGCAGAAATAGTGCAGGGCAGCAGCAGAGGAATTGCAGCGGGTGCTGGAGTGAGGAGAACCAACAGCTGCTGCCAAGGACAGCTCAAGGTCCCCGGGAGTGGGGCAGGAGCAGAGGAAGGGGGTGATGGGACAGGGGGAGGTGGGGTGATGGTGCAGGACCATCTCCAGGGTTGATGGTGCTTGTCCAAAATGGGGAAGAGGAGAGGCTGGAGGGACGGGTGGATACAAGGATGAATGGGGAGGAAAGCTGAGGAAAGGGGGTGGCAGAGCGAGGTGAGACATCTGTGCAGTCACCTGCAAGGTGCCTCTCTGTGGCTTGGATGGACTCGCCAAAGGAGCCACCCATGGACTCAGTGATGCCTGGAGCATCCAGGGACAGGGGACCAACACCCCGCTCCAGTTTAGGGAAGGAACAGCGGCTGCCAGCCACACTTCTTCTGGGAGGTGGTTAAAGAAAGCCTCCCCAGCATGGCTGCCTCATTCCGCAGGATGTTGGGTTCACCCCTCCTGATCACAGGTGGCCCCACAGCCACCCCAAAGCACGAGTTTGTCATCGCCTCGGTGACAAGAGCCCATTTCCGACTCCAAGAACAACATTAACCATAAAACCGTCTTGTTCTTATTGGATGAAGGCACCGAGTGAAGGATTTGCATGGGTGTGGCATTCCCAGAAGGGGTGAAGCCAACACCTCTGCTCTCCACGCTCCAGGACACAAATGCCCCAAATCAGCTGTCACATTTCTCATGCTGAGCGTTAAACAGAAAAAATACCTTCGTGGCTTAAAGAACTTTGCTGGTCACCAACTTCTGCTCCCAAAGTGTGGCTGCCAACGTTTCCAAGAAACCCTCCAAGTTTTTTATCCTATTTACTCAGTATTGTAACTCAGTGCTAGTGGCACGATTTAGGAGAGTGTCTCGAGAGATTAAAGACCTGGTTTTAAAACCAAGAAATGATCTAACAAGGGTTGGGTGGAAGACACGTCCAGGCATGAGGGGATTTTGTTCTGCTGGATTTTCAGACATGGATCCACAGATACTCAACAAACAGTTGCTTGGGCTCTCCCAACCCAGAAGTTCTCAGAGGTTGCAGATCTGGTTTCTGACCTACTGAGCCTCCAGTTCATCTCCAGATGTTACCTCAGGTAACATCAGCTGGTTGTGGATGCAGAGGTGGCTTCACAGGAGGTGGGCGCAGTTCTGTTTCTCAACCAACCCGACCACCAGGTCCTTCCCGTGAACCTCCAGGGGTTGTTATCTTAATTGGCATCAGCTGCTTGTGTCAGAGAGAGGTTTTTTGGGAACCAGGAGCTCTGTGCGGCTGTGCCCATGTGGAAGTGAGGGCCCTGCTGCAGTTTCATGCAGGTGGAACCAAGAACAACAGGAGGCACCAGCACCGAAAGTCCTGTCTTGGTTTCAATGGTGAACCACATGGTTTTGTTGTATTGTTTTTATTCTCGGGCCCAAAAATTACTCCCATCTGGTTATTTCCCCCGAAACCGCCGCGAATCGGCACGCAGCCAATCGGAGCAGGGCTCCTCGCCCAAAATTCCGTTCTTTCCCTTTTATGGTCATTATCTGGTCTGTCCAAAGATAAAAAATGGTGGGTACGGACCACGCCAAGATGCAGGCGGTTGGTTCCACGTGATGGGTTGTTCCGTGACCTGCTCCCGCCAGGCCACCACAGGGCCAGAAAAGAGGAAAAAACCCAGTGGGCAGAAGGTGTTGACAATTTTGGGCTCAAAAAAACAGAGCCCCAACAGACATCTGAGGTGGTGAGACACGGAGAGCTCAGGTCAGGTGGTGTCAGCCCCCCGACCATTCCTGTTAATTAACACCCACTAATTGGGGCCTGGAAAACAGCGCTGGGCACTGTGACTGGGACTGGGTGTGGTTCTGGGGAGACTTTCAGGGCTTGGCCCAGAGTTGGGTCCTTGTTGCTCTTGTTGTCCAGTTGATATGGGACAGAGCTCAACCCAAGGAGGAAAGCGTTTTCTGCTCCCAGCCATGACCATGGGAGCTGCCAGACACTGATTTGGGTTCACGGGCTCATACATTTCCACCCCTCACCCTCAAAGGATGCAACCTGATTCATGATCAAACCCTGATCTGAGATTTGTCTGCAAATTCAGAGTTCTGGCTGAAGACAGCAGAGGTCAAACCCCACAGCCAAGTGCCAACCCAAACCTTCCCACAGCTGGAGCTGTGTGGATCTTCAGGTGTTTTTTGGGCTCTTCCTGGTTCCCAGCCGAGGGATTACACCTCAGTCCTGCTCATCTCATCCTGCACTCGAGAGGAGGCCGATAACCAATGAGCCAGAAAGGAAACCACTTTCACACTGACCTGAGCAGCCTCCCTGGGGGCCTTTAGGAGCTCTGGATTCTGACAAGATTTACAATTAGGGGGCCTTTTCAAGCTGCATGAGCTACCAGGAGTCACGGAGGATCCAAATCCAGGTCTCTGACCAGGCACCCAGCTCACCATCCACCCACTCAGCTGCCTCCTCCTGCCCTTCAAAAAATGCAGAACCTTTCACAAGCACAATCCCTCATCATAATTTGTGACTCTCTTAATTCCACTCTCAGACAGAAAAAGAAACAAATTCCTGGAAGAGGCAAATCACCCTTACAGCAACATTTGACTCCTATCTGAGCCAATCCTTAGTCTGGGGCAGCCCTGTAAAATAAATAGATTAACAGATAAACTCCCTGGGACGTGTTTATTCTCAGCACCCCAATGTTATTTCCTCATACTGATCATATTTAAAACTCCTCTTCTGGCATGAGAGCACTCGAGTATCTGGTTAGAAGGCTGATTCCTGTGCCAAGTAGGAAAAAAAAAAAAGGTGGTATTGCTTAAAGAGGATTTAATGGAAGTCGTGCCCAGGATCAGGCTGAGTTTTTGTCACTCAAAAGCTCTGTCACCAAGGCAGGAAATTTGGTATTAATGAGCAGGGGAGCAGCTCTGAGTTTCATCAGCCCTTCTAGGGCAGCACAGCCACCCCAAAGCTGCAGAGGAGATCTCGTTTCTCTCATGTGCTGCTTCTGGCAGTCCCACCATGTAAAATTAGAACATGGGAAGTTTCAGGAACGAATTCTCAAATGTGCTTCAGTTGCAAGAAGTAGAAGAAATTAACACCATGGGGAAAATTTCCTCCCAGGCTGAAACTCCTGCCTTGACAAATGAAGAGAGAAACGCTCTGCCGAGTCACGGGCGCTGGGAGTGGGGAAGGGCAGAGGAGGCCCAACATTTAATCCACTTTTAATCTCCAAAACTCTTGACTCAGGGCTTCCATGGCTCTTCATTCCGAGAGTGCAAACTGCTCGTGCAGTTCCTGCTTTGCCAACTCCTGCTCGTTAAAGGGATGCAGCCACAGGAGAGGCAGGAGCAGAAGGAGCATTTCTGGGCAGCCCAATCAGCCCTGAGACTCTCCTGCACAGCCTGGGTAATGTCACAGTATAAATTCATGAGCCCGTTCCTCTGGGGAGCTGGGCTTTAGTGCCAAAAGATATTGCAGAATTACAGCAATCAGAAAACAATAAAGAGCTTGGGAAAACGCTGATGAGGGAAAGCGGAGAAATTAGGGTAGTTAGGAAGACAAATGAGAAGGAATAAAACCCAGGTATTAAATAATTGCTGGGAGGCGGGAGGTAGATTAAGAGCTGCTTTCATGGCTTGGGCTCCCGAGCACAAGGAGTCATTAGATGAGAGGAATAGATGGGAAATCAAACCCCCCTGAAAGGGCAGCACTTGCACTTGGCAGAGGTAATTAGAGCAGGGAGTTCAGGCTGAAGCCACCGTCTGAAGAGGTTTCACGTGAGCGCCAAGAATTCCGAGTGCTCTGCCATTAACAGCAACAAAAGCAGCTCTGAAAGGGATTTCAGAAACCCAGCCTGGCCCCCGCCTCTCTTTTCCTTTCAACATCTGCAGGGAAGCATCTGCTGGACCACAAGACTGAGGCAAGAGCCTGATGAAGTCCTGGCATTGGCCAAGAGAGACTTCAACCACACCAGGGACTGCTGACACCGACAGGAGTCTTCCCCCACAGCCTTGACCCACTCCGTCCTGGAGATATTTCAGATCAACCCCATTATTCATCCCCCTGGATGAGCTTTACTCAGGTTTCTGGGAATCCAGCTCTGTGACAGCTCGTTAATGTTTAACTGCAGATTGGGGGGTTGCTGCTATCAGAGCACGGGGGAGGCAATATTCCCCCGAGCCCCGATAAGAGACAGCACATCCTACCCCAGGAGTTAAATAATCGGGGGTTAAATAATCAGGGATTAAATAACACACTGGAGCCGATGGAATTTTACGGCCTGACTTGCTCACTCTTTGCCCTATATTGATATAATCCTATAAACCAAAGCATATCCAAGAAGAAAAGTGAGAGTCGCTGATTGCAGCAGTGCTTTAACAGGACCAGAGGGAAGCACAGGTGATTATTCACCCTTTTAGGATGAGCTGTACAACACTTTTTAATATTTTCTTTTTTCCCTGTAAATCTCCAGCTCCCGCAGTCCTGTCATTACACGAGAACACCACTCTTCCTTTTTTTTGAAAAACAAGAACTGCCAGGGCTCCCTGAATGGAGGGACAAGGACACAAGCGGGTATTTTTTGCAAAGATTGTGCCTTTTAACCCAAATGTTCTGGGTTCTCTCAGGGATGACTTGTGGCACTCTGGAACATCTTGATTTTATTTTTCTTTTTTTTTTGCGTAATTCCTGTCCTTGGCAAAAGCACAGTGAGATGGTGGCCTGCAGGATAAAATAACTGGGGTGATTAATGCTGCCTCATTAATTGTGCCGAACTTTATAAACAGCTTGACCTCAGCGGACAAGAGCTCGAAAGTGAAAATAAAAATCAGGACAAAGGTCACTTATTCCATGCTGTAAGGGCAGAAGTTGCTTGGCTTTCACAAATACTCTCCCAGCAGTTTTATGAATGACCTGTCACATTTCTTGGTGACTCTCCCGTCCCCAAACAGCCTCTAGCAGCTGGGGACAGCCCAGATCCAGCACTCAGGGATCCCAAAGTGGGAAGGTCAGGTCAGGGGCATCCCCATCCCTGCACCACAGGTCAAAAATGTGATTTCCTCTCCCATTCATTGCAAAACTTCCAGGTGAACAAGTATTTCAGAGAGAAGAAGGGAATGGCTGCAACCTCTGCATTTCCAACCTCTCCAAACATCGGGAGGTGACATTTGAAGGAGAACAACCCAAACACTGAGGACCTTGACATTCAAAGCTGCACTGCAGATGTCCTTCTCTAAACAGTATTTTTAGTTCAGGAGCAGCGGCTCCATCTGTTTCTTCCTCCTTTCCTATAAGTTAAATAAAACCTAAATTCCTGGAATCTCAGCTTCCCGTTCATTCAAGTGAGCTACGGCTTTAAAATCCCGTCACGTTTTGAGTTTTTCTCCTTCTGGTGCCATCACTTTGCATTAATTCTAAAGGCCAATTTTCCAGCAGCCACGAGCACCTGGAATGCAGGATTTCATTTTCTCCTCTGTTATTCCCCTCTCCAATCAGCAAAACGTTCTCCTTCAGGTGAGAAGAAAATGTCACCCCGTGCAGGGCTTCTCTCACATCCTGGGGGGCAAAGGACACCTGAAAGAAGGTTTTCTGCATGAGGTGACATTTTTGTAGCTCACAACACATGGTAAAAAAAATCACAAACATCTGTAGATGTGACTGATGATCTCCCAACATCTGCCCCATCTCCTGGAAATGCCACCAGGTCTGCCTTGGAGATCGGCATTTTGTGGGATCTGCCTGATCTGGAGTGGGGCCACCTCACAAGTTTTGCCTTCATCTTCTGTGGGTTTTTTTTTTTTTTCTGTTCTGTGGAAGGTTTCAGGCAGAAATAGCATTTCCCCATGGCAAAAAATAGGCTTTAAAATATCTTTTTATTTTCAGGGTGCCTGCACAGAGAGAGAGAGCTGCTCTGAAAGCCGGGGTGCACCAGGGACACATCCTGCAATCAACTGCTTTGTACTAGCAAATGGAAACACCAAGAAATCCCAGGAAAAAGGGAAAATTGATGGGAGTACACCCAAAAACTCCCATCTCTCCTGGCACAGCTGTGCATACAGGATGCTGGAAGTCCGTTTGACTTCGAATTGAATTTTTTGAGGTGCACGAGCATCCTTTGAGGGGAGACACAGCCACCCCTCACATCTCCCACCCCTGCTGCTCTTTCACCGGGTTCCACGTGGTTCTCTGCAGGTTTTCTCCCCCCTTCCACAGCACCACCACCGTGGTGAAACCCCCGAGCAGGCAGAGGCCCAGAAAATCTGTTTGAGGCCTCGCCAAGGCCCTTCAGGCCTGGCTGGGGCCGTGTTTCCTTTTCTGGTGGAGGCCATGCCAAGATCTCCCAACTGGTGTTGCACAACCGGGCCAGCGGCGGCTCCCAACCGTCAGCGCTCGGCAGCGGCGGTGGGAGGGGAGGACGTGCAGAGCCGGTGCCTTTTGCGGCCCCCCCAGGGCTCTTTTTATACTTTAGAGAAGTTGGGTTCATCCCTGAGTTCCTCTCCCACAGATTGTTCCTGTTGTTGTCGCTGCCCCGGCCTCGCGGATCATGTGGCTCGGGGTGACCTGGGCGCAGCAGAGCCGGTGGCCGTGAGCTCCTGGTGCCTGCCCGTGCTGGGGACAGCGGGGACACTGGGGACAAAGGTCCTCGTGGCCACACAGTGGGGTGTTTTCACCTCTTCACCATCTCCTCTCCCTCATCCCTCCCTTTAGGGAACTCGCTCCCCCTTTAACTTCCTAAATATGAAGATCTCTCTGTTTTTCTACCACCTCTACCTTGGCAGCCGTGCCAGGGAGAAACTGTGGCTTCCAGCACCCCAAAAAGCTGTGCCCGAGCAGAGAGAAGGGATTTCCTTCTTGGGGAGCATCCCTTGAGCACACTTGGCAGGAAGGGCAGAGTCGTGGTTAAAGGTGAAGCTTTCCCTGCCGGCTGCTGGGTGTCTCAGATTTTATCTGCCTGCATCGTGGCTGGGGCCAAATTCCCGGTTGTTTGGGTGCAATAAACCCTGATTTATTTGTGGGGACGGGTTTGTTTGAGGAATCAGCCAGGAAACAGAGCTGCAGCCCTGCTTTGATGCCCACCTGGGCACGGCCACCCAACCAAAGCCACTCCTGCTGGTCCCAGGAGTTGCAGGGGACACCAGGCTGGGGACAGAGGGGACAGCACTCATGGAATCATGGAATGAGCTGAGTTCCACAGGGATCAGCAGGCCCAGCTCCTGACTCTGCACGGGGTCACCCCAGGAACCACATCAGGTCCTTGAGAACATTTTCCAAACCCCTGTCCCTGCTCCCAGGGAGAGCCTTAAAACCCAGAGCAGGGACGGTCAGAGGCTTTGCCGTGAAACTGGTGATCAACAGGGGATCAACATGTGATTAACATGTGATTAACATGTGATTGACAGGTGATTAACATGTGATTTACAGGTGATTAAGCAGCCGATGAGGCGGCTCCTTGGGAAGCAATTCCCCCCAGCGCTTCCCAGAGCTTGGATGGGCACTCAGGGTTTTTTCCAAGATTTCCAGCACCGGTGGCCAGCGATGGATCCCATCCCCTTTGCCTCCCACTCGCAGGAGCACGGATTGGATTTTATTACAAAAATCTATTTTTCTAGGGGAAAAAAAAACCCAAAGAGCAAAGCAGACCCTTGGCAGTGGAGCTTCCCACCTAAATCCATGCCCTGCACACACAGGCGGAAACCATCCCATCCCATTAAATACTTGGGATTTTCCATGCCAGCCAGCATTTCCTGCAGAAACCGGGTCGATTGACAGCACAATTCCTGCTGCAGGGAGCCGTCGGCGAGTCAAAGGAGCAAACTTGGTTGTTATATAACAACAGGATGAGCAATAATGGTGAGACTCTGACCGTGCCGTTACTTTTATGGCCGGAGCACGTGGAGATGGGAATCAGGGTGTGCAGGGAGGAAGGACAGAGTCCAGACAGCTCCAAAATAGGCAAAAAACTGCAGCAAGGGGTGGTGGAGGGTTTTTGGGGGTTTTTTTTTTGGCCATCTCCCAGTCCCAAATTGAGTTTTGGGAGGTGGTGGTGGAGATCTGCTCCTGGTGTTGCAGGAGGCACCAGAGGCCCAGCCAGGATTGTCACTGATGTCACACTGGAAAAGCTGTGGGGATTTGTGACAGCAAAGAGAAAATCACGGAAAAGTCGTGAAATTGGGAGTTTCAGGGTTTGGAGAAGGGGCATGGAGATGGTTCCCAGGGGAAGAGCCTCTCCTCAAGGCTTCCCATCCTCTGAGCTGCAGACAGCACATTCCAAAGGCCCTGTGGAGCTGCTTCCCAGGCAGCAGAGCCCTCTCTGACTGGATTTTCCCTGCTTTCTCCTCATTTTCCTCCCGTAACCCACGTTGTGCCCATCTGGTTTCTGCAGGACCAGTGGTGAAAGAGCAGCAACGATTTGGGGAAGTGATTTCCCACAGCCCCCAAGCTCTCTCTGGGGAGAAGGGCAGCCTGAGGCAGCGCTGGATCCGACCACAAAAATTCTGCCTGAGGAGGGATGGAGGAGAAAGGCTGCTCCATTCCCACTTTTTTGAGCACTTGGAGCCACATTCCTGCCTTCACATTTTCCAGGAGAGGATTCCCCATCTCCCTCTGAGGGTGCAAGACAAAGCTGGAGCTGGAGAACAGGGGCGCCATCTGCATTATTTGGGATTTCTGCCCAATTCCAGGCTCCTCCCTCACTCAGGGCCGTGGAAAATCGCACCTGCTCGTGTATTTATATTTTTTACTAATTTTTTTTTCCCTCTCACAACAGCCTGTGGTTTTCCCAGTGACTCAACACGGGCTCCCAGCAGCTCTGCCAGGCTCGTGTCAGGCTCTGCTCCCAGTCAATCAGCGCTAATTAGCGCTGACTCTAATGGGTCTCCGAGGCTGCGGATTCTTCCTGTTCAGACAGAATATTCCCACTGTTCACTTTCCCAGGCTCTGCTTGTTATTTCTAGCGAGATCTTTTCCCCCGTGAAGGGAGAAATCCAGGAGGATTTGCAGCTCCTGATTTCCGAGGTTTGCTTAGAAATCGTGTTTATCCCGCTCTGTTCTATTTATTACTAACAGAAACCCCCTTTTTTTTTTTTCCAAGCAAACAGCAAGAACAAGCAGCTGGAAAAGAAATGGACGCCCTGAACAAGTCCCTGTGATCCCAGCCCTGTGTTTTAGCAGCCCTGGAATGGGGATATTTGCATTTTGTTAAGGCGTGAGCAAAGTTTGTCAGCAGCAAAACAATTCCCAGGCTCCCTGTGAGATCCTCAATACAAACATTCCCGTTTTCAGTCATCCAGAGGGTGGAATTTAAAGGAATCTGTTCAGAGAAATGCTTTTAGCCCATGGAATCACTGAGGAAATATTGAATACACGCAGAGGGAGGGGTTGGGCTGGGGAAGTGCAGGGCACCAGGGAAAGGGGGATTCATGGCAGGAATCAAGGAATGCTCAAGGGGATGTCCATAAACCTTGATGGTTCCTATAAATAGAGTGGGAAACCCTCTGGGTTTGTTATGGGGGAGCCCTCGGTGTCTGTGAGGGTTTGTGGGTGCTGCTGGTGAGAGGGGGGATCATTTAACGAGCTCATCAACGGCCTGGAGGGGCTGGTGGGGAATTTATGGGATCATGGAATGGTTTGGGGTTGGAAATGTTGGGCAGGGACAGCTCCCCGACAGGTCTGGGATCCCACGGGTTTGTTGGGGGGCAGCGCAATGTCCCACCCAAGCTGGGGGTGATTCCAGGGGGATCAGAGGGGATGGAGCAGCTCTGCCGGGAGGGAAAGATGGGAGAAATGGGATTGCTCAGCCTGGGAAAGAGGAGATTCAGGGAGGTTTAACTGTGGCCTGAAGGGAGCCCACAAGGAAGGTGGGGAGGGACTTTGGACAAGTGACAGGAAAGGGAGAATGGCTCAAACTGCCAGAGGGCAGGGATGGATGGGATATTGGGAAGGAATTGTTCCCTGCGAGGGTGGGCAGGCCCTGGCACAGATTCCCAGATTTGCTGTGGATCCCTGGCAGTGCCCAAGGCCAGGCTGGAGCACCCTGGGACAGTGAAATGTGTCCCTGTCCATGAAATGGGTGGAACAAGGTGTGATTTAAACTCTTCCCCATCCCAAACCACTCCAGGATTTATAATTCCATTCCCAGCCCTGCTCTGGCTGTACCCCCTCCCCACCTCCCTCCCAGGGCCACCTTCCCCGGCCAAAAAGCCCCCCCAGAGCCAACCCAAGTGGCCTTTCAGCCCAACCACCCCCACCCCCAGCCCGTGTCCCGGCCGGGAAAGCGGTCGGAAAATGGAAATGAAGTTTCCCTCAGCAGCAGAAAGGCTGGGCTGAGGTTCGATTATTTCGGGTGGCAGCTCCAGCCGAGCAGAACCAGCCCCGGGCTGTCCCCGCCTTCGAGCAGCACCCGCTGTGCCCTCACCCCTCTCTAGCGTGGTTCCTGCCAGCACCCAGCGCTGCCCGGGGGGGTTTTGTCACCCACCCCCAGCTGGGTGACACCAGAAAGGCGCCCAAACCTCAGCAGCATCACCCCCAAGTCCCCTCTGCACTCCCAGCTGGGTGACACCAGAGAGGTGCCCAAACCTCAGCAGCATCACCCCCAAGTCCCCTCTGCACCCCCAGGAGATCATGTGCAAAGCACAGCCAGGAAAAAATACTGATTTCCTTAAAAACGCCAACATTTCACTCAAATTTTGGTTTTTCCCCCTCACTGTGATTTCTTGCATGCAAGGAGTATTTTCCTCGGAAAGCGTGGCTCTGGGGGGGGATTTTGGAGTGTGGGTGACCTGCCCTGAGCTGTCCCCACAAAGGGGTGGAATGGGGAAACGCTCCCGAGGCGCTGCACCAAAAAGCTGAGCTGGTTTTTGGAAATGTTTTTAATTTTCTTTTCAGTTTTGCTCTACCTTGCGGCTTTGTGGGAACTCGTGGGAGTCTCTGGGCACGGAGCATTTTCATTAAGGAACAAGAATCCTAGTTGTTTTTTTGTTTGTTTTGCAGCCCTTCCTCATCACCCAAACGCAAAGGGAAGAAAGATGATTTTTACCCAGGAGACAACGAAAGTGATGTCTTCCTAAATCTGGGCTTTGCAGCTCGTGGCTCCTTGCAAAAGCTGCAAACAGCAGGGAAAAAAAACCTGGATCCTTTGCAGGAAGGATGGGATGGGCTGGGATGCTCCAATCCCAGAACCTGGCAGGGTTTTGCTGCCCTGAGCTGCATTTGGGCTGAAAAAATGAGATTTTGGGGATGGGAAAAGCCCCAGAGTGTCTGTAACCACCCACTTCACGTTTCCTGATTGCCTTTCTGCAGGGGTTATTATTGAGTAATGCCTATTTTGTTGAAAAATTGCACCATAAACAGCCAACAGGGAAGGAAATAAATAATCTCTAATAAATGTCAAAGCAGATTAGCAGAAAGCAGAAAGGCCAAGAAAGAGCTAGGCTATTTTTTTTTTCTTTCTCTTATTTTTTATTTCTTTTTTGGCTTGGAAAACAACTCCTTGCAAAGATTGGCCTTAATGAAAACTATTTCAGTGCCTTGCAGGGGAGTTAATGCTTTGTCATTTCCTCTGAGTGGGTTAAAATCTGTCTGACTCCCCCACAGCCTGGAAAAAAAAACAGCTTTTTCTTCTGTAAAATAAGGGGAAAGGCATAAAAAATTGATGGATTTCTCCTGAGCGCACCAGGAGCTTGGAATATTGGATGCAAGGAGCTCAAGTGCTGGGAAAATTGGGAAATTTGGCAGCTTTAGTGGCTCTCCAGGGCTTGAAATTTCAAGAGGTGATGTGGGTCTTGCTGATATTTAGCAAAAAAAACCAATAAAAATATCAGCTCCCAGCTCCATTCAAAAGTGGGGGAAATAGGATTGAAAGGCTTAAATAAGGTGTAAACCAGGCCTAAATCAGGGAAAAGAGAAAGAAAAGAGATGGAGATGTTTTCCCTCACAGCCAGGAGGTGTTTGGGAGGTTCTCTGTGCAGCCCCTTTCTGCAAGGAGCCACCAGATCTGCTCTGACTACCACAAACCTCATTTTAAAGGCTCATTAACAGCCCTGCAAAGCTCTGCTTGCCAGGCTGGCTGCTGGGAGCTGTAAAAGTGACTTAGGAGAAGGGAAAAACGGGAAAAAGGAGGAGAAATCCCCGCTCAGCTCTGCCCTTGGAGCAGCAACACCATCCCAGGGTGCCACCCTTTGCCAGGCAGGATGCTGCAGCGATCTCAGGTTTTAAAGCTCAAAAAACCTGATTTTTTTGCTTTCTTTTTTTAACCAGAACGCAAAGAAACAGCCCCAGTTTTGAGCTACTTCAGCACAAATCCTGGGCAATCCTTTTCCCTTTTTATTTTCTCCTTTTCTGTCAGAAATTTGTGTTTCCCTGCCGTTGGGCTGAGGAGATAAAAACCTCAAGGGCGCAGAGGATGCTGAAAATGAATGGGCAAAGCCCTGTGTTGTTCCTCGTGGCTCCCCTGGCTCCTGCCAGCTCAACTTGTGGTTGAGATTTCAGCGATAAATCACAAGCTTCTCTTTGAAATAACAGCTCTGATTTCACCCAGCGTGTGAGGAAGGAGGAGAGGGTTGTGCAAGGTGAGGGGGACGGGGATGGGGTGGATTCCCCTGGGTTTGGTGGGGATTGGAGGGGTCCCAAAGAGGGATCCACACCCAATTCCAGGTGGAGGGATCCCAAATCCACACCAAATTCCAGGTGGAGGG
>JAHLSL010000036.1:46115-67413 GCA_025920805.1 Petroica traversi | reverse complement strand
TTCCAGGTGGAGGGGTCCCAAATCCACAACAAATTCCAGGTGGAGGGATCCCAAATAGATTCACACACAATTCCAAGCATGTCCCCAGCTCGTGGAATTTTGTTTGCTCCAAGCCCCATCCAAACACTTCCCAAGAACAGGGTGAACCTCCTGGGAGGAGCAAATTTGACACCAAAATCATTTAGGTCAGAAAAGCCCTCTAAAGTCAGCAAGTGCAGGCGTTAAACCAGACAAGGCCAGGACAAACAGAGGTGACAAAGGAGAGGCTCAGCCCCATCACAAGAAGCATCAGAGAGATTTCCGTGCTCCAGCTGCTGTCCTTGCGCAAGGATGGAGGTTTGGCCACCCTCATGGGCACTTGGAGTGTGGGATGGACCCCCTGGATGAGGTGAAGGTGCCAAACCCCCAGATTTCACCCACAAAACCAAAATCTGTGCATGCAGCACAAATTCAGCACCCTGGGCCTCAGCTCCCTGCGAGGGTGGTGACCCCAAAAATCCACCACAGGCAATGCCCCGAGGTGATGGGGAGACCTCACTGAACCCATGCCCAAGAGGGCTCCCCCATTTCTCCTGCTGAGGCCCCACCAAGCAGAAAGAACCCCAAAGACACCTCAGCTTTTCAGTTAACCCAGGCCAAGTTTCACCTCATGCTTTAGGATCTTCAAAAACTCACACCACAGCCCTATTTTTAGCCTGTCCTCAGCCCCAGCTGCTCTGGCTGGTGACCCTCGCAGGACTCCTGTGGCCAGGCGTTATTTTTGGGGCATTTTCAGCTGTGTCCATCTGGACTGGGCCGAGGAACATGTGGTTTGAGCATCTGCAAGCGACACAGGCCAGGCAGGGAGAGCACAAACGGCTCCAAGGGCTTTCTGGCCGTGGCCAGCAGCAAATGTGGAAGTGGCTCTTCCATCCTGGGCTCAGGGAGGGTTAAATAAAGAAAAGGGTCGCTGGGACCAGTGGGTTTTGGGGCAGCTGAGCCCGACCTCACCCGCAGGTGGGGAGAGATGGAGCAGCTCTGTGCCCAAATCACGGCAGAGGGGGAGGATTGATGCCGGAATGATTTTTGTCTTTTCTTTATATCCCTTTTACACAGTTCTCTGTACCCACAAGCTTCAGAATGCACACTTGTAACCTTTTACTCAGTTCAGTGCTCAGTGTTCTGTGAGTGCTCTGCAGGCCTGAGCCTGAACAGCCCAGAGCTGCAGAGCCAGGGACACCAAACATTCCCACTGGCTCAGGAAGCCAAGGGCTCTGAGCAGGACAGATTCTGGAAACTCGAGCTGAGCCCAGCCCAGCCCCAGCATTGGGCTCCCTTGTTGGATCTGGGCTGTGGAAAGTCTAGAACTGGTGTGTGTGACTGACGGGGGTGCATTTGCCACGCTGGCACCTGGGGGAAGTGGATGCATCCAACGGGATCCTGATTAAAATACTGATATAAAGACCCCAACCCCTCTAACCATGTCTAGTTTCATTTTCCATAACCCAGGAAAAAGGCATCAGGATAAGAGGTTTCTCCTCAGCCTTGATTCTCCTCCTGCAGCTCCTGGCCCTGCCACAGGAGCCTCAGCATCGCTGTTGTGTTGCCCAAGCCCTGGTGCAACCCCGGCTGCCAAAATTCACCCCAATTTTGCTCTCCTGAGGGGCAGATTCACAACTCCCCAGAAGCCACGGCCCCAGCGCTTCCCTTTTCTCAGAATGAAGGGTGATGCTTCTCCAAGAGCAACAACTACATTTTAAAAAACCAAAAAACAAACCAAAAAACACACAACCCCCCAAAAAGCAGCACTGGAACTTTTACTTTCCCTGTGCCTTTCGCTAAATTTCAGGTGGGATTTGGGAAGTTGCTACAGGTTCGGCAGCTTTCGACTTCGTGTTTTCACTTTTTAAAGTCTGCTGCGGTGACCGAGATCTGCCTGCCCCTCTCATGTTACCTTTGTCTGGAAATACCCACTGGAAAATATAAAAAAATATTTTAAAAATATCTCCAAAGGAATCTCTGGTTTCTCTGGTGGTCTCACCCAAGTCCCTGGGGACTGGTGGGGACCAGGGGCCCATGGGTGGGTGGGAGGCAGCTCTCCCCTTGCCTCTGATGCTGCTGGGGACGTGAGCAGCTTCTCCAGAGGTGGTGATAACTCCAGCTTGGGATCTGGAGTGGCCACCAGGCCTTGCTGGTCATGGAATCTTGGAATGGGTTGGGTTGGAAGGGACTTTAAAGCTCATTTTGTTCTGCCCCCTCTCACAGGCAGGGACAGCTTCCCCTAGACCAGGCTGCTCCAAGCCTTGTCCAGCCTGGCTTTAAACATTTCCAGGGATGCCAATCCTGGAATCCAATCCTGGATTTAATCATTCCGATCCAAAGCCAATTTCTCATCACCCAAAATCTCTCGGGACATGGAGCCACCCAGGATTTCAGCCTCAGCCTGGCAGTGTGGGTTAGAACTCAGCATCACCTTCACCACTGTCAAAACCAGGGATGTCCATGAGCTCCTGGCTGGAGTCTTCACCTCAAAACAGGTCACACTGAGCTGTCCCATCCATCTCCACCATCTCAGCTGGCCATTTCCACCTCAAAACAGGTCACACTGAGCTATCCCATCCATCCCCACCATGTCAGCAGGCCGTTTCCACCTGGCCATCACTCCAGGTCATGGCAGGAGCATCCAAGCCTGCCCTGATCCCATCCCACACACCAGAGCCAGAATTTGGTCCTCGC
This sequence comes from Petroica traversi, assembly GCA_025920805.1. Lineage (NCBI taxonomy): Eukaryota > Metazoa > Chordata > Aves > Passeriformes > Petroicidae > Petroica > Petroica traversi. The sequence continues at coordinate 64,698 of JAHLSL010000036.1, read as the reverse complement.
CGTGCCGGCTGCCCTTCCCCTCGCCCTCTCCTGCACCCTTCCCACCCAGGGCTTGCCTTCAAAGCACACGGCTGAGCATTTATAAATAAAAGCAATAAATAAGGTCTTTTTATGTTCAAATTTAGCCCGGGGCAGACAATGTGTCCGCGCAGCGAAAGACTCGGTTTCCTGTCTGTTTGTCGGGGCTCCTTAAGAAGCTTCCTCTGCATAACAAACGTGGCCTGAGGGCGGAAAGGGTAAGGACCGAGCCTAAAGTGGATTGCACAACATCCCTGGCCCCTGGCAGCCTCCAGGCTCTGCGATCCCGGTGGGATCTGGAGGATGGGGAATGTGGTGTCCCTTGTGCACCCACCTGCCCCGGGTGGCTGGAGATCCACCAGGCAGCATCAGCAGGGCAGCGCCGGGGGAGGCGCAGGGCCCAGCTCGAAATAGTTCTTGGGATCCACAAAATGAGTCACTTGACTTCTCCACCAAAAATATCTCCCCGCTCAACACATGGGGCCGGGAGGAAAAGCCGGACGCCGTCTGCGCCGGGCGCTGCTCGGCGATGCCGCAGCCGGTGCCGGCGGAGCCTTGGCCCTTTTGGGAGGATTTTTGGGAGGCTGATCCTGGCTGGGAGTGTGGGAAGAGCAGAGCCAGAGCTGAGAATGATGATGCAGCGTTGTTCTTGCGGTATTTCTGGCCCAGGCAGAAGTGGGAAGTATCAGAAATCTCATGAGGCCTTGTGAGATTTCCAGCTCTTTTGCAAGCCCCCCCTGAGGCTTGGATTCATCTCTGACCTGGTTTTCTCTCTCTCTTTTGGTTGTTTATTCCTAGAAAACACCCTTTTGCCATAAAGGGATGCTCAGTTCTGGCTCCCATCTCAGTGTAGATACAAGGACGTGGAAGGGGCACAAGGATTAATGTCCCATCCCATCCTATAATATCCTGCACCAAAAAAAAAGGTGGGAAAAAAAGAACAAGGAGTCCATGGCAACAAAAAGACAGGAAAAAAAAAATAAAACTCTCTCATTCCCTGGCATACCAAATTTGGCAAAATAAACCCTCCTCCTCACCCTGCAGCTTGTGTGACCCAGCATTTATTGGATAAGGAAAGTGTGGGATGCCACAAAAACCCCTTCATTAAGGACTGACCCTATTAAAAGTGTCCCTTTCCATAGGGATGTCCCTGAAGCCCCATGCCCAGCAAGTTGGGGTTTTGGGGATGGGGGATCCCACAGCATTCCAGGGTCAGGCAACAGGAATCCATCCCCCAGCTTCCCTCCACAAAACACTTTTATTTCCTTCAGGCCCAAAGATGAACATCTGGACAAAATACCTCGGGGAATTTTCCTTGGGGAATTTTGTTCGCTCCAATCTCCATCCAAACACTTCCAAGAACCACCTGGGAGGAGCAAATATGACAATAAAATAATTTAGGTCAGAAAAGATCTCTGAGCTCATCAAGCCCAGATGTTAAACGAGGCAAGGCCACCATGAACAGAGGTGACAAAGGAGAGGCTTAACCCCATTACAGGACACCAGCGATTCCACCCATGAGGAAAAGAGGTTTGGCAGCTCTTGGGCTTTTCCCCCTTCAAGATCTTCCTCCAGCCCTGACAGAGAGGAAACCAAGGGGGGTTTTAGGGCCAAGCCTGGTGCTGACAGGAAAGCAGCTCACGCCCCACTTGTCACCCCCCGAGATGTAAATGAGCCCCGAGGCCACTCCTGCACCCACCCTGGCACTCAGCGGTTTTTCTGGCAGAATTTCTGCGAGGAAATTCTGATTTTTTTTAAAGCAGGGGCACCCCCAGGCTCAGCGTCCCACGGTGGGAAATTCAAGTAGCTGAGATCTCGTTAAAAGCAGAGCACTGCAGATTAATTAATTAATTAATTATCAGCAGAGGTCAAAGTCCAAACTCAAGGCTCAGGGAATGGATCTCATCCTGGCTCATCCCAGCAGGAAAAGTCCTCCTTGACTGTTCAGGAAGCCTCAGCTGAGTAAAACAAATATTTATTTAGTGAATTTTATTTCGTGAGTTTTTCTCTGCACACGGGTTTTGTGCACTGCAGCCTGTTGATTTAAATTTTTTTTTCTCTTTGCTTCAAAAATTTGGTCTGGAGCCAGAATTCCTCTTAAATTCCAGATTCAGGAGGAGGCTGTGACGCAGGCACACAATAAATAGCTGGAAAAGGAGAGGGGTTACAGGACAGGGAGGGCTTTTTTCAGCTGGTTTCGGTGAAACTCCAGGTTTTGCCTGTACAAAACTGAGAGCAGCTCTTGGTGTTGGGGGAAAAGAGTTGGGGAATTTTTTTTTGCAGCTCGGTGAATTTTCAGAGCTTAAGCACTTGCCTTTCATCGGCAGAGGGGCTACCTCAGAACCAGATGAGACGGTCACACCTGCAGACTCAGAAGATGAAGCACATGATGGAAAGATGCTGGTTTGGGGAATGTTGACTGAAAGTGCAGGACAGCAGCTCTGACTCTGCCAGCTTTCTCTTGTGGCCAAAAAAAAAACCCCTAACAAAACAGCTAAAACAGCAGAAAAGTAAGGAACGGCAGAGATATCATCACCTCACCACTATTTCTTATCGAGAAAAAGTAGAGGTGTGCTAAAGTCAGCTCAGATTGGGGTCACGGGTCCACGAGCCACCCCAGGAGCAATTCCCGGAACGCCAATCGTGCCCAACTGACGGCTCAGGCTGGAGGTGAACCTTTACAGCACGCCAATAAAAGGGAAAACAAACGTTACCGTTCCTTCCCATCCTCCTATTTTAAGATCTGGCCCTGCCCTGAAATCAGATCCCGGCTCTGGCAGCACCTCAGCGTCCAGCGGTGACGCCGCACAAATCAAGGGTGAATTATTAAATTCAGCGGGCTCGTTTCCAGCCTCACCTCTCCCGATAGCCCTGCAGGGGTGATAAGGAACAGGATGTCTCAAGGGCTGGGTGGTGATGAATCAGCTCCTCCTGGATGGCTCCTGGTTGTTTGGAGATGAATTAATTCACCCTGGGGCAAGGTAGGAACCAGCCCTGGGGGTTTCAGCCTTTGGAAGATGAACCTTCATGGACAGGCAAAGTTTTTCCTGCACCTGGGGTTGATGCTCCTGTGGGAAAAAAAAAAATATCCAGAGGTTCCAGGTATCGTTTATTGCCTTGTTTTCATTTCTCACTTTAGAAAGAGGCTGCTACAAACTCCACCAGTTTCATTAAAATTAATTAAATCCCCAGTTTTCCACTGTTATGCTTAAGTGTTTAAACTCTTCAAGGTGTGGTTGCCCCATCCCTGGAAGTGTCCAACATGTTGGACAGGGCTTGGAGCAACCTGGGATAGTGGAAGGTGTCCCTGCCCATGGCAGAGGGTGGAACAGAGGGTGGATGAGCTTTAAAATCTCTTCCCACCCAAACCATTCTGGGATTCTGAACCCAGAATTAGGAGAGAACCAAAGTTAGGAGAGAGGACCAGAAATGACACAAAAAGTGACCCCTTTTCCTGCAGCAGCTCTAAGGGATGATGTCACTTTACAGAAATACGGAATAATTTCCCAACAAGGCAAAAGCAGTGCCAGGTTTTAGTTTCACATCGAGACCTCTGCAGTTTCAAACTGACAGCAGGAAGAGTTCCAGGCCGGGTAAAATAATTTGGGAAGGAAGGGACTATTAGAGGTCACCCAGTCCAAACTAGGTGGCCCAAAGGCCATCCAAATGGGATGGGTGCTGGCCAACCAACCAGGCCAGACACCTGCCTGCATCCCAAAATCCCCCTGGATTCTTGGATTCTTCTTCTGAACACCAAAACCCTCCTACAATGACATCTCTTGGCTTCATGACTCATCCTGACAGTGAGAAGAAGCTTCACCCAGAAAATCTGATGGAGGAAAATTAAGAAGTTGTGCTTTTTCGAATACCCCAAACCATTGCCTTCCTTGAAAACCGAATTTCCCTGAGTCATGACTGCTCTCTGTTTCATCAGAGGTTACAGCCCTCAGCCTGAGAAGATGGGAAAGGACATTCCAGGGGGTCACAGTCCTGCCCTGCTCCAGCTGGGATTTGATGTTTCTCCTGGCGGAGTTTCACCCCATGACTTGGAGTGCCTGGCCCAGCAAAGCTGTAAAACCCCTCGGTTTCTCACAACCCACGGCAAGGCTAAAATTACCCCAGAATTTCCAGACCCTTGTAGAGACCGAGAGTTTCCCACATCCACCCTGACGGCAGAGCCACGCAGGGTGGGCACAGGAGGGTTGTTTCCCCACCATCCAGCCTCATGTTGGTCTCCTGACTCTTCTCGGCCACAAAAAAGGAGGCCCAGCACCACCACAGGCTGTGGGCAGGAAAGAGGAACCGAGCAGACTTTGTGCACCAGAGATGCTCCTCAGGAGGAACCCAGGAGCTTCGTCCAGGGGAGGCTGGGGCTGTGTCCGGACCAACAGGGTTGAATCCCTCTCTCTTTTCCCATCCCATCCTATCCCATCCCCACACAATCCAGCTCTTGGCCATCGAGGCTGGTCCCCACAGCCATGAGCTGGTTAAGGACATTAAAGATGTCCTGGAGAAGGGCTCTGCTGTTGTAGCCACAACTCGTGGTCCAGGCTTCCCTCAGCCATGGTTTTGGGGCTCAGCTCAGCCACGCCTGCTCCCTCCCTCCCAGGGACCTGCTGGATGATGTTGGACATTTGGCAGGGTAGATGTTCACCCTTCTCCACCAACTTCCTCAGCGATGAACCTCCCTCCAGCCATCACCATCTCTCACTTTCCCCCACCTTTTCGCTCTCCTGCTCGGTGGTGAACACCACACACCACCTTCCCCACCACCACTCTCCTTCCTGCAGGCTCTCCTTGCCTTTGCTGCTGACATCACAAGCAAAACATTTCCTGCTGATTTTTCCTTCCTTGCCTTAAACACAACCAAGTGGTCCCTTCCCTTCTCCCCTGAGGACAGAGCTGACAGGCTCTTCCCATCTCTCTGTGGATCAGGTCTCCTCCAGACTTCACCAGCTGCCCCAGGAAGGGCTGGAGGTAGCAGTGGTCACGAGCATTCAGGAGCAAACAGAGAAAACCTGGGTTGAAGCAGCAAAGCAAATCAGCAAATTTGAAATATTTGGGATTTTTACGAAAGGAGTGTCCATACCTTCCTCTAAAAAAAAATAAATAAATAAACAAACCCAGACTGTATTTTTGGGGCAGAGGTGTAAAAACATTGCCCAAAATGATCCCTTTTGCAGACCTGTCCATGAGCAAGATTTGTCTCAGAGAGAAGTGGTTACTTCTCAAATACAGAACAGAAAGACACAGGCAGGGAATCACTTTGATTCAAACCACTGTTGCTTCCACATCCCTCAGTCCTCCCTCCAAAGCCCAACAGAAGAAGAAGCCAGAAACGTGGGATGCTGGGCATTGATATTATTGAAATTAATTGCTCCAAAAATTCATAATCTTCTTATTCTTTGGGGGTTTTCAGCAGCCTGGTCTTGTGGAAAATATTCCAACCTCTAGGAAGAGGCTGGAATGAGATGAGCTTTAAGGTCCCTTCCAACCCAAACCCTTCTGTGTTTCTATGATTTGCATTTCTCTGTAAAACATCCAGTAAGGAGGTTTTACAAAACCCACGTGAATTATTCACTCAACAAGAGCTGGAGCAACTCCTCTTCATGCCCAGCTACCCTCACACATTGGGGCAGAAAGAAGGAAAAGGAACATTTCTCCAGCTTGGAGTGGGTTTTTAGCCATCACATTGCAAAGACCTCCTTGTGCAATGGCCTGAAACGCCCTTTTGCTTCTTCCTATGCCCATTTTAGGGCTGAGTCCAAATTCTCCAGAGGAAGAGCAGCAGAGGCCCAGGTTACCTGGTGGCTCTGGGTCACACGGTCCCACACAAAAAGCTCCGACTGGTTTTTACGACCCCGCGGCGCATCCGGGCGTTTGGTTATTGCAAACAAATCACCTGCAATAAAAATATGTCAGGGCAGGACACAGCCCCTGAGCACATGCAGACTGAGGGGGGAGGAAGAGAATTTCAGCCTGGACTTGGCCTCACAACAAAGCTCTGAATAAATATCACCACGTTTCTCCTCGTCCCCGTGTTATTTTTGCCCCTGCAGTTGGGTGGAACCTCTTTTCACGACCTGGTGCTATGAGAAAGACCTGCAGAGGGAGAGGTCATCTGGCAAAAGCCGGTGTGAAAATTGAGTGGCTGTCACATTTCCTGAGGTTTCCTGAGGATCTCCTTCCCTCTGCACGAGACCTCCCTCAGCCAAGTGCAGCTTGAGGAAATCCTGCAGCTTCGGCCTCCTCACCCTCAGCTCTTCCCACCACCTCCTCTTCCTTCTTTTGGTGGAGATGGCCAGAGCTGAGGAGAAGCCTTTGACCCAGCCCTGTGTTCCCTCCACAGCTCTGACCTCATGGTTTGCCCCTTGACCCAAGTCCCACCAACAACCCAAATAAGAGACAACTGAAAAGTGTCACCTAAAACCACACCAAAAAAACCAATCACAAAACAGGGCAAACCCCTTGAGATCCACCAAAATCAATTCTGAGTGGGTTTCCCTGCCAGGTTTCCATCACAAAGCATCATCCTTGGCCATAAAACCACCCAGAGGGGTATAAATCCCTTTGGAGAGGGATGTAGGAGCTTTCCTGCCTCCCCAAGGAGGGATCCTGCTGCCGGGGCCCGCGTGGAGGGGGATGCTCCTGGATTACAACACCGGCAGGAAGAGCCCCGAGATGCCAGCCCTGGACAGAGCCTGCCATGCCGAAACGGGGGGCATTGAGCAATCCAACCATTGGAAAGGCTGGGTGTCTAGAAATAAAAAGTGACTGTTTGTTTTCTAACGCCTGGAGAGGCGCCCGGGGGGGAGCCGGTGCCGAGCGGGGGCAGCTCGGAGGAAGCAGCTGGAGCCGGTGGCTCTCAGATTCCCGAGCAGTTCAACTGTGAGCTGGGAGCTGAGTTGTGGTTGCAGAGTGCTGGATGGAGGGTGCCTGCAGAGCTTTTCCTCTTCCTCCGGGCTTAGCTGGGCTAAATCTCAGGATTTAGCTGGAGCAAACCTCACCTTCCTCCTCCGCAGCCCGTCAAACCTGTTCTCTGCACAGATTTAGCACGGGGTAACTCCTCACGCTGGGTTTCAGGCATGTGGGAGGGGTGAGTGGACTCTTGTCCTCATGGGCATGGAATTCTTCTCCTGAAGCCGCCTGAAGTGGTGGTTTTGGTGTTTGGTGAGGGGCATGTCCTGGGAAACTCCAGAAACACATGATGAACGAGGTTAATACAGCCCAGGATAGAACCCAGCTCATTTTCTCCCAAGGAAAACACTTCCCAGAGGCCAAACTGCCTTCCAGCCACAAACCTCAGGAGAAAGGTGGGCTTTGAACCCAAACAACATCCCTGAGTCAATGAACAAAACATCAGAAGGGCTGCAGTGTTGATCACATCCTTCGGAGCCCCCGGAAATCAAAATGTTCCCATGCCCAGCGTGGAGTAAATGTCTTTATGCTAGAAAATCTCAGAAAATTCCCCCAAATTTCCTGCCCTGATCCACCCTTCTCTGCCAGGAGGATTTGGTAAGCACACAGCTCCGTCTTCCCAAATATTCTGGAGTTATCTCCTGCAAGTTGAAGTTTCCTTCATGGAAATCGAGCTCTGCTCCCCTTCCCATGTGGAACCTTCTGCTCCTGAAGGCAGGAGTTCAGCCTGGGTGTCTCCCAGAAATTCCCTTGCCATTCCCACAGGATTGTAGCCCTCTCCAGAGGAACAGCAGGACCTGGTGCCTGCTTTGGCCTTCCTGGGAAGCAAGGAAATATCTTGACATCAAGCAGGGGTTTGATGGTGCTGCTGCTCTGACTCAAAATGTGGGGAAACCACCAAAAAAAAGCAGCAAGAATTTTGGGGAGGGCGGCCTGAGCATCTCATTTGTGCTCCACAACCCTGCTACACCACCAGGATGGTTCAGTGGACGGGAGACCGAGGATAAATCACCTGAGGGTTTGGGGAGAGCCTAAAATTCGGGCCACTTTTGGGCCTTGCCAGTGCCAAGACATCGATGGAAAGAAGCTGAGGTTTTGCTTCAGGGAGGTGACAGAGAGGAACCCAAATGAACTGAAACCAACGAAAGTATTTGAGTCACCAGGCACCCCAAACCACTGAGAGTGGGCACAGCTGCAGAGCAGCTCCTCAGAGCTGCCCAGGGCCGGGCAAGGGGCAGGGATGGGAGCCAGGGATGCAGGCACTGCCTCTGGATTGGGGCACTTCCAGAGCCCAGCAGCTTCCCAGCTGGGGATGGCAGGAAAAGTGCAGGAATTCCTTCTGGAATTCCATAAAGGCCACGGTGACTCTGGGCCAGAGTTGCCCTGTGTGAAATCAGTGCACTCACCTTGAAATCTGTTCTGAATTCAGCTTTGGAAGGGTCCTCATGATGGATTTTGGGATGAGGAAATTCAGATTAGGCCAGGAATTAAATCTAAACTGGATTTCAGGTGGGAAAATCCAGTTCAGGCCTAAATCCAAGCCCAATCCAGGCATTAAACTTAAATTGGATTCTGGGTGGGGAAATGCAGCTTAGGCAAGGCAGGAAGCCTAAATTGGATTTCAGGTGGGGAAATCCAGCTCTAGGCCAGGCATTAAACCTAAACCTGATTTCAGGTGGGGAAATCCATTTCAGGCCTAAACCCAAGCCCAATCCGGGCATTAAACCTAAACTGGATTCCAAGTGGAGAAATCCAGCTTAGGCCAGGCACTAAACCTAAACCTGATTTCAGGTGGGGACATCCAGTTCAGACCTAAACCCAAGCTCAGTCCAGGCACTAAACCTAAACTAGATTTCAGGTGTGGAAATGCAACTTAGGCCAGGCATTAAACCTAAACTAGATTTCAGGTGGGGAAATGCAACTTAGGCCAGGCATTAAGCCTAAGTTTACTTGTTTACTAAGTTACACTAAGCCTACCTTGAGTCCTGAGCAGAAAGGGGACCCATGCCCAGAACGCTGTGCCCACCCCATTATCCTCCCTGCATCCCACTGTCTCCTCCTCACTCCCTCCTCACCCACCAGGAATTCCCTCTTGGAATGTGTTTGGGATGGAGGCCCCGCTGCTGGATAAGGTCCCAAATCAAGCCCTGGGCTCTGAGACAGCACAAAAAACAAGCAGTGCAGTGAAAGGCACCTCAGGGCCCACGGCTGCTCCGCGGTCTGGGGTGGGAATTGAAAGCCTCGGGTGGAGCAGGTGGCTCTGGCGAGCACAAGGTGGTGGTTTCTGAGGAAGGAGCTGGCCCTGCACATCTGAGCAAACCACCAGCGGGGTTTCTGGTGGCCCAGGCTCCAGCCCATAGTGGGTTTCACGAGTTGTTCCAGCCCAGCCCTCGGCTGTCACCCGCTGCCACCTCCTGCCAGGCCCCGCGGGAGGGGAGGTGTCCTCACCCTCTAAGGAGCAGGGTGAAATCCCGAGGGATCCTCGGGAAGAGCAGAGAAAGGCTGAGCAGTGCTCATAGTGATGCCAGAATGATTTTTGTCTTTTCTTTTATATCCCTTTTACACAGTTCTCTGTACCCACAAGAATCAGAATGCACACTTGTAACCTTTTACTCAGTTCAGTGCTCAGTGTTCTGTGAGTGCTCTGCAGGCCTGAGACTGAAGAGCCCAGAGCTGCAGAGCCAGGGACACCAAACATTCCCACTGGCTCAGGAAGCCAAGGGCTCTGAGCAGGACAGATTCTGGAAAGTCGAGCTGAGCCCAGCCCAGCCCAGGCATTGGGCTCCCTTGTTGGATCTGGGCTGTGGAAAGTCTAGAACTGGTGTGTGTGACTGACGGGGGTGCATTTGCCACGCTGGCACCTGGGGGAAGTGGATGCACCAAACGGGATCCTGATTCAAATCCTGAGGGAAAGACCCCAACCCCTTTCACCGTGTCTGGCTGCATTTTATAACATCAGGAAAAAGGCATCAATAGTGCACCCACAGGTGCCATCCCCACCTCAGTGACACAGCAGCCCACAGGATTTAGGGTCTCCTTTGTCAGCAAGGTCCTGGAGAACCCCAAAAAAATCGTGGTATGCAGCCAGCAGCCCCCACAAGCACCAAATTCAGGTGCTGGGATTCATGCAGGGGACGTGCACAAGGGCACAGGCAGGACCACGAGCATCCCACAGAGCTGGGGCAGGATGGAGGAATTTCCTTAATCCTCAGGTTTGATCTGAGTTCAAGCTGCTTCTCCCATCTCAGAGCACCCCCCTAGACCAGACCCCTGGGAAATCTGGATGGAGAAGTGTCCTGGTTTCTACTGGGACAGAGTTCATTTTCCTCTCAGTAGGGATGAGAAATTGAATTGTGCATCACTTGCTTCCCTTGGCTTTTATTCCTCTCTCCTTTTCATTACAATTATTATATTTTATATTTTTGAAATTAGAATCCTGGAATGGTTTGGGTTGGAAAGGACCTTAAAACTCATCCCATTCCACCCCCTGCCATGGCCAGGGACACCTTCCACTATCCCAAGGTTGCTCCAAGCACCATCAAACCTTGCCTTGAATATTTCCAGGGGTGGGGGAACCTGTGCCTCACCACTTTCAGAGGGAAGAGTTTCTTCCAACTATTATTAAACTCTTCTCAACCCACAAGTTTTACCTTTTCTTTCCAGTTCTCCTCCCCCTGAAGGGCTACCAGGGACTGAGGGAGGCGCCTGGGATTGCACCACGAGAAGACAGTGGGGAAATGCTCCCATTTCCCATGGGAAAAGGGAAAAGAGGAAGTTTTTGGACACAGCCATAAAAAGCTGCCCCCGCCCCATGACCCTGAAATGTCACACCCAGCTCAGTGCTGAGGCAGAAAAGCAGGGACTCCTCTTCCCCCAGGTGATCCCATTTCCCTCTCTCCACTGCTTTACAGCATTTTGAGCCATTTCTTTCCTGCCTGGAGATGAATCCAGGAAGTTCTGGAAGAGGAAGGAGGTGACAGAGGCTAAACATAGATGCCACCTCAGGTAAAACCAAATTAGGGCCAAGTCAGAGGTTCCAGACTCTCCCCACCAGGTTTGAAACCCCACCAACAGCACCCAAAAACCACGTTGCAAGAGAAATACAAAATATAGCACTTTAATCGCAGGGAGATACAAAAATTTACCCCCCAAAAAATTAACAAACCTCAGGCACACAATAAATAGGCAGCTTCGGTGGCACACACACATGTGCAGTCCTGGCCTGGGAGGCACCAGCAGCTCCCCAGAGCTGGGGGCACACACAGAGCTGTGAAAATGAGGATTTACACATGGATGGCGCTGCCTGGACACGCTTGGGAGAGCCCCACACGTGCGTTTGGGAGGGTGAAGCCAAGCTATTCACACTACGCTGCAATATTCAAAAATTAAAATCCTATATATTTATATAAACTCTGGCTCTGGTCAGGAAAAATTAATATTCCTTAGTTCTCATCTAGAATCTCTGCGTGGGTTTCCAGATTTCAATCCGCTTTGGCGTGAAGGAGAAACACAGAAATCTCACAGCAAAAATAAAGAGGAATTTCAGGAGTTCTCTTCGGGGGGGCACGCCCTGCCTTCCATCAGCAGGACTCTTTGAAAGGGAAAAGCTGATTCCTGGGTATAATTTCCTAAATTTGAGCATTCTAAGGCTTTTCCAAGAGTCACCTCCTATCAAATTGCTGCTCTGAGCAAGGTCTGAGTTGCAGGTTGCTGGGGCAGGTGGTTACAGCTGTTGATTTTTGGTTCTGCTTGACCGGCCATTAACAAAGGCAGCACAAAGCAAAGCCAGCCCTGACCTTCCTGCACAGCTCAGGTGCCTCCTTTGTCCCCCAACCACGAGCTAAAGACAGTCCTGGGACTAAAAATGTCATTTTTTATCATAAATTATTTGCAGGCACTGAACACCCAACCTATTCCCTCAGAGCGACATTCACCGCTGGATTTACACAGACCCTGCACTGGAAACAGCAAAGAACAAAACCCCAAAAAAAATTTTAAAAAATAAAGAGGGATTTCAGGCACTCATGGGACTAATCTGGGCCTAGATAAGCCCAGCCTAGCAAGGTGAGAGGGGCTCAGACTGCGATCTGCTGGCTCTCTCGGAAGAGCGGCCGCGTGGTGCAGATGTCCTGGAAGATGCGGTAGCTCTGCTCGTGCTGGGGCTCCTCGGCCATGGGCAGCATGGGGCTGGGGCTGCAGCTCTTGCCAGCCTCGTCCAGCACCTGCCGCAGGCACAGCTGCTCCACCTGGCACAAAGGAAGGGAGGGATTGAGGGAAGAGGGTTCCCTTTGGGCATCTCCCGCTGCTCCATCATGATGGGGAGGGGCACAGACAGCCAGGTCCTGCCAGGACAGCGGCTCTGACTCCCTAAGAACTGCCAGGAATAAAGGGGCAGCCCCAGGAGCTCCTCCCAGCAGGGACATTGAGGTGCAAGGACAGGCTGGGGATGTCCCAGCACATCCTCAGTGATCCTCTGGGACAGACACCCGAGGTGACCGGGTCAGAAAGTGTCCAGGGAGGCACAGGACCAGCCCCTGACCTTGTAAAATCCCCCCAGGACCTCACAGATGGGTCTCTGCTTCCTCGGGAGTGGATGCCACACCCTCCCTGTGCCCTCTCTATCATGTCCCTGCTGCCACAGCCTGGTTGGCCCAGGAGTCTCAGAAACTCCCTGCCCCAAGGGTTTCCAATCCCAGAACTGCTGCAGCTTCTCCAGGGAGAAGTTTCTGACTGACACAAGGACTGACCCCATATCCCATCCCCTCCTTCACCATCCTAAGGTCTCCCAACCCCACTGCTGCCAATCACCACATCACTGACTGATCTCAAATCCACCAGTCCAGGGATTTGCTTCCCCATCTCCCACGGGAAAAGTCCCAGTGCCAGTGCAGGATATCAGACTTCCCTGCAGCTCACAAAATCTGTGCCATTAGGGAGCTTCACCGGCAAACCCAGCCCCAGGAATTCAACAACGAGGAGCCCAAGCACCCCTCAGGAGGCTGTGGAAAAGCACCACAATTCCACCCCCAATCCAAACTCCCTGTGGCTCCAGGGCTGGAGCTCTGCTGGCACCATCCCCACCTTGCCTGGCTCCCTTTTTCTCCTGGTCCCATTTACCTGGACGAGGATGAGTTTGCACCTCAGGGGCACCGCATCCGGGAACTCCTCCCCGAAGCACAGCATGACCCGACTGTCTGGCAGGCGGCCCTGGTTGTTGTAGTACTGCTGCAGCTCTGCAAGGACACACAAAACTTGGAATTTGCCCTCCAGAGCCTTTGCTGCACATCCCCGGGATCAAACGCCCCGCCAGGAAGCTGTGGGGTCAGAGCTGCAGCCTTGGGATTTGCCACATGACCCCAAACACCAGATTATTCCTCCCGAGGTCTGGGGGTGTCACTTGCTCATCCAGAGCCCAGCAGTGATGGCTTCAAGGTGGTCCAGGGAAAAAGGGCTCCACCTTTTCAACCCCACCCCAGAGCCCAAGGGGGCAAGCTCCAGAAACTCTCAGTGCTTTGTGCCAAGGCTTTGGGATCCCAGAACTGCCTCAGCTTTTCCAAGGAGCTTCTAGCCAGAGCCATGGGGACAAAACCCTCATCCCAAACCCTCCTGAAGGTTTCCCATCCCCAAACTGCTGCCAACAAGAATTCTTCACCACATCTTCTGGCCGACCACCTTCAACCACCCAACCCAGGGATTTATTTCTCGCAGGGAAGAGCAGAACACCCAACCAAAACCCTGCCAAAAAGCAGGAGGCTCTGACAAACCTCGGAAGAACAGGCCGGTGTCGAAAATCTTCACCACCTCATCCCTGTCCAGTTTGTTGGGCCTGTCCTTGTAGGCCATGGTGTTGCCGCTCCAGAAGACCCTGCCCTGGCACAGCCTCTTGATGAAGATGCCCTGCTTGCTGCTGTGCAGGAGAACCCCCCTCTCCAGGTGGCCAAAGAGCTTCCTGGTGATCTGCCTCTGGCGCTCGTTCTGGATGGCGTCGGCCGAGGGGAAGCGCACGTGCTCCAGGGCATCGGGGGCGTAGAGCTTCTCCCCGTGGCCCAAGGGCTGGCCCAGGGAGATCCTGCAGCCCTCGGGGCATGAGGTGCTGACGTGGCCCACCAGCCTCCCGCTGTAGTAGAAGCTGATCACCATCTGGGAGTAACCTGGGAGGAGGTGGATGCGCAGGTGTCATCAGGAGAGGACCAGCCTGCTCCTCGCCCAAATCCCAAAATTTCCACTCCCCCAGGCTGGTGCAGGGCTGACCAGCAAATGAGAAGTCTCATTATCACAGAATCATTGGGGTTGGGGTTGGAAGGGACCTCTGGAGATCACCCAGCCCAACCCCTCTGCCCAGGCAGGGTCACCTGGAGCAGGGGAACAAATCCAGGTGGGGTTGGAACCCTGGAATCCAGGTCAGGTCTGTCCAGAGAGGGAAACTGCACCACTCCTTGGGTAGCTGTTCCAGTGCTCTGCCACCCTCCATTGGAAGTTTTCCCTCGTGCTGGGAACTTTTTAATTTATAGCCATGAAACAAATTGGAATTTCCTCCTGCCCTTGCTCCCACCATGCCACGGGCAGGTCCCCCCATCCCAAAATCTGGCTGATCCCAGCACCCCAAGCAACTGCTCTCTGGCACCAGGCAGGATTCATCCCAGCAGGGAAACGTGGATAATCTGATGGTGCAGCACCTCCTAAACCCAAAGCAAAGCCTCCCCCAAGGTGAGGGACAGAGTCAGAGCCACCTCCTGCCACCACACACAGAGAGGGGCACCTGCTGGCCAGGTGAGCCTTACCTGAGTGGAACTGCTCGTAGCTGGAGTATCCATTCATCAGGGGCAAGGCTGTGGGCACAGAAAGCCAAGCTGAGCCTGCCATTCCCAGATCCCAAATCCCAATCCCCATTACCCCCCCCCAGCAGCCCCTTCATTTTCTGTCCCTGCCATTCCCAGCTCCCAAATCCCAATCCCCATTCCCCCTTGTTTTCTGTCCCTGCCACACACAGCTCGCAAATCCCAATCCCCCCGTTCCCCCTGCACCAGCCCCCTCATTTTCTGTCTCTGCCATTCCCAGCTCCCAAATCCCAATCCCCCTGTTCCCCCCAACAAGAAGCCCCCTCATTTTCTGTCCCAGCTCCCACACAGAAAATGCCAGCCAAACCTCCCAGCTGGATTTCTCAACGAGCACTTTAAACATCCTTAATAAGGAAAATAAACTGCTCCCCATTCCATTCCCCCAGAGAGAGAATGCTCCAAAAATCTCCCGAGCTGTTGGCTGCTTACCAGGGCTGGGCTGCTGCACCCACCAGTCGGGAATTGGGGGGTTCCTGCAGCTCTCCTGGGGGGGGCGAGGGGCTCCTCTTGATGATCCCCAGGTATTCATCCACGCAGGAGGGCTGTGGGAAAGCAGACATTGGGATCAGAGCGGGGTTGATGACCCAAGCAAGGCACTTGAAGCACTCAGGGAGAGTCCAAATGGCAACACAAATCGATTTTTGGGGGTTGGAAAGATCAAATCTGGCTTTGCCCACATTGAACACCCAAATAAGGGGAATAATTGTACACCCAAATAATTCCCCAAACGGGGGGGAGCAGCCAGGTGTGACAAGGCCAAGAGGGGGCACAGAGCTGGGACAGAGCCCATCCCCAGGGAGGCCTCTCCCAGCAGGGAGAGCAGGAGCCAACACAGAACCAGGTCCTGGAGCCGGCTCACCTGGATGAGCTGCACATCCAACACTGGAATTTTTGGAAGGGATGTTTTGCCACCCCAAACCAGTTCAGCTGCAGCCAAGGGGAGGCCTCACCTCTTTGATGAGGTCGTCGATGGCAGAGGAGCTGCAGTCCATGTCTGTGACATCGTTCAGGCTGCTCCCATTGGCAATCCCTGCCTTGCCTGCAGGGACAGGAGGGGATGCACTGAGAACACCCACATTTCCCAGGCACAGCTCATCCTGAAGGGTTTCAGGAATCTTTCACACAGTGAAAGTTATGAAACCACAGCACAGCCCCCTAGAGAGGCTCACAGCCCCTCCAGAGCTGCTTTTTGGGGCCAAAAATCAATTTACAAGCCATTTCCCCCGCCCTGCAAAGCAACCAGCAGTGCAAAAAATCAAAAGCCTGGCTGGTGACAGAGAGAGAGCTGGAGCAGAGGAGAGGTTTTGGGGGTTTTTTGAGGGGCTGCTGCTTCTCCTTTTTTTTGCACCAGCCACCCCAGTGCAGTGGTGCTGCTGGTGGGAACCTGCAGTCCCATTTGCATAGTGGCAGCACAGCCCCTGTGTGAACAGGCTGGGGGGACAGAGATGCTAAAGGCAGATTTCCTGACTGCAAAAATCATTCTTTTTTTTTGCAAGTTTTTAACTTTAAAAAAAAATTAAAAAGGGCAAAGAACACACGGTCCCCTAACCACAAATAGAGTTATAGTTAGTGCGACCTGAGCCACACCGGACATCAGAGCAGCTCTCTGCAAAATTAGTGCTCCTCCTGCAAGAAAAGGGATTTTTTGCAGCTCCCCACCACCCTCACAGGGCAGGGCTTGGGAGGAAAAAAGGCTGAGGCTCAGGTGCCTCCCCTGAGCAGGGAAGGTGGGATTTGCCCCTAGAACAACCTTAGGGGATGGGAGCTTCTGCAAGGCTGCAGCTGTCCCCTATTTCTTGGGGGTTCAAAGGGTTAAAAAAACCAAGCCTGGCCTTTCTTTTCCTCTCCTTGTCACCCCCAGGGGGACACCTGCAAAGCAGGACAGGCAGAGACAGAGCGGGGTCTGGCCAGGAAGCTGCGCTTGGGTGCAGGTCCGGACCCACAGCAGGGCTCAGCCCTTCAGGGGGAACTCACATTTCTGCTCCTCCTCTGGCACGATCCTGTAGACCTTGTAGGGCTCGGAGATGTCCAGCTGGGACCTGTCTGTCACCTCCTCAAAGTCAGGGCTCTTGTTCAGGGCGCAGCGAAGCCGCGTCTTCCACGTGGCCGGCTCGGCTTTGTCACCTTCCTTGAACTTGCCTTTGAAAACTGCCCAGGCCTGAAGCAAAGAATGAGAAAAAAAACCCCAAAAAGCTAAGAAAATCCTCCCTGTGAGCTCCACAAAGCCTCTCAGGGAGGAAGAGCTGGGGCTGCAGAGAGCATTTTGCATCTTGCAGCCTCTCAAGCATCCCCTGGGGTTTCGCTGTTTCGCTCCTCGACTGCGGCCACCTGCACA
Source organism: Petroica traversi (assembly GCA_025920805.1). Taxonomy (NCBI): domain Eukaryota; kingdom Metazoa; phylum Chordata; class Aves; order Passeriformes; family Petroicidae; genus Petroica; species Petroica traversi. The sequence goes on along the minus strand of JAHLSL010000036.1, from coordinate 47,589 downwards.
GCCACCACACCTGGGGTGGTTTTTGGGGTGCAGAGCAGCACTACCTGCCCCAAAAAATGCAGAAAAGCCTTTTAAAAGTCGGGTTTGCAAAAAGCAGAGGTCAAAATCACCCCTGCATCTACAGGTCAGGAGGTGCTGGGAACCCGAGGAACCACTGCTCAGTTAAAAATCAAAATGAACCTCATTTTCCAGCTCCTGACTAATAAATTAATTAGTAAATAAACTGATTTCTCTAGGATATTAGATTATTAGATTAGGATATTATTAGAACATAATTTGTGCATTTGGTAGGAGAATGTATTTTACCTCTGAAGGACGAATGAAAAAATATTACATATCTTTCAAATATACGTATTTATTTCTTTTATAGACATTTCTGTATTTTCAGAGGGCTGAGTTCAATGCCATCCTCATAACTCAGTGTTCCCAAACCAGTTGTCACTGAAATTAAACTCCCTCTCCAGCACAGACACTTGGAAGTGGGGTCAGAGGGAAGACAATTCCTGGGAAAGGCTTGACCTTTTTGCTTCAGGATGGAATTTTCCCATTTTTTCCCAAAACTGGGAATCCTCCCCATTCAGTGAAATCCTTCCTTCCCACCTGCAAAGCCTTTTTAGGATTTTTTAAAATATAAATCCAGCATTTTATCAAGAGAAGCTGATGAGAAGTTCCGAGCAAAGCCAAAAGCAGCACATCCACCTCCTTCTCAGGTCACACCTGGATTCAAACCTGCTGGAAACAAACCTAAAACTGGCACTAACTTTTGCTAAAAGGCAACAAATCATCCCCAAAAAAAGAAAAAAGCCTGGGGGACCAATTGCAGCATCTCCTGCAAGGGTTAAAAGTGTAAAAAGCCCAGAGACAGCATGGCCACAACCTTTAAATTGACCAAATTCAGGTTTCTCTTTCTTTGACTTTTGCTGTGCTTTTGGGATGGAAATAAAAGACCGGTTTTTTTTTAGGTTTATGGAACCAGCAAGAAAAGGCACCAACCACCTGTCCCTACCTTGAAAATGGAAGCATCCACCTCCTGGTTGTAGTCCTGCTTCCCAGCGTGCTTCCAGGGGATGCGGAACATGGACTTGTCCTCGTTCTCCCAGATGAGCCCCGGGTAGAGCTCGCTGTCGATCTGCTCGATGAGCCACTGCCGCAGGCGCCGCCCGCCGTTCCTGTCACACATCCTGCAGGGACACAGCCCTGTCAGCTCCCGCAGCTCCATCCCAGCACAGCCTGGGAGCAGGGAATGGGGCTGCTTTGCCCTTTTGGAAGCCCCACAAGACAAAGTCTGCCCATGGAATGAGGTTGATGCCGGAATGATTTTTGTCTTTTCTTTTATATCCCTTTTACACAGTTCTGTGTATCCGCAAGTATCAGAATGCACACTTGTAACCTTTTACTCAGTTCAGTGCTCAGTGTTCTGTGAGTGCTCTGCAGGCCTGAGACTGAAGAGCCCAGAGCTGCAGAGCCAGGGACA
>JAHLSL010000032.1:900-64574 GCA_025920805.1 Petroica traversi | reverse complement strand
TTCCAGGTTTCCATAGCGGTTGGGCTGGCAGCTTTTGCTTGTGTCCTCTTGGTCGTCCTCTTTATTATGATCAACAAGTATGGCCGGCGGTCCAAGTTTGGGATGAAAGGTAGGTGCAGCTGCTGTCCCCTAGCAGGAGGCACCTTCCAGGATTGCCCAGCTCTTTTAGCACATGTGGAAAGGTGTTGTGGTTTTATTCCTACAACACAAAGCCTTCTGAAGGGAATGCAATCCTGTTCTGTTTGTTGAGAGGGCAATGGAGGTTAGTGGGCTGGTGGTTCTCACCTCTGTGTGCTTCTGTGGACAGAAGTGTGGATGAGTACATAACTGCGTCTACAGGCTGTCCAGGAGAGCTTTGAGCCTGCTTTCCTCCAGCCATGCGTTGTGTTCAGGACAGCGTGGTCTTGGGTGAAATCTGTTTTATGAACTTGGTGGTGCACAGGCTTCCCCTGCACTGGCTGCAGATTGCTGGGGACACAGGAGGATGTGAAATTGGTTTGAGTTCTGTTGGGAAGGCAGAGACAGCCACTCTGTGCCTGTCTGTGAGTGGGGACTGAGGTGCTGCTGTCACTTTATGTTCATACTGGAAAGGCAGTGGTGTGGAAGATCTCTTTCTGATACCTCTCTGATGAAAGGTTTTCTCCTCAGTGTCATGAATAATGACTTTAGAAATTAATTTCAAGTGTCACTGACAGTGACTGGGAAATGAGAAGGCATTTGATGTTTGCCAGGCAGAACTGGTCTCTGTCCTAGCGACACCAGCTCTGTGATGTGACAGAGCCAATGCCAGAAGAAGATGATTCTGTGCCATCTGCTTTTTGTGACTCTGCTGGTGTCTCCAGCTGGGCAGCGTTGGTGGTGCCCAGTGAAGGCTGAAGGAAAAGCCTTCACATGACAAAGTAGTTCCCAGTCTAACTGGTGGCTCATGCGTACACTGTTTGAAGCCAGGCTTTGCAAACACGGGCTTCTCCCAAGGCTCCCGAGTCACTGCCTGTGGTGGCCTGACTGTGGTCTGTGCTGCAGGGCAGGTTGATAGGTTTGGGAATGTTCCCTGCACTTGCCTAGGGCTTTGTTTTCTTTACGTAGACATTTTCTGAGTGGGCCCAGATGGGATTCTGGCTGGAGTTTCTCCTATGCGTCCTATGGACATTTAATTAAATAGTGAATCTTCATCACCAGCTAAGGAATATTTAGTCCATATGTCCAATGATAAGAACCATCTGGTGGAACGTACTGACTGGTGGGTGGAGTAGAGGAATGGAAGACATGGTTCCTGGGATCAATTCCCAGCTAGTGGCCATAGGCAATTAGCTGTCTTAACCTCTGCCTCTGCTCTAATTTCCCCATCTGTAAACCTGGGATGATGTTATGTGTCTTCTGGAGGGATTTGTCAGAACATTTTGGAAGTGCTTGGGCACGTGCCACTGATGGAGCTTTGAGATACAAATATGAAAAGGAAAAGTAACATCTGACTCTAGTGGAAGAATCAAAGAGGAGTGAAGTGAGCCTGATGTGAGTAACGAGTCTTGGTGAACAGATGTGTGTATGTGTTTAGAGGTGTTTGGATATGTCGGTGGATATTCTGCATTCCCAGAAACCAGAAGGGTGCCATGATGGGCCCTTGTGCATGAAGTTTAACAGAGGCAAAACTGTTCAGCCAAAAAAGCCTGCTTTTCTCCTCATCATGCTGTGTTTCTTCTAATTCTAATATGAAACCTCAACCCTGCAAAGTTTCTACAAGTTTTACTAACTTTTCTTGGAGAGATGGAGTTGACAGATGACAATACATCTTCAAAACCACGAAGATTTTTAAGTCACAATTGTCATAGGCACTACCATAGACAGCCTACTCACACTGCCCAAGCTCTGCTCTGCTCAGTTAACTCTTGGGCAGGAGGCATCCTTTATGGCACATTATGGCCAGCATGTTATCATTTACCAAGGAAAAAAAAATAAATCCAAACCCTGAGTCTTTTTGGGAAAGTGTATCCCTGATTCAGGAGCTGTTTGTTGCCAGCTGATATATTGCCACTTGTTGTTGAAATCCCAGCTTGGCAGGCCTGCAGGAGCAGGTTTTTCCTGTTGATTTTGTCAGATACAGAACATTGTGTGCTCATGTTGGACATGTTACCTAAAGCACCTCATGAGTCTTTCTGAGTACATCTTTTTCCTTCTGCTTCTCCTAGTGTTGAGCAGATGGTTTATTTCCTAGAGAGAGGTGAACATGGACTGACAAAGTTGGATATAACTTTGGGTTTGGAAGGCTCCCTGGGCCAGCCTGCTGCGTTGCCCACCAGCCTTAGAACCAGGCTGTCAAGTGTCCAACATCCTAGCTGCCCTTGCTGAAAAGAAAGTCGTTGTGACTTGAGGGAGAGGACTCTGAGGGGATGTTCTGTCCAGTTTTGTCTTCTCCTGGCTGGCAGCACACCCCTGGAGCAGTGCAGCTCAGTCCTGCCAGAGCCAGCCCCAGTCAGTGGTGCAGCAGCAGCGCAGCGGTGGGAAAGCCCGCGGAGCCAAGCGTGCCTTCACTGGGCTGGAGAGCTGGCACCAACAAAAGCTCCTTTGAGAGCGACTCTGACGCGCTCTGCTCCTCGGCTGAGCTGCCCAGCCTGGCTCCAGGCCATCCCCCTTGCCTTCCCCTGCTCCCTCCTGGGAGGGCATTCATTAACATGGACTGCATGGACTGGCCGAGGTCAGATCCTCTTTCTGGCCGCCTGTCGGCTTTGGCTCCATGGCTGGGAGGGAACGGGGTGGGTTGAGGCAGCTGCGGGGAGCCAGGAGGGCACTGGAGCTGGGCTGGTGGAGGCGGCAGGGAAATGGCAAACAAAGCTCCTTTTTGTGAGAAGTGGTGTTGCATGAGCAACAGGGAGGCAGTGAAGGGAAAACGAATGGGGAAAATGAGTGTTAAAACTGAGACTCGTTGAAATTGCAGAAATGCAGCCGCTTGCTGAAGGGAGTTGTATCCAGAGGGGGGGCTGAGAAGCTTTTTAAAGCCTTATGTTGGTGTGGGAAAAAGAAAAGGGTCTTACCGAGGAAGAAATTGAAAGTTGGAGTCTTTTAGTTTAATGTGTGTCCCAAGGGAGTGGTTTTTTGGATGGGATGGACCACATGGGAGTAAGGAGCCCAAAATCCTGCTCTCAGTTGCTGCTTGCTCCAATGCTGGTGCCAGTGTCCCATGTTCCCTGGCTGCCCACCCATGGTGGAGGGCTTTACATCTGACCTCCTGGACTCAGGCTTGTCACTGCAGCCCTTGTAAACAGCGTCCTCCAATCCAAGTTTAATCTCAGCAGATGACAGGAAATGAAATTTTGTAGTATAATAAAAAGGCAACATGCAAGTCCCAGTACTAAGAAAAATTAAATTTCATGAAAGAATAATAATGACACAGAAAAGATCTGGGGCATACAAAACCTTTGGATGGTACAGTGATGGAGACTGTAAATACTTAGGTTGATGGACTGAAATATATTCCCTTTTTACTTGTTTTCTGTTACAAGTGCCTCAGGATGAAGGACATGTGCTCATGCATATCTGTGATGTTTTCCTGGTGCTGCACAACTTCAATAAAAACCAAATGGAGTTAGCTGAGATCCACAGAGAAAGGTGTTAGAGAAAATCCAGAGACAAGAGCACTTGTAGTTTTGCTGAGATTAAAAACTACTTCCATGTACAAACAAGGTTTTCTTCCTTGGGTGGAGCCAGTGCCAGCTAATGGTTCAGACTTGGTTACAGCTGGCAAAGAGTTGATTGGTTTTTAATCTGATTTCCTAAAGAAATAAGTGTGTGATCATGCTGCCTCTCTGCACACATCCAAGACTGTGTGTGCAGAACTCTGCCTGCCTGGATTTTCCCTTTCTATGCTGCAGCTTCTGGGTCTGCTGTCCAGTTCCACCCAGAGGAGAGGGGAAAGGACTTACAGATGCCTTTACAGGGATCATGGAATTAGGGAAACTAAATAGAATGGCAGCTCAGGTGATGTCCTGCTGATAAAAATGCCTCAAGCCTTTCTAGGCATTGGAGAATTCATATGGAAGCTCAGGCTTGGGCAGAAAAACACGGCTCAGGCTTTCACAGGGTCTGCTGTGGTGGGTGGTGTTCATGTGTGTGCACATACATACATGTGTTTTCTTTCTGAATAAGCAGAAACAGCAGGGAGGTGGGGGAGAAATGAATGAACAGTAAACAAATACTGCACACACTTTCTGTAATATTTAAGGAATCCCATCACTATCAGTTCATTTGATATTTGCTCTAATAGCCTTGATCAAAGTGCTGGTACTGCTGATGTGCATGTGGATGTCAGAAATACTTGCAGAGCTGTTCCATTGTAATTTAGTGTTAGTTAAAAGGTACTTAAAGCAGTTGCCTATTCGATTATGATTGGGGGCTATTAATATTTTTTTTCCATAAACAGATGGTTACTGTCTGCTGAGTCGATTGCAGAACAATTCCCGAGTTCTAATTCAGGAGGAGCAGCTCCTGCAAAGATATCTTGGGTGTCTGGCTTTTTGCTTTTCTTGATTTGGTTATTTTTATTTCTTTTTTTAGTTTTTTTTTTTCTCCTTCATGATGCAATTATTGCTACAGCTTCAAAGTGGGGAATATATATATCTCAGAGCCATGACCTGCCTTTCAGATGAGGCTTAATTCTGTCCCATATTGTCTTGGCCAAGCCTGGCTATAATCAAACACAGATTTTAATTCCCCCCCCATTATTTGTCATGTAGGCACGAACAAACCCTCTGCAGCTTGGAGAGCCTGCACATCAAGGGTTAGCTGCTCAGGAGAAATCTGTGATCAGGGCCCTTTTATTCCTTCCTCCTGGGAGCCTGCCATGAGTGGGAGCAGGGAGAAAGGGGAAAGTACTATCAATCTGGTGCAGCTACAGGAGAGAAACAGCCATACATCAGCAGCCACAGCTAATCACAGGAATTGGGCTCTCCAGAGCAATGGACTGGAAATGGGAACCCATTGCAGCTGTGTTCTGTGAGCTGGGTGTGAGATGAGCAGAGTCCTGAGGGGCTGAGCCCCCTGAAAAATCTGAGCAGAGTGACTGCATGGAACTGACGGAATTCAGGGCTTCTCCTTGCTGGTATCCTTCAGTTCATTTGCAAATACCCTTGATATGCTTCTACTCCTCAGTATTACTTGGGTTTATTTGCCTGGGAAGTGGATTGCAAGGGCATGTGGTTTCACTGGGGCTTCCTTCTATAAATACCTGTTTATGCTCTGCTGAAATGCAAGCTGTGCTATTTTGATATTTATTTATTTAGTGCCTTCAAGGTGATAAAGCTCTTTGAGCTGCTGAATATTGCTTTCTATGACTACCTGTCAGTAAGTTGTAGACAGGTGGGGGTCAGTGTCAGTTCCTTCTCCCAGGTAACAAGCAGCTGGTCAAGGGGACAAGGCCTCAGGTTGCACCATGGGAGGTTTAGATTGGATATTACAAAACATTTCTTCACTGACAGGGCGGTTGTGCATTGAAACTGGTTGCTCAAGGAAGGGGTGAAATCATTGTCTCTGGAAGCATTAAAAAAAACATGTGGATGTGGCACTTAGGGACATGTATAGTGGTAGAACTAGCAGTGTTTGGTTAATGGTTAGACTTAATGACCTTAGAGATCTTTTCCAGCTTTAATGATTCTGTGGTATCTCCCCCTCTACTGTGCCATGCAGTCTGTAACTGGTATGGTAGCAGCAAGGGACAGCTGCTATGAAGCCCTGGGTTCCTCAGCAAACCTTTGAGAGATCCCACCTGTCCCCTGAGGTGCTGGGACTGTTATAGGCTTCCACTTCTCCTCTCTGCAAAGGCAGCTCCACTTTCACTCCAGCAGTTATAAATGCTCACACCCCTTATCCCTCAGTCCCAGGTGGTGTTGTTGGTCTGGTGAAGGCTTGGAAGGTCACACTGTTCTGCATTGTTGTCTGAAGGAGCAGGCAGCCACCCTTGGCTGGAGAGATGCATTGAATGACCCTGCAGGAGGAATGCTTAGCAAAAGATCAGGATTTATTTAGATCTAGAAATAAAACATTTTCCCACTCACAGAAGTATTAATAGGCTATTTATAAAGGAAACGTAAAGTGCACTGACCAGCCATTATTTATTTCGGTTGCTTTTACAAAACCCAGGTGTCTTTTTTAGGCTGTTGCTGAAAGCAGAAAAAAGCAATAGATCAGTGGTTTTCAGGTGACCCAAGAAGCCCCAAGCCCCCTTCACACCATGTTCTTGCAGGATCTTCCTCTCTGTGTGTGACCTCCCTCACTCGGGGTGCTCATGTTTACTCCAGTCCCTAGCTGCGTGCCCGACCCTGGGTGCAGCACTCGCCCTGAGGAGCCTTGTGGCATAGCTGGTGTTTGCCCAGGGCAGCTCAGACCAGCAGGGTCTCCTCATGGACTTCCACAAACACTTCTCACCTTGTGGTGTTAAATGCTGCATGAGTGACCCTCATCTTACCTGTGATTCTGCATCGGGTGAACTCCCAGCTGAGGTGCTGGGAAGAGATTGACATTTATTTATTTTTTTTTATGGTTTGTTTCTTTTTTTTAATGGAAGTGTCCCTGTTTCAGGCTCTGAGCTCCGGCTTTTCCACCAGCTAAACATTAGCAATTGCCAGTGCTGGGGATGCTGCTCCTTGTAGCTCTCTGCTGGTTTTTCCCTTTGTGTAAACCTGTAGGAGTGAGAGGGTGAGAATGAATCACAGCTGCTTCCCTGGGACCACAGGGTTGGGCAGATGTCCTTCACCCACTCGCCATCCAGGAGCAACTCAATTGCCACAAGTCCCTGTCCAACAGCTTTCACCCATCTTTGCCACAGCTGTGAGGTTGCCCAGACTCCCCAAAGGACTATGCAGAAGGTGCTAATCTTCACAGGGCTCCTCTCCACAGCACTGATGCTCCTGCCTGCCCATTCCTTGCCTCTGTGGCTCCAGCCTCTGTTTGCTGCTTGTTCTCATGGTGTCTGTCTGTCCTCACATGGCTTGCTTTAGTGGAAGATGCTAGAATGATAACACAGAGCCAGAACAATTCTGTTGATCTCCAGGTACTACGTATAGCAGCAGGATAAGATATTCTGTTTAACCAATATTACTCAGGCTGATGAAGACCCACCATCTCCACAAACCTTGTCTTCTGTGCACTCTTGTGTGCCTCTCTGCAAGCAGACAATGACGAGACAACTGAATGTCAGCTTTGATGTGGCTTTAATAAGGTGCAGGGCAGTGTTGGAAGAACCAAAGGACTTTAACTAATATTTTAGTTGTGGTTTGTCTGTACTGCACTTGTCTAATTATTCTTTGAAAAGATTTTGCTACTGCTAATGCTGGTAAATGGTCCCCTGGAAGGACATCCCTGGTGAGTTTATCACCTCTTCCTCCTCCTGACTGGCTGTAGGATTGTTGTTCATTCATGTGGTGTTTAGCCAGGGATGCAGAGATCTGTCACTCTGTCCTTAAACCCTGGAGCAGGAGAGCTTTGCACTTTGTCAAGGGACAGGTGACTGCAATGTAAATGGCAGGAGTGGCAAGAGAAACCTTTGACAGCTGTGAAGGCAAATGGAGAGAAGAGAGAGAAAAGTGCTGCTTGCTTTTGAACCTGGGATGAATATGCCTGAAAAAGTGCCTAGAAATTTGGAGGCAGTGGAATAACCTCCCAAGGGAATGGATAAGAGCTGTCACCTGGGCTGTTCAAGCTTTGACTGGCAAAAGCACTGGGGAAGCAAATTGTAGAGAGCACTGGAGCATCTGATGATCTAATGGGCTTGTTCTATCTCCAAGTTCTATTTCTTGTGGTGCAATAGCGAGCCTGTCTGTGCCCAGGACAGTTCCAAAAACCTCCATCAGCTGCACCAGTATTTAGCATCTGTTGATGGAAGTGGGATGCTCAGGCATCTAATTTCAATCTACAACCATGCTATTAAAAATCAATGGACCAGAAGATAATGCCTGTACACAAAAGCAGCTAGGTAGGTAGTATTTTGTGCACAGGAGAAAGAAATCACATTTGGAATCTCATATTTTGTGTCTGAGGAACAGGGTTATAATCCAGCTTCTGTTTGGGACAGTGGTCTTCCAGTTATGCCATGGCCTTGGATAATGGAGTAAAATACAGGGGATACTCTGTTACCCTGAACCTGTTCTGTGGTTCAGGAAAGGGACTCTGAATGTCACTCACACTGGCCACAGGTCTTTCTTTGGACTCTTTCTATGAGACACGGCTGCTGTCAGAGTGATTGAGGGGGCACCATGCTGGGAGTGATGCCCAGTGCACCCACAAAAACTCATCCCAGCCCAGCCATCACCTCTGCTCCACACTCTGTCTCTGTTGCAGGACCGCTCTGCTCTCAGGCTTGTGGCAGGAGAAGGGCTTGGAGATGGGCATGCTCCATGTCTTTGCTCCCTGTAACCGCTGGAACCTGGTAGCTTCAGATAAAGCTTTACTTCTTTGCTTTGGCCCTGCATCTGTGGGAATTACCTGCCCCTTCTGGAAGGGATTGATTCACAAGGGGACCCTTACACTGCAGCCCAGCATCTCATGCACCTTGGTGTTGGGGAGGTTTTGTGACTCTGCTGGCTGCCCTTTGATCTCGCTGAAAGACCTGATTTTGTGACCAGCAAAGGGTTTTCCCTACAAAAAATGTGAAAAAGCCATTTTTCAGCAGGTGCCCGTTGAGAAGCAGAGTCTCTGGTCAGGTGGTTTTGCCACATCTGTCTTTGGTGTCACTCAAACCAAAGCAATACACAGCTTCAAAAACTGCAGAGGGTGAAAAATCATACAGTTACAGCAGAGAAAAGGGATATGTCTGCTTGGACTTCAGATTAAAAACTCTCTGGCTTGCTTCTTGTTCCATGTGAACAACCTATGGGAACCTCCATCTCCATCTTCTCTCTGTGGCAGCTTGTGCTTCATCCTCCCCAGCAAACTGCAAGGTCTTTCCAGCCTGATGCAGTCAAGAGTCAGACAAGAGCCTGGGAATTAGTGTGAGAGGAAAAACATTGTTTTCCTGCATTTTTTTTTTCTTCATAGCACGATTCACACCGCAGGGGCTGAGATGTTGGTGCTGCAGCAGCTCCAGGGTGGGCAGTACCAGAGGGGCTCCCCGGCTCATCCATGTCCTGGTGAAACATCAACCACTCCTGCAGGAGCCTGCAGTGCTGAGAGAGCTGCTGGGATCAGGATAGGGGAGAACTGGCCTTGTTGTTGCTGACAAGATGATTTCATCTTGGTGCTCTGAAAACTCTTGTGACATCCCAAATTTTCCAGATGGATAATGAAAACCTGTGAGTGGGGCCATTGCGGCGGCTTCCAAAGCGCTTGCCTGTGGAGCTGTGTCCATTGGTTTCATATTTGCTGACAGGGCTTAATAATCATTGCACTAAGTGGAGCCAGCACTCAGGGAGGCAGGTAAAGACACGGCTGTCCTGGGGCTGAGACAGGTTTCTCACCATGCAGAGGAGAGAGGGGAATTGGACCTGGAGATCCTCATCCTGAGGGGCCGATTTCTGCCTCTCCTTCTCCTAGGCTGCACAGCAAAGCAGGAGATGCTGACCAGATCTCCTCTTTTGCTCAGAAACCTCTTGGCACCCTCTCCTGGCATCCAGGGATGCTCTGAGTCTGGCCTAGGGGCTGCTGTGCTTCCACCTGGCCACTGCTTTGGAAAGAGCAAAATAGAACCAAATTTTCCCCAATCAGCAGGTGCATAGTCCATGCAAAAAGCAAAGCATGTCTTTATCCAAAGTGGACTTAGTAATGATATGAGAAAAAAAAAATCCTATAATTTTAGGTAACGATGGTCTAGGATCAATATTTATTCTTATTGATTCCTTAATCAGTTTCTCTAACATTTTTTCATTTGGTGTTTGGGTAAATTCCCATGACCATCCCTGTGCACACAGCAGTGGGAAGCTGCAGCAGGCCTGAGTAGCTGGTAAGGGACTCTGGAACAGCAGGGCAGGGCAGACACTCCTACTGCTGGGGTGCAGTGTTGGGGAACTGCTGACACCTGTCAAGAGAATGTGTTGTGCAGGATCCCCATGCTGGTCACCAAAAATGCTCTGGGGCTGGACCTAGGGGCAGGGCAGGTTGCTGTCAGAGAACTGCTCAGTCTGTTTATTTAAGTTAACTCATTCCATGTTTTTGCATCCCATCCCCCTGGTTGTTCACCCCTGGGGCTGTTGCATCTGGCTCTTCTTGCAGTGCTGAAAAAGGGCATAGGTGCAAACCCTTCTTCATCCCAGCCCAGTCCTTCCAGCACCACCATCATATTTTTTTGTTGCTCTCTGCTGAAGCTCCCTGGTGTGAGTCTCCTGTCCCTGCACCCAGAAGGGTTGAGGATTACCCCAGGTTTGGTCCTCCAGTGCTGGATGGGGAAACCTCCTCCCTGTGCAGAGAGCATAGTCCCACTGTCCTGCTGTCCTGCTGGCTCATAACCCTCATAGCCTGTGGTCACCACTAGCCCTTCTCTCCATTAACTCTTCTCCAGGTCCCTGCTTCCCAGTAAATTGGTGATTTATCACCAAAACTTGTTTTTATTTAATGTTTTTGAAGCTTACATCTTGGTTTTGTTGCCTCTGTCCGTGTTTGCTGGCTAAGGGATGCATTGCCCCTGTGGCTTTGTGCCTGTGGTGCCTCTTGACTCTGAGCTGGTGAGAAGGAACCAGCTCTGCTCAGTCAGTGAGCCTCGTATCAGTAGTGGCTTCAGAAATTTTGGTGGTCTCAACTGGTCCCCTAAATAGGCACATATTGCCAAGTGGACTGGCTTAAAGCTCTGCCATAGTTATGCCACCCAGCCTGGCACTAGCAGGGAAGAGCCCTGTAAATCGAATTTACTGTTATATTAGTATGAAAGTGCTCATATCCAAGCCAATTTGAATTAATTTTTCAAGAAAGTTTTTCTCTGAGACATTATAAAATACATTACAGTCTTCATTGACTAATTTTGTAATTCAATCAGGGGAAAATAAGGCATGGAAGGTAGTTCAGCATGATTTGTTTTTATAGACCAACTCCTTCATCCTCTTGAATCCACTATCATTTAAGCTCTTAAATAATTTTTTCCTTTGATTTTTCACTAAAATTTAAAGTTAGATTTGTTAATTTATTCTTCACACCAGCCAGGATAACAAATACAAGTTTTATGCATATATGTGTATATAAAGGGAAAAGTCTTTACAGATTTAAAGAGCTTCTGCCTTCTTGACAAGTTTCTCAGCCTGGAATTAAATTGGTTGCAGCATTTGGTAATAAGACTTCATGTCTTTTGGGCTGCTGAGTGCTTTTTCTGAGTATCCTGCTCAGGTCTATCACTCTGTGTGGGATAAATAGAGGAAATATTGCTGAATTTTCCAGTAATAATTTTCTTAGCTGCTTTAACCATTATTTAATTTCCTTTCTCTCTGTTTTTATTTTATTTTGGTTTATACTTTAATTATATTTAAGGAGTATTAATTCTTCTATATCCTGTTTGTTCTCAATCTCCCTTGATCTAAAGAATTGTGATAGAAATTGAAATTAGCTACAGCCTTTTACTTCTGAATGTCTGCAGAAATCCCGTTCCACCCTCCTGCTGCAGGGCAACTGGATTTTAGCTATTTCTTCCCTTTTTTTTACTATTGTTATTTAGTTCTTAATAACAAAACATATTGTCTTCACTGTGTTTCTTTTCCATCTGAATTTATTATGCTGCTGGTGTATTTAGGAGCGATTTGGGCTTATTCTTTCTGCTTAAAGATTTCAAGTAATGCTTCGTGGCTGCTGCTGTCTGTTAACGTGATGTTGGAGTTAATGGGATGTCAGCATGTGCCAAAACCCCTCATCAGCAGAGCACATGTGTTCCACTCGGGCATATTAAAGTTGAAGTTGTAAGGGTAAAGCAAGGCACCTTCCTACCCTTTGATATGGATAGGTAAAGGCATTGATCTAAGTTCTGCTGAACTTGCTGTGATCAGGTTGCGCCAAAAAAAGTCACTTCCTCTTAAGGGTATCCCAACGGAGAAGCTGGGATCCATGTTGGGTTCTGGGATGCTTCAGCAAAGGTTGTCTCACCTGGGTTTGTCCCTGCCAGAGCTTTGCCAGTTTCAGATGGGGGTTTTGGGACCAGCCTTAAGGGCAAGCTTTACGTTAATCTGCCAGAAAGGAATGAGGTTCTGCTTTTCTGCTACAAGAGGAGAGGTGCTATTAAATTGTGTTGATTGAGTATTTTACTAGGATATGCTACTGGGCCTTTGAATGCCTGCCAGGTGCCTCCCTTTTTTTTTTAATACCTTATTTTGTTATTTCATTGAGGCAAAACCTGACATTTATTTACCTGCTATTAGACAGCTTGCAGAAAGCTGTGTAAGCTCTCCTTTTGCAAAAGGCACATTGGTTCCCATTTCTAGTAGCTGTGCTGCTCTGCTTTGTTACTTGCCTTTGGAAACCTTCCTGGATGCAGGCAAGGAGGCAACATGCCCTCTGAAACTGTGCCTTGAGCATGATTCCTTGTCTCCAACCAGTGGCAAAAATGTATATATTATGCCTGTAGCAGGCTTTACTTTTAAATTTCTTTTTTTTTTTTTTCAAAAATAAAATTTGTGAGTTTTGAAACCATCAGGCTTTTGTGCAAATTCAGGCTCCTCTAACAACCTCCATTCTCAGTGGAGAGCCTTAAGTTGGGAACTCAGCAGTTGAGTGCTTTTCCAGGAGCCATTTCCAAGTCTTTTACTATCAGATGTCAGTGCCAAGCCGGCATGTGCATCCAAGGCCCTGTGTGCTTCAAGACCTCTGAACTCTCTTCTGTGGCCCAAGAATTCTGAAGATTTTATAGTCCTTGCACCATCAGTATCTGCAGTGCACTATGACACACAAAGATGTTGGGAAGTTCCAGGCTGGGAGGTGTGAAGAAACGAGTGTGTGGAAGGAGGAGGGAGAGGCAAGGCAGCAGTCCAGGCTCTAATTGGACACTTTCTTCATGTCACCCTTACCAAAGCAGGTAGGAAAGGAGGAAATTCCCCTCTCTTCTCTCATGGAGTACAGGCATGGAGGGTGGGGATACAGGTGGGTAGGGGCCTTTATAAAGCTGTTAATAGCTGATGGTAAATGCCTATTTGTCTATGTGGAGCTTCAGAGCCCATGAGTGGCTGAAGGGATATTTGCCATTGGACAGGCTCTGCAAGGATAAATAATCTTGGCTGGAATTTGCACTAATTATTTCCTAAGCATGCTGGTGTGTCTTGATCAGTGGAGGAGGAAGGAAAGCAGTGCTTCTGGCTTTTTTTGGGGTGTGAATAGGGAAGGCAGGAGGAGGCTGGAGAGAGGAGGGGTGCAGCAAGTGTTTCCCATTTTGGTTAGAGGTGTGGGAGATGGAAAGTTGGTGGTTGAATTTTAATTTCTTTTATTGGTCTAGTAAGACAGTAGCTATGGGAGATGCGTTACCCACGGGTGCAGCTCCACTGTGCAGGCTGCAGTCCTTGGAAGTTTTACTGAAGGATGTTGTCTTGATAAAGAGGTTTGGTTGATACACAGTCCAGCACAGTTCTGTCAGGTTAAATTATTGAAAAGGTATATATGACTGTCTTGATTAAGAAGGGTCAGAACAAATTCAAAATACATAAACCTGTGCTAGTGCAGGGCAGGGGGAACTGCGTGGCAGCCCAGTTATTGACCTCGTGTCTCCATCACAGCCACATCTGATTCAACAAAACCATCTCAGTACCTTCCTGAATTATTACAGTTTGAAGATTTGAATTTAAATTTATACATTTAGAGCCTGGCAATAGGAGTGCACACTCCTGCATTTGTTTTGAGTGAACAGAAGCACTGCAGGCTCTGTGCTCTTGCTCTGTGTTGCAGCTGTTGAAGAGCAGGAGTCAAACACATTGTGGTACCAAGTAAAATCTTCAGGACACCAAGCTGTAATTTCCTAGAAGCTGTAGGCTGGCGGAAATGTTTCTAGTAGATATTGGCTCCTAGAGGATAAAGAAACTACAAGTTCTCATCTGTTTGAGGTTGTTTATCCCTGTATCTGGGGTGTATCCCAAATGCACAGATCAGGCTTTTGCTGTGGCTCTGCATTTCCTTCTGCCTCAGACATGGGAAATGTGGGCTGGGATGTGGGGAGATGCTGTGTGTGCACTTCTGGAGGAGTGAGGATCCAAGGATGCACCCGTGTTCCAGCCTCCATCAGCTGTGACAGCAGCTCTGAGACCAACCAGCTCAGCAGTGCTTTTTTTTTTTTTTTTTTTTTTTTTTTCTCCGGTTGAGGGTGCTCCTCTTACCAGATTAGCTGAGCTTTACTGAGAAAGCAGCTGGCAGATAATTTCATTACTGGCCACCTGTTGAGAAGTACATATGTGCCAGCATTTTTCTAAGCATAGGAGTTTAAAAAGTAGCAAAGGGAATTAATAGACAAATTCTACTGAAATTCTTCTAACATCCTTCATCAATCCTGGGTTTAATGTCTAACGAGTTCTGGGATGTGTATGATGGGAGCAGGGGATGGTACTTAATAAAGTGTTTCATTGGAGAAAAAGGGCTTTACTCACCATAACTCAGTGGGTATGTTTGCATGGTCTTGGTGAGAAGACTGGGACTGAGATGGGCTCAGGGACTGAGACAGGCTCCCTGCTGTGACCAGCAGACCAACAAGCCACCCAGAGCATGCAAGGGACTAGGGTCAGCCAGGCAGAAATGATAGCTTGTAGACTTAGAATACCATGGCTGGATTTTTATGTATACTCTGCTAAAAAGTCTGCCTTGGACAGTTCATCGGTTTGGTGTTGGAGTAGCTTTTGCAGAGGCTTGAGGAGACGAATCACTGCAGACTCCCTCCACAGCCACCCAGGAGGGGTGGGTTCCTCATTAGGTGGATGTAGCAGAAGCATTTGGAGCTGTGTCTCTCTCACCTCTAGTGGCAGAATGAGCCTCAGGACCATCCATCAGACTTGGAGACCCAAAGATGGAGTCTGCTGAGGGCGAAAGCATCCTGAGATGCTATCCTGAGCATCTCCTTTGAAGGGCAGGTGTGAGTGCTGACCTCCTGCACAGCCTTCAGTCAGCCCAGCCTTGCCATAAAGTGGAACATGGGAGTTTTGGAAGAAGTGTAAGTGTCTTTGGAGATGCATGTTCCTGGCAGATCTCTGGTGTCTGCTGGTGAAAAGTGCTTCCCATGCTCTTTTACCGCTCTCTTCGTTGGAGATTATTATTAAACTTCTTTGTTACGGTGTCAGCTAGAAGAGATGAGGTGTGAAGGAGGTTACATTATCAGAGGCTTCTGCAGGCAATAAAAGGTAAAAATGAGAGATTGGAGATGTTTTTAGAAGACGAATAGACAAAGAGCAATGACCTGAACTTCAGGAAGATTTGTAGATGGGTTAGAAAAGGCTTTGGAGCAGAGGAGGATGGTGTACAGCAAGGGAGAATTCAGGGTGTGGACTGGAGAAGTGGAGACAGATTTCCAAGAGGTTTTGTGTGCTGTGACCCCAAGGGCCTAACTCTCTAAACATTTCTCTGCTGTAAAGGACAGATTCCCTGGAGAAGGTGGCAGAGGGCTTGTGTGGAGCAGTACCACTGCCCATGGGACAGAGTGGCTGTGGTAGCTCCTGCTTGCACTCTCCTCCATCTTCTCTCTCTTTGGAGCTTGCCTGGCTGGCTGCTCCCCCCTCATGCCCTGTTCCCCCCTGCTGTCAGGCTCTTGGTCCAGCTTTCTGACTGGAGAATTTTCCTCACCCAGGGAACTGGCCAACATCCTTTAGTGCAGGCTCTGAACTGCCTCTCTGCTCTGGGAGGCTCTCACAGCATGTTGTTGGCAGCTGAGCTACACCCCCTTAGATGTTTTTCTCCTGACAAGAGCAGCATGTGTGGATTTTCTGATCCCACCCTGCGTGCTCTGGTTGTTCCCTGACCCCGAGTTAGTTATAGCAGCTTTCAGCATGCTCTGCGTCGTTCATCTCACTGGTGGTCGTGGGTAATTCATGCAGGAAAACTTCCTTTTTGGTTGGTTTGTTTATTTATTTATTTATTTTCCTGGAGAATGAGTGAATTAAGCCATGTGTTTGCTACCACTTGAGCAAAGTGGTCCCAGGCTGGGCCATAAGATATACGACTGGTGTTTAAAATTAAGAGAGCAAACATCAACAGAGAAAACTAGAAGAGGGAAAAGGAGCCTGGGTAATGGAATTACATTACTTCCACGTTAATATGACCTTGGAGATGGTCTACTGCTTTGCAGGGATTTGGGGGAGTAATGTATTTGATAGCACCATCTGAGAGGGTGTGCATTCATCTGAGCATTTTTATATCCAAGCTTACATATTCGTGTGTATGTGCATGGCATTTATTCTTTCAGTTTATTCTGGAGTGTTTTACCTATACATCTCCAGCTCTGTGTGACCCAGGGATGTGTTTCAGGCAATGCTGTGGGGTCCTCCTGCCGTGGGTTTAGATGCTGGGGAAGGGCTTGATGCCTTTTCCTTTAAACCGCCACCTGAAAAGCCAGAATAAAAAGCATTGCACCCCTTAAAGTTAATACACAGTGGCATGCCCCTCAGGGATTAGATCTTCACTCCTTAGTCTCTGTGGGAGACAGGAGGGCAGGGGATTTCAGAGGAAGAAGCTGCTATTTGCTAATGTGCCCTCTTTGAGGCATTATTAGTGTGGAGAGGAGCAGCATCCCTTTTTCTCTCAGCTCTTGGGGTACCACACCGAGACACATAAATTACTGAGGCATCTGAGGCTCTGGCTTTGTATGGAGAGATTTTCAGATCAGAACCTTTTTGGATACCTGTTGGTGGCCGGTGTGCTGTGCTGCTGGGCAGGCTATAAATTAAAATCAATCTTTTAGAATCGGCAGTCACAGTAGAAGTGAATTATAATGAAATGGGTCTAGCTGTTTACAGACAGGCAGTGTGGGAGAGGTGAGAAAGGAGCAGGATTTTCCCTATACAAAATGATTTGTGGGGAGCTGCTTCACTGGGTCAGAATAACCAGAAATGTGCCTGTGTCAGGAGCACCACACCATTCCCTCCAAACTCTGTGGCACTTAGCTTTGTTTTAGGCAAGAGCAGTGATTTTTTGCCTTTTCAGCTTTATTTTTTGAGGTCACTTTTCATTCTGGAGGATGTGTGCAAATAGTCATTATATATCAAAAAGTTATGAGTTCATGGTTTAGGGGGAGGGACAGCCTTGGGTGATGTGGGAGCTTTCTGTATGAGGGTGACAATTGCTCAAGGAGAGCAGGTAGCCCTTCCCAGTCTTCCTTGGGAGCAAAACTGGTGTGAAGGGAATGGGATGACAAGAATGAATCCTTTAAAGGCTTTAGTGGCTGAGGAAGCTGTGGAGTGGATGTGGTTTCTGCTGAGGCTGCTTTAGCCACTTTTTGGGACCTTCTGCTGATGAAGATCATTGTTTGAGTGTGGCCAGTTCTAACCCCACCCAGCATCCTCAGTGCAGCTGGGTTCTCTCCAGTCACCCCTCACCTCTGCATGCCCCAGGTCCCACCTGTGCTTCCCCACCTTTTAGTCCCATAGGTCCTTTCCTGTCAAATGCAGCTTTTTGCCTTTTATTTTGACATAGTTTAGGTGGAAGAAGTTTGTGTATCTAATATGAAGTTTAATGCTGATGGTCTATTGCAATGATTCTGTCACATCCTGAATCTCAGGGATCATGGGAGGGATGGGCCCTGCTGCCCTCTGAAGAAGGGGCTTTGAAGAAGCTGGTTTAAGGCTGTTGGATAATCCTGTGCACCCTGGGCTGGGCTCTGTACCAGCCATACCTCCTGTGGGTGTAGGCAGCACATTGGGATGAATCTTTGCTTGCAGTCCATAAAACACACTATGAAAATTCCTATCCACATCCAGGCAATTAAAATGTCTACTCAGTGCATAAAAAGAATATAATAATAATAATAATGAGATTTCAGATGTTGTTGCTAACTGACCTGGGTTTTGTAAGTTCAAAGATGCACAATGTTGCAGCCCCTGTGAGTTGGGGAGTTTTCTCCCCCCAAGTGCTTCAGGCTGTGATGGAGGTTGAGCATCCCTGATCAAGCAGTCTGTGTGGGGTTTGTCTCATCACAAGGGAAACAAGCATTAGTCAAAAATGCAGCCCAGAAGGGATGAGAACAAATTTGCAGAACACTCTGCCTAATGCCTTTTGGAAGGAATTCGGAGAAGAGCAATTAAAATGATTAAGGTTCTGCAGGGAATGTATTGTAAAAAAAGATTAGGAAAAAGAAAAACTAAATATATAAAATGCAGCTAGACCAGACTGAAGGGAAGCAATCCCCAGCGGTGCATATTTAGAAGAGTCGAACAAAGAAGAACTAAAAGGACTGTTTAGGATGCTGGAAGGAAAACATGGGGTATATAGAATCAATTAAGCAATCAAAAAACTTGTGGGCTGCATATCTAGGTCTCTTTTCCACAGAAAAGAGGCTCTTGCCTCTTTGGAGCATGGAAGAGTCTCTGAAATGGATGCTGCAGCATTTGAAAAGTTTTCAATTGGCCTGGAGGCAGAGGGGGAAGATGACAAGTGCTCACCACATGTCACGTGGGTGGAGATGTCCTCTGAGGTCCCTGCATGGTGGGATGTGGGTATGGAAACCTCCTGGCCTCATTGGGCTTCTCTTTTCTCCTTAGTTAGTGTGGAGGGGTGGCTGAGCAGCCACCCAGCCCTGGACTGTCTTTTCTCGTCCCTGCTGCACAAAATAGCAACCTGGAAGGTGTGATAGGGACAACTGGCTGCAGTCTCCCTGCCTTGGCTGATTAATTAACTCTTCAGATTAATTTCCTTTCTGATTACCGCTTGATTAATTCCTCCTAACTCTGAAAGACCTCCTCACCACTTAATCCTCTTTATAAGCCCTCAGAGTGCAATGCTTGAAGTAAACATCAAGCAGGAAAAAAAAAGCAAACACTCTGAAATGCAAACACAACAGTGCTGCCAGCAGGACCCTTTCCCGTGCCAGGAGCCAGCCCCCGTGGGCTACCCCGTGGCTCCCTGCCCCAAGGGCTCCTCCACACTCCCCTCTCCTCCTAGCCCCGCTTTTCTCATTGGTTCTCCAGCGTGTCTGTAGTAAATTGCACAATTTCACTTGTTGAGCCTGATAATTAGTGGCAATATCCCGGTAATTTGCAAAGGGGGCAGGAGGAGGGAGATGTGCTCAGCTGTGTTCAGCAGCAGGAGAGGAGGTTTTTTTCCTCATCTCTTCATTAAAAGGAGCATCTGAATTCATGAAGCAGCTTTTGATGTAAGCAAGAGCATGAGATACTGTCTGGCCATGGGGGTTTGTGCTGTCTCACCACCCAGACCTGTGGCTTGGGGCAGAGAGAGGCTGGGGATGGCAGGAGCCACAAGTTCAGAGGAGAGGGGTGATGGGTTAGTGAGAACACCAATTTGTGGATTTTTGGTGGTGCAGGGGAAGGCAATGGGATCAGAGACAGGAGTGATCAGGCTGAGCCTTGGCTTGAGTCTGAACAATCCACATGCAGAAGGCAGCAATCCTGATCCTGCTGGGGATTTTTAATTTCATTCTTTTTTCTATTCCTGGGCATTTACTCCCAAAGGCCTCTAGATGCTTTAATAAAATATAAGTAAAAACATAACTTATGATGAGGAAAGAAATGCAGCCAAATGAATCCCCAAACAAGAACAAAAGCTTTTCCCCATCTTCCCTATGCTCAATAACCCAATGCTTACCCCTGGGAAACATAATGCTTAAAGAGCAACAGCACTTCCTTGGACATTGTTTTTGAGGACTGTTTTGTGGTTGGAAACAAAGCTGTAGTATGCACCAGCTAAGTTCTAGTGAATTTGGTGTTCTTGTGACCTCAGCTGCAATGGACACAGGAAGAATGTTTTGCACCCAAGAGCTAAGCTTGCTTTTTGTTTCATGGCTGTACAGCATGTGTCATTCATAAACGTGCCCTAAACTAATGAATTTGGCTGAGTTTGAACCAGCAAGTGCAAAATAAAAAAAGGAGTGGATAGAAGGACAGGGAATGATTTATTTCTGTGTTGACGGAAAACAAAAACAGATCTTGGAGGTTTTTGGGGCCGAGGCTGTTCCTAGTCTGCAGCCTTTGCTGTCTTGTGCTGCCTTGTGCTCCCTGGTGTAATGCCAGTCATAATGTTTGAATGTGTCTTTAGACCTGTTGGAAACAAATGACTGATGAAGGAGACTGCACACAGATAATCTGTTCTCATAGAAGAGATGCTTTAAGCACAGTCCTCCAAGATTATTTCGGTGCACCTGATAATCTTTGGACATGAAATCACTTGGGCCTGAGATTGTTTTACTCTATGTCACTGCCTCTAAGAAATACTCATTTTGGCTGTGTGAGCTGTATTCTAGGTGGCATATGACAAATTACAGCTGTGCTCTGCTGCTTTAGCTTGCATAAGTCTGCAACCCAGCCTGGGGTTCCCTTTGGTCCAGTGTCCCAGTTCCTGAATTGCAGGAGCAGGTTAATGGTCTGTTTTGGCTGAACTTGTGTGATGATATTCCTGCTGGGATGGGGTGAGGAAGGGATGGAGTTGTCCTGACACCCTGCATCCTTGGGAGTCAGCAGCATGAGAACCATGCATGGCTGAGATTTTTGGCCCAGGAAGTCTGATGTCCAAGTAAATGCAGGTGGTGGTGGATTAGGATGCCTGAACTGGCCTGAATTCAAGCCTCCCTGTCCCCCTTGTCATCCATTTGGAGTGGAAGCCAAGGGGGCATCTACAACCCCCACAAAGCTCTCTGTTTTCCAGGTGCTGGAGGTGCTATTATGGCCTGGTCAGTGATTGCCCTTGTGTCTGAGAGCTGCAGAAATCTCCTTTTGGGTGTCAACAGGCAGAGTCCTGCATGTTTTGTATGCTTGTCACATTGTTCATTGTAAAACAATTCCCTTTATTTGCCTTTTCATATCTACTATTAAAGCTTTACTGCCAGCTGATCTTCAATTCCTACAAGGAATGGGAGAGAGTAAATTGGAATCTTTCATCTCCTTTGCTCTACTTTCTCTGTCCTTGTATCGTCTTTAGGGCTCTATTGCCTTAGCCACAAAAAAAGTCAATATGAAAGTAAGAGGGAAGGGGGGAAAAACTCAGAATTTATTTTTGTGATGGTGAAGGGATTGTGTATCCAGCAGCAGTAACAGCCTTGAACCCTGTCTGTGGATCAGAGGTGTTCCCAGATGCATGAGGAGGGGGGACTGTTTTCTCAGGAGGGCAGCTAATGGTGGGGAGTTCCCCAGCAGTTTGCCTGGGCGAAGAGTGTCATCTGGATCAGAGGAAATTAACCTTCTGGAAAGGGTAAAAAGGGGGGAAAAAAGAATATTCTTACTATATCCTGAAAACCTAGCCAGAGGCAACTGAAATAAAGCTTGGTGGAGCAGTGCTGTCACACTTTTTTGGTTCCTACGCAGCTTGGAAACAGCAGCAGAAAGGCAGACTTGTAAGGAAGGGGGTAAGTCTGGGAGAGAAGGGAAAGAACAGACCAAAAAGGATGGATGAATTTCTAGCTCGTGCAGAGGAGATCCAGATATGCACATAAAGGATTGTTGAGCAGGGAAACTGTAGTTTTAAAAGATGTTGCTGCCAAAATCCGCAGAAAAGGTGCTTCAGTGCTGAAGGAAGTTTCTCATTTTGTAAGGTGAGCAGAGGGCAATACACAATCCTTTTGGAACCACGTTGTATCAGAGCCTCCTTCTGCACAGCCCTCTCCCTCTATCCCTTGAGCAACTCCACCTCTGTAGAGATGACTTAGCACATGACGGATGTGGAGGGATTGGATCCTAATCAGATCATTACTGCAGCTATGAACTCCATCCACAAGCCATCACCTCTTTCAGTATCTTCTTTATTTATTTCTAAATAATGTATATATATTTTCCCCCCATGTGATCAAAAATGAAATCACTCTGTGTAAAAGGCAAGAAGAGAAGTAAGTCAGGTTTAGACAGTGTGGAAAATGCTCTTTTCTTCAGAAGCAAACTCTTGCAAAGACCCCAAATTATTTGAAATTTACTTCTGAGGTAGGCATATGCAGTCTTTACTGCCAACTGAATAATATTCCATTACATCCAGAATCCAGGTACTGGACTTACCTCTTTAGCACAGTGGGCTTCCATGGCCAAAAGGGAACAGAAGGGCTGGGAAGAAGTGAATGCATTGAAAAAAAATCACCAAATGCATCAAACCCCAACACCAGTGCTGCAGTAGCTGTATGGCTTAGGACACAGGCAATACCTGTGGGTGGTGCATGTTTATCCTAAGCTCCATCATCAGGTTTTGGCCAGTGTTCTGCACTGCTCCAGGTGTTGGTAACACTTGGGAGGAACTCAAGAAAAGGTGATGGTTTATGAGCAGAAGGTGCAACAGGAATCTTGACTGCTTGTAGGGCTCCTTGAGTTATGACAGAGAGGAAAGCCTTTGGTGGGTGTGTTGGCCTCCAGCTCTTCTTGTCCATTAAATCATTGCTTCCAGGCACAGCTGACTTTTCCTTAAATCTGCACTGGTAGAGACACTGGCACTGGAGAGTCTCAGTCCCCAGATACCAGCTTTTTGAGGGATGTGGGGTGGATGGCTTTGCTCTTTCGTGCCTCTGACTTGGAAGCAATCCCTGTGTGGTTTCATAAGCTGCCCTGGAAAGCAATTGAGCTACAGTGTTGTACCAACTCCAGAGACAGAAGCTAAATGCTGCGTGTATGGCTGAGGAACATAACATGGTGTAATCTGGATGAAAAAGCTGAAACATGACACGTGCAGCCTTTTGGCAGACAATGGGGTGTTGCTATCACCCAGTTTTGGGGAAGGATTCCGACTTCCCACAAAGACTTAGGGAAGAAAGTTTTCATGAGATGTTGGAGAAACTCTGGAGCAGCCAACACTTGAGAGAACATTTTTTTAAAGACTTCACAGGTGGCAAAGAGCTGCAAAATATCTGCTAGTATGCTACTAAGCAGGAACAGGAGGGCAACGATTGCACAAACCTGCAGTGGCAAGTTGTTGATGCAGACTGATTCCAAGGACTTGCTCTTAATAGCTCTGCCTAACAGCATACTGCTTCTGGGGCTGAAACTCTAGTCTTTCATGCATAAGTCTTGCTCTGCTGGCAGTAATTTTGCAGGCTGTGGCTCCATCCTGGACTGTCAAACCACAGGATCTTCTTGGTGAAAGCCTGGGTGCATGGAGCTGCATTACTGCATGTGTACTCCCAGGTAACTGTCTTAGAAGGACATTGTCCTGCTACTGGAAATACAGATTTCTGTGTTTTGAGGCATCTTCTAGACAAGGGTATGGCTTGGTTTGTGTGTTTTCAAAGGACAGGAGGAAGAGGCTGGAGTGGGGTGATCATGCTGGGTGGCTTGAGAGTGCTCTGCCTACACAGAGCTGTCTCAGCAACATCACCATTCCCCCTTGAAATGCTTAATTATTCTTCTCTGTTGTGCAATTGTTTTATGTGCTTTTTCTCAGCAAAATTAATCAAGAATTGATAATTTATAAGCTTCTATTTGCATTTTTTCACTCTTCAAGGGGAAAATCAAGAGAATGATAAAGCAGAAGGTATTGACACAAGTAGAGGAGTGGGGGGGATGCAGAGCTGAGCACCATCTCCCTTGTCTGTGGGTTTGGAATATGCTCATTGCTCATGCTGGTAAGGGGGTTGGTCTTTGCTGCTGACTCCTTAAGGATCTGCCCTTGCTGCCCACTGGAGAAATGGTGATGATAGGAGGTGTGAGCTTGCCTGTAGGGAAAAACAGGGGCTGAACCTTGAGAGGTGCCAGGCATGGCCATCCCCAGCAAAGTTATCTGAGTGTGAGAGAGAACAGAGCATTGCCAGGTTTGTGTGTTCCTGTGTGTACAGGGTGCTGTGGAAAGAGAGAGATTGGACTAGGCAGGTAGAAGGAGAAAGCTGGGTCAGCTGCCAGCCCAGCTTACAATGAAAAAGAAACACCCTGTGGCAGCATATTCCACACTTCTGAGCCTGAAGCTTGCCTGCTGTTGCACACATCCTCACGCACATGGGGATGAGTCCTCCTGCCTGCCCACCTTCCCATAGCCACTGCTGCCCCCTGGGCACATGTCCCATCTCCATCGCACCGCCCTGGACTGCAGTGGGGACATGGGAGGAGGGAGCCATGTCCCCTGGGAACTGCCCTACTTTGGGAATTTTGTGGAAAAAAGTAGCTGTATTGTCTTAAAACAGAGATAAATATTATAGCTTTGCAGAAAGAGAAATAGAAGATGTAAGAGATTGCTTAGATAAATAAAAGGATATATACTTTGATAGTGTAGATAACTATTTAGGCAGATGGATGCACAACCAGTCCATAGACATGGATGTTATCAGGATACTCCTGCAGAATAGGAGACACATCAGTTGTATGGCCCAGATCCTGCTCTGAACTCTTTGTCCCCTTCACTGGTGCTCCTGCCAGAGGAGTAATTTGCATGGTGAGATGCTGCTTTTTCGTGTGAAGGCTTGATTGCTAGTCTCCATGCTCTGCAGCTTTCCAAACATTGCATCTTCAATTTGGAGAGCAGCCTTGGAAGAAAGAGTTTAATAAGATCATGAAAATCAGTTTATGAAAACAGCCCAACTCAGGCCTGCCTCTGGTTGAGCTCCTGTGGTTCCTGTTCCAGCAGGACAAAGGGAGTTGAGCTGTGGGTGAACCACAGATATTCCTGCCTCAGTTTTCAGCTCTTCTTCTTCTACTCATGACCTGAAGCAAAAGCTCTGTAGTTGCTTAAATGGAGATGTGAAATCCTTGCAATTTCCTAGAAAGACTTGGGTGTTCAGCTTGTCTTTAGGAATGGCAAAGGTTGGTGTGGGTAATGCTTCTTCAAAGCAGTTCTGTCTTCTTGTTTCTGCCAGAGTGACTCTTTATCTGTCCCACATTCCTGGTATAACCCACACTGGTCTATCCTGCTTGACTCAGTCTCTTGGAAAATAGGTGTTACTAGAATGGGTCAGGATAGCTGATACGGTTCAAAGTGTAGCATGTGGCAGGCTGAGTGATTCTGAAAGCTTCTCTTAACCTGTTTGTTATTTTTCTGGTTGCAATTTAGACAATCATATAGCTTGGCAAATTAATTTGTTTTGTTCCAGTCTCTTTCTGTGCGAGAAACTTTGATGCCCATCTTAACGGAAAGCCAGCAAGGTTTTGTTATAATTTTACTGATCACCTGCTTCTTAGCAGGGAGGGCTAAGAATTGACCACACTGCTGAGAGCAGACTCCACTCCCACCTTCAAACTTCTGAGTAAAGGATGAAAAATACTCCTGTTTCTGTCTTTCCGAGCCTTCCTCTGATAGGCTACTGGCAAAGATGTGTTGATTCATCACACTAGCAGAGACTGTACTGAGAGCTTTGTTAAATATAGCAGAGCTGTGCTACACCCCCGTGTGCTGGACGTTCAGGCTGTTCCTTGCCGCGTGCCGAGCCAGGGAAGTGGGGAAGCAGCTCGCTCTTGCCTCTGTTTGGCAGAAGATGCTCACTATCTTTGTAGTCCTTGTGAGAAGTACGATGGGGCTGGACAGCATGCGTGAATCTCCTGGTGGAGATTCCTCTCAGCCAAGGGAGAAGAGGCTGGGTTGGTTCATTTGGGAATTACCAGAATTTGGGTTTCCTCTGTAATGCCCTCAGATAGGCAGTGGCCAGCAGAAATCCCTCTGCATCCACCTCTCAGTTTATGCTGGTTCCTTTGGCCATTAACATTAGAAAATATGCTTTTGAAGAACTTTGTGTTTCCAGCAAAATATCCTGGGGGTCTTCTGGTCCCATTTTTCCACGACTTTTGTCCCCTCACTTCCCACCCTTCTCCAAGCTCTCACTGTGCCATAGCTGGAGGTGAAAGGAGCAGCTTCCTGCACTGCTGCTAATGGGGCTGCAGATTGATGGCTCCTGGTTGCAGAAACACTTGTCATGGGCTTGACAAGCTGCTCAAGGTTGCCTGATGTTGCAGGGTGGAGGTGGAAGGAGGGAGCTGCTGAGCTCTGTGCTCATGTTTTGTGGCTGTCCTGGTGGGACTGGTAGGTAGCCTGGCATAGCAACCACTCAGGGCATTTACTAAGTGATTTATGAATTTGTAAATTTTCTGAGGCCCTGAAGCAAAAGTGTTTTTAATTAAATTTTTATTCTCTTCCCTGCCTTTCCCCTCCCTATTTTTGTTCCTGCCTGTGATTTATTTACTGAGACCCGGCAAAGCTTTTGGAGAACAAGTAGGAGTCTGTGAGTGTAGCCAGGAGGAGCAGAGGATGGCAAAGCAAACGAGCAGATGGTGGATATGATAAAGCAGCCCCCCTGGCTGCTCTGCCAGGTTCAGAGAGGGCTCTGCATTGCAGTTCAAGGGTCCCACAGTAAGAGCTTCCTGCATCCCTCTGCTCCGGGCTTGGATTTGGCAAGGTGACCGAGAGACTGATGGCCAAGCTGTGTTCCTGGGCTCTCATTTGCTGTGTGCTCAGATCCTGGCATTGTTTAGGGCTACCTGGAGGGTCGGGGTGCTGGGGAAGAGGCAGCCTTATGTTGCTCTGCATTGCCCTGCTGCCTGTGACACGCACATGCAGCCACCCATCTCCAAGTGGTCGCCCCCTCCAGAGGGGGAGCACATGAGCCAAAGAAAAGGCAACAGCTTTCCAATATTATTACTTTGGTTTTTCTTTGAAAGAAAGTTCTAGAACAGTAAAACAAGAAATTGGCCTGGCCTTTGTGGTCAAAGGACTAGAGGCAGCTCTCCCAGGAGACGCTGCCTTGGTATTGCCTAGGACATCCCCCGTCACCAGTCTTATTTTTTGATCCCTTCCCAGCTAGTGACTCAGTGACAGTGTCCTTACCCAGCCAAGTGATGTCAGTCCTGTAAATAGATTTCTATCAACCCACTCATCTCTAAAGAGCTGCAGTTAAAAGGCTCTGGAGACATAATTGTGTCTGCGTAACAGCAATGATGATTTCCTTGAGAGGTAGGATGAAAAGTGGCTCCATTCCACTACTTCTGCAGAGACTTGATAGCTGCTTCTAGAAAGGGACTTGGTTGGGGTCCAGCAGCCCCCACCACTACAGCTTTCCTTGCCTTGTGCCGCCTTCCAGCTGCCTGCTTGTGCTGTCTGTGCACTCAAGCCATGGCCTGTCGGGCATTACCAGCCCCATGGGTGCCTCCAAGCAGGTGAATTTGAGAGTGGGTTTGCTGCAGGATGCTCTGGGCAGCCTGAAGTGGGTACAAGGGACACTTGTCCTGATGCTCAGCAGACACGAGTTACCCCCAGCTAGAAAGCCACCAGCCTTGTGCAAGATCACATTTCTATTTCCTCCCCCCCTTATTACCGCACTGTGGGTGAGGGTGCTGTTTATCCCACTTCTTTCTGCTCCCTTGGTGGTGCAGATGGAGAAGTCACTCGACCTCCACATGTCTCCAAGTCTGGCTTCCCAGTGTGGATGTGTTGCTGTGTCACTTATCATGAGCTACAAAGCTGTCGAGCAAGGGATGTGTTTTGGGGGCACGGAGTGTGGAGCAGGGAGACGGCTCTTAGTCATGGAGGTAAATACCCAATGCCCCATCTTTTTCTGCCCTCATGGCTCACAGGCTAACATGAGGCAGCTTCCCTCTCACCTGCCTTGGGGATTTTGATGAAATAGCTTGGGAGAAGAATGCGAAATATGAGTAGGGAGACAGGGATTTGGCTGGTGGTGCTTCTTATGCACTCATGCTTTAAAAGCTGGTGACTGAGGCTGCAAGAATCAGCAGAATCAGGAAGACCTGAATCTGAAGATCCTTCCTTAATGTCACTTAATATTGCCAGGCCATTGCTTGTGCCAACCATGCCCAGATGACTGTTGTGATGCCCGGTCTCTTACATCCTCTCAAGAGTCCTTTTTAACATTTTCCCCCTTCTTCATGCCTGTGTCCTGGCAAGGGGAAGCTGTTTGTTTTTATTGCCCTGCCTCTGGGGCTGGCACCATGTTCAGGTGTTGCTGGTCTCACGTGAAGCTTCATGTGACTTGTCCCCATTCCCCAACCACCCACTGCATCATGTCCATGTGGTTGACTCCCACCCTTTGTTTCTTTTCCCAAACTGCTCTGTTTCACTTGTGTCTTACAGCCAGAGGCCACTGTCCTGGTTATCTCCTGATATTTTAGAGAATAGAGGTGGATCTGGGAGTGACTCCTCTTGGGAAAGCTGGCAGATGAGATGTGCTCTGCCTCAGCCTCCACACTCATGTTG
This sequence comes from Petroica traversi, assembly GCA_025920805.1. NCBI lineage: Eukaryota > Metazoa > Chordata > Aves > Passeriformes > Petroicidae > Petroica > Petroica traversi. Next base: position 36,398 of record JAHLSL010000032.1, on the reverse strand, counting down.
GGCACTAGCTGCTTTTTTATCAATCAGAATCAGTAGATGCTGCATTTCTGCTTGTTTTAATTGATGATTCAGACTCTTGATGCAGAAAAGTTAGTCTTGAAAAGCATTGGTATTGGGCTGATGTGGGGCAAGAGGCCAAGAGTTTCTGGCTGGGCACTGGGAGAGCAGGAAGGCACTGGGGGATACAGGGTAAGCTCCTTGCAAGGTCTGCAGAACAAACCCCAGCCCAGCAATGAGATGACAGGTGATGCATTTGTGAGCATCTGTATTGAAATGCATGTAATGTTCCTCACTGACCTCCAACGGGAACCACGTCCGTGCCTGGAGTGTGCTGTGCTCTTTAGACAGGGAAATATCCCCAGACCTTGGAGGGATTAATTATTTTGTATGCTGGACTCTTGCCTTCTGACAGATCTATCTGAATTACAGATTAACTGTCAGTGTGGGGACAGAGGAAGCCATTTCAATGAATCGTTCTCTAATTTATTAGAGGGGTTGTTTGGGCTGGTGGATAAACAATGCAGCAAGTTCTCTGAGTGGGGGAAGCTGTTTTATATCCTTCTCCACATCTCCCAACATTTTATTACTTGCTTGTTTTATCTCTTTGTTCACAGAACCCCTCTCAGAACTAATGAGGGTCCCAGCAAGGCCAGTGGAAACCCCAAAACTGCAACACTTTACAAATGAGCTGCCAGCCCCCAGAAATCTGTGATTTCAGAGCCTTTCTCTAGAGACCACTTCTGTGACTTTTAAACAAAACCATTACCTTTATGACCAAGGGCTATAAATTTTGGAGAAAGGTACGACATCCTGGAAAACACCAGCGTACAGATGCAGCAGTTGGTTTTAGTTGAGCCAAAAAGTATCCTTTTCCCTTCAGTACTGCCTGGAGAATGTCAAGGGCTTCCCTCTACTCTTTAAGTCTACAATGGTTTTTGTCAAAGCCTCCAAAACTCATTTCTTGTTGATTCTGGGCCTTGCAGCAAAGCTTAGCACACCCAGCACTGTTATTGATGGGAGCATCATGGGCTAGGGAGCGCCAGGGCTACCCAAACCCCACCCTTGCTTCCTCTCCCAGTTGTTCAGCACGAAGGAAAAAGGATTTGTTTATTTGTTCATGGATATTTCTGATGTGGACTTCATATTCCAGAAGAGTCTCATAATATTACGGGAGCAGATTTGGGATTTAAACCATTATACAAGTTAAATATGTTTTGATTCTGTAAGCAACACACTATTTATCTTGGGATAGAATAAATCTGAGAGACTGATATCACTGCTGGAGATCATCTCAAGGAGCGCTGTGGAGGGAAAAAAAAAGTGCATTTACTTTTTGAGAAGTGTAAGTTCTGAATTTTCATTGCCCTCATGCATGAACTGAGACAAACTATGAGTTGCAAGGATTTTTTATTATTTTTTGACCACGTAAGGATTTATCTTTTGGCCTGAAAGCAAACATCACAAGTCTGATTTTAAATTTGGGTCTACAAATTTGCACCCTGAGTAAATGCAGCTGCCTGCTTGCTGGCAGGGTCTGGACACATGTGAGGCGTCTGCTGGAAGTGAACCCACTGGCATCTGCAGCCTTGATAGCTGCTCAATGTTTTCATAAAAATTCCATTTCAAAACAAAAAGGTCAAAAGTTGACCAGAAAGGCTACAACTGAAGGCTATTTTCGTTTGAAAAATTACAAGCACTGTTAATTACTGCATGAGAACCAGATGGTACTGACCAGCTTAGTTTCATGGTCTAAGCAGGATCTTGAAAGAAAACCAAGAAGAAAAACACACAGCAAAGACAAAACATGTGTTGTGCCAGGTACTTTACGTTTTGATCGCTCCTTCAATTTGAAACCTCTGAGTAATGCAGAGTGAGGCACTTTTTTGTTTAATGGCTGATTTTTTTTTTCCTTTTTTTAGCTTGATAGAATATTAAACCAAAATAAGGATGCCTGAACATTAATGCCTTTGTATGACTGCAAAATCACTCGGTGTCTTGAGAGTCTCATAAATCGGATATTTGGAAAAGGGATGTGCAGCTCTCTGGGCTTGGAAGGACTCCAGTTACCACTGGAGAAAATAAACCTCCTTGGTGCAGGGGCAGCAGGGCTCCAGGGAGAAGGGGCTGGTGTCAGCACGAGGTGATGTGGCTGTAAGATAGCCTTGTCAGGCTAATTGATCTGGAGCCTTTGCCTTTCCTGCCAGGGCTGCCTGTCTCCTTACCCATAATCCCCACCTCTTTGATGGCCTGTCAAGAATATGGGACTTGGCCCAGTTTTTCATTTATCCAATAACATTATGAAATTGATAGTGACGCTTCTGTTGGCACTAATTTCAGTAAGAGATTGGAGCCAGAGGACAAGCAGTTTGCTCTCATGGCAGCTAAGCTTTCCAAGTAGATCAAGATGACCCAAGACTGATCTTGCAGTGGCCAAGGCATGGGAAGGGAAGTGGTGGGAAGGGAAGTGGTGGGAAGGGGGATGGAGGCAGCTGGTGGACTCAGAGCTAATGATAAACATGCCTAATGCTTGTCCTCAGCCTGCAGTGGTCCTGGCTAGTTGGAAGCATATTCTGCTGCCCTGGCTTGTGCTGCAGAGCTGCTGCTGGCAGGGCTTTTGCTCCATGGATGGTGTTTATGAAACAGCATTGGGCATCAGTCTCTGCAAAGGTCATGAAAAGCCTCAGGCGGGAAGGCGGTAGTGGTCCCAGCTGTTGACTTTCAGGCCTTCAGTGGTTCTCACTGTTTTAAGCATTTCCTGGCACAGGGTCAGGCTCCTGCAGCATCATGCTCTTGGCTCAGGTCAGAGATACTGCACCAGGCTGGACATGCTAGTGGTGGAGTTGCCAGTGGCCCCCTTGCTAAATATCACTGGGGGCCCTCTTGTGCTAAAGGAGCTCCATACTGAGCGGGTCAGATAACAAATCCCAGAGCTTTCACCCAATGCTGGCCACAGTGTTGAAGGTGATGCAGCTGCCACAGCCTTAATGCTAACTGTGTTCATGTTCTTTGCCATCTGAATTGCAGAATAGATGGAGGTGTAGCTTATCCCCATCCCTGAAAGTGTTGAAGGCCAGGATCATTAGCAACCTGATCTAGTGGAAAGTATCCCTGCCCGTGGTGGGAGGTCAGAAGCAGAGGATCTTTAAGATCTCTTCTAACCCACACCATTCTGGGATTATATGATTAAACCACTTTTGCATTCCTCTCCATCTGGCACCTATTCAGTCAAGGTCTGGTTTGAGGTGGGGCAAAGCATCACCTTCATGCTGCAGTTTGCTTAAGATGACCCCTTGATGCCTCGTCAGGCAGCCCTTTCCTCATTCTCATGGTACATTTGCATTTTCACCCAAGCAAAGGCTTGGGGGGAGTGTTTATCAGTTTGTCACAGTCTCCCTCTGTGGTAGCTGGAGGCCAGGAGGGAGGATAAAAAGCTTTAGGCTGATGATAAATTGGAAATGCAGGAAGAAAATGTGTCTGCTCAGTGCTGAGCAGGCAGCCCTGCTCCAGGCCTGGGTCTTTGTGTGGTGTCACTCTGCATGCTCATGAGGAGGTGAAATGCCACCAGGGCCATGTGTGGTAAATCCAGCCGTGGGGTCCTGAGGGTGTGGGGAAAGCAGATACTGCTGCTGCCTTTCTCATGTCAGTGGGACTGTCCCCCTCAGCAGACCTGGGCATGCCTGGCTGCCCATCAGCGTCCAGTAAGCCACCATCCATTGCGACGGGGCGTGAACGGGTGAGCAGCTCCCTTTTCACAAGTGCTAAGGTGGCCCAGGGCTCAGCAGGTGCTCCTGCACTGCTCTTACACAGCCACCATGCATTTATCTGGGAGACCTCTCTACATCTCCCACACAGAGCAGGGGGAGAGCTGTGCTTTGGATCTGCAGCACCTGAAGTTTGTCACAGGAGGGGCTGAGAGCACGGGAGCGGCTGCACATGTGCAGCTCAAGGGGTGCGGAGGTGCTGGAGCCTCCTGTGGAGAAGCTGTAGGAAATGCTGCAGTATATAAAGCGTGTCTTGCGAGCAGAAGAGATTAGAAAGCTGATATGATGTTATTCCAATTGATTTTGCTGTTGTATTTATACCTGGAGGTAAAGAGCAGACATACTGGAAATCAATTGGCCCCATACTCTTCTCAATCTCTCTGCAGCGCTGTTCGAATGAAATGCTTGTATCATTTTTACGGTGTGTCTATGATAGGGAAGAGTGAGCCAAGAGATTAATAGACGCTGGTGAGGCCATTGCCCAGCCTCTTCCTGGCTCCTGCCTTGTAAAGCCTGTGCTGCTCTGGAGTTCAAGGTGCCCCTGAGGTGACAGCTTGGTGACTTTGCTTGGAAAAAACAAAAACAGAAGCAAATCTAGTCAAGAGGAACAAAGAGGGGGAAATGGTGAGTGACAATAAGCTGGTGATTTTGGGGAAGGATGTTGCTCAGCTCCAGAGGTGAGAGGACTGGATGGAGACCTGGGGGCAGGAGATGAGGTTTTGTCTTCAAATGGAGCCGATCCCTTACAGAGGGATGGAAATTATGGCCTTGTACATGGAAAATAAGATAGCAGGGATTTGTTTTGATGTATCATAGTGCTTACAGAGTCTGTTAGCCACCCATCCTGCCTCACCAGCCCTTCCTGGACCTTGATCTTGGGGCAGAAGGACTGCAGCAGGGCCATGCAGGGACGTTTGCCACACACAGAAGCTGCATTCCTGGTGTCCCTGCTCACTCTTCCTGCCTTATCCAGGTGTGGGTTTCTCTGCTGCTGCTGGCTCTGCCGTGCCAAGATGCCATCACAGGAGGTTTCTCTGCAAGAATGGATGTTTGGTTTATAGCTGGCTCCTCCTCAAAACCTGCAGGGAAACATGCATGCCCAGCAGTAGAAAAATCAGCTTGGAAAAAGATAGGTGGGAGGAATGGTGGAAGGTGACTGGGTATGGTCTGAATGCCAGCACCAGCATTGCTCGACTAAACACTATCTCCCTCCCTGCAGTGACAATTGAATAAAACAGACTTTTCTTCCTCTCCTGTTGCCTGAACTATTTGCTGGTTGTTTTACCTGATCTCAGCAGTGAAAATCTTTTTCTCTTGGCAAATGAACCAATTTCCCAGTGCTCATATCTTATAATATGGGAGTGGGTATTGACTTGTCAATATCTCAGGCATCAGCAAATCCTTGCATTGCAGATTCTAAAATATTCTCCTGGTTATCCTGTGGCCTGTTAGCAGTTACTTTACTGGTCAGACACTTTCTGAGTTGAAGATGTTTGGTAACACTGGGCTGGAGTTTAAGCCTAGATGTAAGAATTCCTGCTTTGCCTTCCTGCGGGTGCTGTCTGGCTTTGCTGTTATGCATGGCTCTGGCTTGTCAGATCCCACCCTTTTTAATTATCAGATTAAATTACCATTTTTACTATAAGCATTTTCTGTTCCTTGTTCTGCTGGATTTATGCATTTTTGCCGTCATATGCATTGACTTTATATTTTATATGATTTGATCTTAATGTTTCCGTTCCTGAGTGTGAGTGCTTATAGGATTGGTGTCTAAGCTCAATAAATAAACTTGAGAAAGAATGGGTAAGGGAAGGACATGGGAGGAGTGAGGGAGGTTTGGTCATCCTCTGCACCAGATGGAGTGATGCTCCAAATGGGACTGCCAGGATGGCTGGAGGCTGGGAATGACAAAGGGGGAATATACAGGGGCTGCTGCAGCCCCTCTGCCTTGATGCACCCCCTTTTGCAGAGAGAGCTGCATTCTCCCTGCTGCAATCACCTGAAAAAAATCAGAGAGGGAAGGAAATGCCAATATGCAAAGATGGAAAGGGGCTTCTGTAAATGGCAGTATTTTGGCAGTGTTGCATCAGGGAAGAAAGTGCTTTAAGGATTGCCTATGTAGGGATCACCCACTGACAGTGGATCTGGCAGCTTTTTTTATGTGATAATGCATCTGCAGTGTATAAGGGGCTGGAAGGTGCAAGTGGGGGTGGAGACACGTGCCCAACCCAAGCAGGGGTGGGTGCAGAGGTCCCAGGCCTGTCCCTTCATTTTATGGTAAAGTTCAGAGGGATTTTCATCTACTAGAGATCATCAGGATCTCAAATGCTTCATGTTGTTGAGGAGAGGGGAAAAGACATTGCTGTTTGGCTGTTTGCTCCTGCCTTGTTACTGGAGGGGCTGCATGCAAGCTGAGGATTTGGAGTATATCCCTTTAAAAGTTCAGATTTATATTCTTGATGTCTTCATCTGCCTGCAAAGTTCATGGATATGATTTTTTTATATGTGCTGTTTCCCCAAAAGCTGATGGAAGAGTCTGTGTCCGATGGGCTGTGGCAGAGAGAGGATTGGCACCTTTGGAGGCTCCACAGCCACTACAGTGGGGTTCGAGCGGGGGCTGTGCTGTTCTGGCCAGCTTCTGCAGCAATGCACTCCAGATCCATTGGCATTGTGCAGGGATAACTTGGGATGAATTTGGGACATAGAGATAGAATTGAGCTGTGTTGATGTGGGAAATGCTGCTTGGACGTGGCTGAGGTGGTGGCAACAAAGAAGGCGCAGAGTGCTAGAATTAGGCGGGAGCTCTGGATAAAGCCCATGGTTTTATACAAGTGAGGAGTGTGCTGTGGCTCAGGGGGAGAGGTGCCTCATATGGTTGGGATTGGTGACTCTGAGGATGAGAAGTGGCTGCTTCCCATTGCAGGAGGGCAGAGAACAAACTGGAGCCCGTGACAGACTGGCTCCAAACGGGTCCCACGTAGGCACCAGGCACTGCCTTGGCCCAGTGCCCACATCTGCCAATAAAAATTAAGAAATTGTTTTTCTTTTGTTTGCCTGAAAGGGCAAGGCACTCTTTATGAGACAGTAAATGCAATCTTGCTCTGAGCATGGCTGGATTTTTAATTGTATTTATTGTGCTTTTGCTTATTCTTTTATGAGTTTCAGTTCCCCTCATTGCTGATGCAGAGATCAGCCCTGGGGTGTGGGTTGATTTCAGCTCCAACAAAAGGCTGGTAATTTTTTAAGGTTTTTTTAAACTCATTTGTTTTCCTGATAAGCTGAAGTTTGAGGTTATTTTTACCCTTGTTTATGTGTATGTGAATAGCTCTGAGTTGTAAAGCTGGGCTGAAAGTTGTAGCCTTGGAGTTATCTGCTTGCTAGTCAGTGATATGACCTTTTGAAGAACAGAATTTAAGATTATGATTGGGGAAATATGGAAGTGCCAACGGGGGTTTGGAGTCAGAGGAGGAAGGGATTTTATATACTATATATTGGAATTTAATGAGGTTTGCTTCAGCGCTTGCTATACAATGCATGGTGACCCACTTTATTAGGAGAGCGTTTGTTGTTTTTTTCTAGTTATGGGTCATATGCAGTTCTTAATTAAGTAGGTTAATTATATGGCTCCTTTATATTACAAAGGAAAGTGGAGATGGCACAATTAGCTCTTGCAGCGATCATTTTTGATCAAAAAATGGTGTTCTGCATAACAGCTCTCAGAGGTGTGGGTGGGGAGAGGGAATTGCCCTGCAGCCCTGAGTATTTGCTTCACTCTTCTCTGCTTTAGCAAACTTGGTTTCTGTCCTGAGCACTTGGCCTGGGGTGTGCTGGGAGCTGACCTTTCTGAAACCAGGCTGGACACCCAGTGCTTCACCCACAGTGCCTCTGATGCTGCCCAGACCTGGTCTGCAGCACCGGAGAGCTCCCTCCTTGGAGTTTCTCCAAAGAAAGCATCAGAAAGGGAAGATGCTGAGGGATCTGGCTCCAGGTAAAAAGTGCTGCAGCCTATGAGGGCTCTGAGCAGCATCACTCCCTGTAGCTAAACTATCCTTGAAAGAAGTTTCTTTAACCTTTCCCTTCCCAGCCTGGCAGTGGCTGAACCTGTGCAGCATCCTTGGGTTATTTGTTCCAGTGCTCAACCAGCCGTACCGTGAGGCATCAGGGAGAACATTCAAACTCTAATCTCCCTCAGTGCAATTTAAACCCGTTATTTCTTGTTTTATCCCCAGTGGATATGGAGAACAGCTATTATATTTCTCTTTGCTGCAACCTTTTACATATTTGAAGGCTGTTATCACGTGTCCCTTCAGTCTTCTCCTCTCAATACAAAGCATAATTCTTTCAGTTTCCCCTTAGAGGTCATGTTTTATTCACCTTCAACCACTTTTGTTGCTTTGCAGAGGTTACTGTGATGCCAAGCTGGAGTTCTTGTTGTTTCTTCACCTGTTTGCCTTGTGGCATTCATTCTGTTATGGATGTGTGAGAAGCGACCATTATCTTCTCTAATCTATGGTTACTTATACAGTACCCTATATTCCTGAGCCTATTTTATCATAAAGTATAGCTCTTAGCCTTGGTAAATAATTTCCCAGTATGATATGGTCGTGCAAACAGGACTCCCTAAGCTATTTATTACTATTATTATTTGCTTTATTTTTCATGAGTAACAAGCTGTCCATATAACACTGTGAATGAACCAGGCAATTCACAGACATGGACCGAAAGCTATATCCTGTTCACAGGACTTCCAGATAAACAGGGAGGTGAAGGTAAACACCAAGCTAAACTCTAGCTTAGCCAGAGGGAGCAGTGCTGAACAGAGAATAAGAGATTTTCTGGAAAGCAGAGATTTTGGGGGAATCTGGAGGAGTGTTTACAGAGATGATAATATCAGGGCGGATGCAAAGTGAGAAGAGTTGGAACATTGCTGGGGTGGATGGATGGGTGGATGGAGTGCAGCCTGACTGGGAGGCTGGGGGAGAACAGAGGGTGGAGATGAGGCTGGGAATGGTGGTGTTTGAGTGAGGTGTCTTTCTCTGGAAGGAGGAGCTGGCTGCAGAGGAGATGTGGGAGGGAAGGCAGAACAGAATTGCTGCTTGTGACGTTTCCAAAAGTTACATTTCCAAGCTGCCTCACTGCTCTTTGGTGAGCATCAGATGAATTTGATCCTGATTTCCTGGTCATTGTGGCTGACTCTCCCACTGGCACTGTCACGGGGCAGGATGGCAATGGCTGCAGTGCTGGGCTGGAGCAGTGGCTGCTACTTCTTCACTCAGGGGTAGCCCTGGGCAGCTCTAACATCTCCCCAGCCTTTCCACACAGGGAAAAGGCGTGATGGAATGCCTCCATTACTGCCTCTGGTATTGCTTTCTTGTCAGGAAAACTGCATGGGATCGGCATGGAGAACAGCTCAATTCTGTCCTCAGAGTCCTTCAGAGTACAGTTGTAACAGGTTCAATGCTCAGAATGGGCATGGACTTCTTAAAGTTTTAAAAAATAGACCCTTTTTATAGTTAATATCCACGGTGTGTTTGTCCATAATGCAGGCTGAGTTATTCACAGAAATAACTACTGCATCACTGTTCTGAAAAGCTCCAAAATATTTTATATAATGCTTTAAAATCACAGGATGATATGTTAGGAATTACTCCAAGCTACCCTTTGTCTATTACTGTACATTTTTACTGTACAAAACTGTCTTCTTTTCTATCTCTCTCTTCACATTTCCCTGTCAAATGGAAGGTAAACCTAAATCTCTTAAATCTGTACTTTTTTTTTTGTTTGTTTCTTTGATTGTTTTTTGCTTAATTTTTTCCCTTTAACCTTATCTGGAAAATGCACTGCTGAAACCAGTGAGAATTCTTCCATATAAAGCCATTCATCGGCATTATACATCAGAAAACCGAACCTCTTTTCCTACTTAAAAGCAAAAAAATATATGCTATTCCCAAATAGATTTAAAAATTTGAAGTCTAGGTAGCTGCTTTATTTCCAGGAATTGCTAATGGCAGAGTATATTTTGAGTGAGGGCAATAATCACACCTATAAAAGTGATTGGTGGTTGTTTGATATCCACGATGTTTTTAAAGTTTGTCTCAGGTTTGCACAGTGAGTCCAGCACTTATCTGAGTCTCAGAGTGACAACAGAGGGGCCATGGGCTTAGAGGGAATGGGATCTCAGCAGTGACCAGCCAGAAGAGATGGGAATGAGAGAATTAAAGTGATAAAGCACCATGACTGTGGCTGTAGGAATTAATGTTGTACAGATTTATACTCCCCCACCACACCCAAAAACCCCACAACATAATAGGAGAAACTTGGAGAAGTCCTCAACTGAAAATGGCCTTTAATCACGTTATATCCTTTGGAGGATATTGGGATGAATCATATGTTCTAGGCCATGTCAGATCAGTGCCTACAATCGTCAGAAATGTTTTGGAAAGCTGGAAGGCTAATGCAATGAATCCAATATAAATGTTCCTTAGGACTCTTGAAAACATTATTTATTTTAGGTTTTTTTCAAGATCTGGAAGTATAGTTGGAAGCAGTAAAGTGTCCCTGGATTACTGCAAGGGTAGAATATACTTACCTATCCCTGAGGTGACTCTGTCTTGGCAGTTTGTGAGGTTTCCCAGTGTTGCAGAAATGGGAAGGGGTTGAGATGGAGAATCAGTTCAGCTCTGAGGTTTTTGGAGGTTGGTGCATCTTGTAAATGGATAAGCTTGGTGACATCAACCTGAGCTGGAAGACTCAGAGGCTGTCTGTCCAGGGGACAGTGTTCCCATTGGGGAATGGGAATGCAGCTGTGGATCAGCGGAGAGATGGTTACCTCTTGCCTCAAAGGTCTTGGACAATTTTGGGGCATGAAACTAAGGATAACACATGTAGGAAGTCCTCCTGAGAAGTAAACCACAGGAAAAACCCACCCTGTGGAGTATAAAGAAGGTCAGACTCTGGGTCTGTTTATTGACAGGGAAATGGCCATGAGAACATTGGCTAATAGACACTTGCTGTGCTTATTTTTACAAGTACTCAGTCTCCTGGATTATGCCCTGCTCTTTTAGATGTAGCCATGTCCTTTAAACCTGCCTGTGCTACGGGGACACTGCCATGATCTGTGTTCCCTAAAAATTAGGCGGTGCTGTGCCAGCAAGAACAGCAAGGGTCAGATGCTGGCAGGGCTTTGAGTCCTCAACAGGGTCTGTGTCAGCCTGGTGTTTGTACCAATGTTGGTTATATCCTCTTTGCTCCTTGACACAAAGGTATGGCTTCTGCTCTCAGAATAGAGGGCAATGAAAACTTTCTTCACACAGAAACAGAGAATGGTAGGGTTGGAAGGGGCCTTAAAGATCATCCAGTCCAACTTCCCTGCCATGCACAGGGACACTTTGCATGAGACAAGTCTGCTCAAAGCCTCATCCAACCTGACCCACCAGAGAGGCCTTTCACATCCCCTTGCTGATGAGGTTGCCATCCTTTGGAGCAATGCCTTGGCTTCTTAAGAAAAGCAGTAAGTCTTTAACAACCTCTCCCACTGCTCCACTGCAAGGGAGATCTTTATAGTCTTCTCTCAGATAATTTACACCATTCTATACCAACTGATATTTTTATGATTTGTTTTTGAACTGCACCTTGAAATGCAGAGTTCTCCCCTTCCCACTGCAGCTGGGCCAGCAGTGCAGGGTGTGGGTGAAGAAATGTGCACATCACGCAAAACTGAGTCCTCCTGGTTTGCCTGCTATGAATTGACATTTCAAAGGAACAAAAGTAATTCAAACCAAAATTGCTCATTTGCTTTTTGTGTTTGGAGAAATACACAGTGGGTAGTCCCAACAGAGGCATCTTGCAACAAGAGCTAAATTTTGCCTTTGCGCCTCAGGAGTTGGAAAGTCACACGCGCGTGGGGAGTAATGTTAAAAAAGCCAGAACCTGCCATAAGGAATTCACAGTAAAGGGAGAGAGTTTTTTTCCTTGTGACTAAAACACCTGTCACAGCTGCCAAGACTCTGCTAATTGCACAATAACTTTATTATATCCCACTTGGAAGAACAAACAATACTTGAAGCTCCAAAAATGAGCAGCCTTTAGACTAGATTAATGCAGGCAGAATGGCTGCATGGAGCTGGTGTTCACCTCGTCCTCCCAGTAGCTCTGGAGAGTAAAATGGCTTGAAGACTCCTTTCTTTGTTGCCAGTGCTACATAATAAAGTAATTGTGCAATTAGAAGCAGATTACTGATGGGAGATGAGCATTTTTTTATGCAATGTAGGTAAAAAGCTGGCTTCTCCGAATAGGTTCAAAACATAAGTGCAGCATCTCTGCTCCTTTTTACTTGAGCTTCTGGTAGTCCCTGCTAACATCCAGACAGCAGAAAAGGAGTGTCACTTGTTTGTCGGGAACGACGGGAGACAAGCACATCCGATGATGATCAACAAGTCTCAGTTTATTATCAACAACTCTGTTCTTTATATAGATACAATAATGAGGCTCATACATATTGCAAGGCTAAGCTCATCATTGGTCTCTTAGCTAAAAGTCATCTCCGCCTATTCGTATGTTATTATAGTCTGCAGGTGTTGAGTTCTCTCCTTTTTCCCACACATCCTGTTTTCGCTCTATGTAAGGATACCTTGCCCAGTGTCCTTGCCACTTATCGCTTAACTAGCTGAATTCCATTACGGCCGTGCTCTGCTAGCCAGCTTCCCACACAACTCTCCACACTTGTTGAGTGTGGATTTTCTTCCCATGTTAAAATATTAAAAAGGTCTCATGGAAGATTTCACTGTGGTCCCTACTGTGTCTAACACAAATGCAGCAAGAATAGCTGCAACAGGTGTTAGAGGGGCTAAAACCTAAATAAAACATAAGGGATAGGAGCCTTCCATTGCTCCCATCTTGCAGGTCTGACTACTTTGCTTCATTTTTTTGCCTGTCTAATGGTACTGTGAATTTTTGGGGTCAGGAGGGTAAGGGGAAGATGCTGCCATTTGTGGTGGTGGTGGTGGGAGTGAGGCTGAGCTGAGCAGGATCTGCTCCAGTACATTGTGGGTCCCTGTAGGCATCAGCCTGACTGAAGGGCTCAGTGAATTTGGCAAGTGAAGCTGCAGGAGGGCAAAAAGGCACCAGACATGTCATAAATATGGATTTGAGGTGAACTAACTCTTTGGAGGGGGTGTTTCTCCAGTCTATGCCTGGTTATGCTTTCTGCCAAGCTTGTGATGCCAGAGTGTACAGGCACCACATCAACTGCTCTCTCATGACAGCACTAGGAGAGGACTTTGTGCATGACTCACCTCTGATCTGGTGTCACCTGTAGCTGCTTAACCCTTCAGGATTGTTACTCTGGTGTCTCAAAGCCAGGAAGGAAAACTTGAGATACCTTCCCAACCCTGTGAGCTGCCCAGAAAAACTAAGCCTGGGGCTGGGACAGGTGGCAGGAATGCTAGGACAGGCTGGTGCTGATCCACTGCCAACCCGCAGGAATCCACGAGCGTGTGATCAACAGGCCTCACTGTCCTCTGTCCTGCGCTGTCCCTGACGGATGTGTGTGCTGTTTGCAGGTCCCGTGGCGGTGATCAGCGGGGAGGAGGATTCAGCCAGCCCTCTCCATCACATCAACCACGGCATCACGACGTCGTCGTCGCTGGATGCGGGCCCGGACACAGTGGTGATCGGCATGACGCGCATCCCCATCATTGAGAACCCCCAGTACTTCCGGCAGGGCCACAACTGCCACAAGCCAGACACGTGTGAGTGCCCAAACCTGCTGGACCCCCCGGAGGGCTGAGGGATGGGCTGGGGGGACGGGGGAAGGAGGGCGAGGAGGAAGAGGTTAAGAGGATAAGGAAGAAGAGAAGGTTTTTGAGGAGAGTGGGTCTTGGTATGGTCCAGAAACCAAAGTGAATCTCAGGTCTCAGAAATCACAACATACATGTAGATGCTTGCAGAAAAGACTTTCCACTCTCACCTTCACCTGCCTTCACCCTCCCTCCGCCACCCATCTGTCACCTTCCCCCCCTGCCTGAAAGTGCCATTCCAAGCTGGGCTCTTCCTCATCAGCTCCAGGCATGAGGTCCCAGGTGTGAACAAGAGCCCCCTGGGAACATGGGGATGGATGTGACCCCTGCTTGGCCGGGGAAAGGACTTGCCTTCCCCTTCCTTCTCCAGCAGTTTCCCAGTCATGGGGCTGCCTCTTGACTCCCCAGAGGGCCAGGGAGAAGCTTAGGATACATGGGCATAGGTGTGGTAGATGCCTGGAGCTATCTTGGTCTCCAGGAATTTTACATGCTGGATGTCTCATTCTTTATGGGCTTCTGTAAAGCTTTTGCATCTTTTCATGTATAAATTTGGGTCATAACTGGGCTCATTAGACTAGCAGGAGGTGATCAAGTGGCCCTCTCCACTTTGTGTTTCTAAACTCTGAGCATAAAAGAAAAGTGCTGAGTAAAAGGATGCTTTTCTGTGAGTCCTGCAGCACTTCCCACGCGAGTGGTGGGATGCAGCCTTCCCCAGCATGCAGCTCACAGGTGGTAGCTGAGCTCTCCCAGGCCTCTTACCAGCTCTGAGGTGCAAGATGAGCAATGCAGGAGGTTTGGGTAACATTCCTCTCATGCTATTGCACATCCTTTTGGTGTACCTTGGTTCCAGGTAGAACTGGAAAAATAAAAGTCCTGCAAAACAAAAGGTGAAAAGCCCTCAGCTTGGGCTGTCTCTGTGGCCCAGCCAGAAGCAGGGAGTGCTTGCTGAAGTCACCTCTGCTCTTCCTTTGGCTGCTGCTGACTCATGGGAGCAGGAGACAGAACTCAGCTCCTGGAAACAGGGAGAAGGCTCATCTCCCAATAAGGAAAGCCATTATGTGCTCTGCAGGAGCAGGCTGCTCCTGGCCTCCGTTCCTCCATCAGGGGAAGGGGAGCTGCAGCTGCTGCTCCCATGGAGGTATCCCTTGGGCAGCCCCCACTGTACACCATCATGGGTCCTGCTGGCTTGTGCCCAAGCCCTGATCAACATCTTTCACTAGCCAGAACAATGGGATGTACCCAAAGAATATGCCCGGCTTTCCCCTCGATTTTCATTTTAATGTGTGAAATTTGGTCTGTTTCTAGAGAGGGGAGGAGGAGGGTGGTGATTAGGCAGGAGTGGAGAGCTGAATGTAGCATGGTTTTTCTGTGCTGTTAATTATATATTTTACATTTCTTATAGCACCTCATCTCAAAGTGATTTACAAACTCTAGCTTGGGAGGGAGGGCTCCCCCGCTTCACATTTTTTCCCCTTTCCCTTCTGTGCTGTCTCAAATCTCTTTAATCTGCATGACGACCATTGTAAGACTTGGGTGCTGCTGTGCAGTAGCAGAGCTTAAATCTCAAAGGATTAAGTTTGGCTCTCAGCCTTTGCCCTATGGGGCTTGTCAGAGCTGGGTGGGTTGCAGGGGAAGTCACTCACAGCAGGATTTGACCTCAAAGCTTCAAAGGGTTGTTTGAGTAGGATCTGAAGGGTTCACAGAGATGCTTGGGGTGGCATCTGGAGATGCTTCTCCTGTGAAAGGTGCCACAGGAGGGAATGCTCCAGGTTTTCCAGGACTGCAAGGCAGTGGGGCTGAAACGAAACCCCGCAACAATGGTACTCCCTTTTGAGGAGTAACAAGAGGCAAACCACAGCTGGTGCTTGCAGGTTGAAAACTCTAATTATTTTAGATTTCTTTGTCATTCACTGGGTAAAATTCATTTCTTGACTCCTCAGGCAGAGTTGAATTTGGTGTGTGGTTTGTAGTTTAGTCCCCAGGCCTTAACTTGGTCAAAACTTCTGGCTTCACTGGTGGCTTTGCTTGAGGCTGGAAAGTTTCATAATTCACCTATTAAATTAACCATGCTTTGGGGAGCTTTTGCTGTAAGGGGTTTGTTTGATCTGATGTGCTCTACTCAACATAAGCCTGGGCTGGAGAATATTTGTTGTTCCTGTTCTCCCTGTGGTTGTCATGCTGGAGGGTTTTTCTCTTCCCCTGTGCAGAGCTTGGACACAAACACTTCTCCATTTGCTGTATCTTGTAAAGAGAGCTCCTTTGGGCTGGGGAGTGCCCAGCTGAGCCTGTACAGATGCAAACTCCTGCCACCACCTCCCCCAGAGCTGCTGCCCAGCTGTGAGCAAAGGTGTTCTGTGACACCCGGCATCTCTCCTTTGTGCTGAGTTGTTGCTAGAGCAACATTTTCAGCAAGCAGTTTCCCTCTCCAGCGTGAAGCTTTTCTCCTTGCTTCCTCCTGCAAGCACCCCTGTGCTCTTGGATGCTGCCTGAGTCGGGGACATGCCGATAGCCAGCGCCACACTGCAATGAGGGGAGCAAACTCTATATGCTTAATGCAGTATTAATAGTACATTGATGTGATGTAGATTTCTGTCACCCTCCATACTAGCAAGCATCACTTATCGCACAGGGATGACGGATGTTTATTCCCAGCCACTTAGCTCTGCATAATGGAATTGCAGCTGAAATATGGAGAGCAGTTCCCTGCCTGTGGAGCTAGACGCCTCTTGCTCCCTCTGTGCAGCACTGTCCCATGGGATCTTCTTGTTAATATGTCCTCAAGGAGACAGAGGCGTGTTCTTCGCTGGGAATGTGCCGTCCTCGCTTCGATGGGATGAAGGGCACAGGAGCCAGCCCTCACTTCTGGTTTTCTGGGATTTTTGCAGTTTTTTTACCCTCTTTCTGCTACTTCCTGACTTTGTGCAGAAGGTGTGACAAGCTTGACTCAGAGTTCTCTTTCCCTTCCTGGATGAGGGGTTCTCAAAGAGCTGTGGAAGACACCAGCACCACCCTGTTTTCTACTGCTGAAGCATTTAGTTGTTGAGAAAATGCCCCCCCATCTCTGTGCTGTAACTCTGTGCCGTGCAGGGCAGCACCAGGTTTGCATCCTGTCCTTGCTTCAGCTGTCCCTGGCCCTACCTGGAGGGTTAAGAAAGGAGTTTGGCAACGTGAACAGTCCAGCCACAAGTGGCTTTCAGAAGAATAGGCTAAAACTGCCTTTTTCTCCTGATCCTTGTGCACATGGAAGAGAAACCAAGTGCATATCTGCTTGTCAGGCATTAGCAGGAGGAGCAACAGATTGTGATGAGTTTGCACCTTTATATCTGGAAATAAACTGATCAGAGAAGAAGAATGGGATTGTGGCAAGCACAGTGGGTGGATAAAGTGATGAGGATGAGAGTGTAGGACTACATAACATCAGCCTATGGTCAGAGATTTTGGTAATGCAAAACATGATCCAGTCTACCCACATTTGTGGCCAGAAGTTGGCTGTTTGTCCTTCTGGGCAGGCTTGGCAGTTACAGCAGCTTCTTACCTTATCTCCCTCTCTTCAAGTCCAGGATTTGAATTCCCAAAATTCAAGTTTTGTAATTATGAGTAGCTGGAGATTTCTGTGGTGAAATATTGGTAATGTTTCTGAAGAAACATTTTGGAAGGTTGTTTTACTTTAATAATAGTAATTAAGTAGTAATTAATTCTAAGCACAATGCATCAGATGAAGATTAGTTCTTGGATCTGGTCTCTCGAGCTTTACTCAGATGCCACAGCACAGTTTTGGAGTTGTTCAGTTCCCTTGTATTTCTCATCTAACAAAACAGGTCTTCTGGAGAATGACACAAATTGGAGAAAAAAATCCAAACCCTGGTGGAGAAAATCGATCTGGTGGGCAGATCCCCTCCTGCATCCCAGCAGTGGATGCTCAGTTGCAACAAGCATTGCGAAGCTGGACTTTTGGGGCAAAGTCTTTGATTTTGGGGGAGGTTTTTGCCAGTCGCAACTGGAGCTGGCTGTGTTTTCCAGGACTGGCGCAGTCTGGGGACTGGGATGCATTCTTCACACGGGTGGAGCAGCCGTCCCTTCGTAGTGTCCTAATGAGGGCTTTTTTTCAACCTCATTTATTACAGGCTGCCCTGACATAATTACATATTCGAAGTTAGTAATTACATGTATTCATGCTAATTAAGTAATTAGATATAATTACACTAACTGTAAATACATGGTAATCGGCTAAAAAGAAGTACTTCAGAAAAAAACAAGGCAAATCACACAATAAAAGTGCCATCAGCACTCTTTCACTCAGTACCCTGCCTTTATCTTGTATCTCAGTGCAGCTTAAAAGGAACATTCTGGTCATTTTAAAAATTATATTTCTTAAACAAATAGGTTTTCTTACCTCTGCTTTCAATAGATCTCGAAAACTAAAATGAAAAGGATATTTACCCTTAGCACTGTTAATGTTTTTTTGTTTGCCTAGTGTGTTTTGTTCATCCTGGGCATGGGAAGATAAAAAGTATGCAGCATTTCTATTTTAGGTCAGTTCATGGTCCCATTTTTGCCAAAAACAGCAACGAAATAAAACTAAACTCATAAGTGCTTGTAGTTTTATTTGCCTAAAAAAAGAAAACTGAAACAGTTGGTAGTGGAAAAGAAACTTTTCCTTTATTTTATTTTATTTTTTCCCAGAGATAAGAGAATTTGTCAAATATTCTTTTCATGTAATATAAATGTAGAGTGCAGGGTGAAGTGACAGCAGCACTCTGCTTCCCCATACCCAGCCTGGGGCCAGGCTCTACAGGCTCCAGTCCCTCCCACAGAGCTTTGCTGTTTCTCCAAACTATTCTTTTCCTCTTGTCTTCTCTAAAATGAAGTCCCCAGGCTCTTCTCCAGCAGGACCCAGCTCCCATTACTCTTCTGAAGCAGGCACTTGTGGGTGAAGACTCTTCTGTGCTGGAGCTCTCATGGTCTTACAGTCTTGTCCTTCTCACTCAGCTGACGTGAGATATTTTAAGGGTTTTAACGAGGACCTGTGAGTAGCTGTTTACTCATTTATGTGTATTTTGCTGCTCTGTGCTGTCTCCTCACTGTTTGTAGCAAAGCCTGGGCTTGTGGCTGGGGCCTAAGGAAGAGCCCTGACCTCAGAACTTGGCTGCCAACAGGTGAAGGCATTGAGGGTCTGCAATGACCTTCTGCCTCCAAATTTCCCTCCCCTCTGGTTTGCTGTTAGCTCTCATAGAAACTGTTCTGAGCTCCAAGTGTTGCTGTGAACATCCTGCAAAAGATTTGGATGATGAAGAAGTCTCATGGGGCTCTGGCTGGCTGTTCCCGGAGCAGATGTAGATATCTGAAGGAATGTGTGAGCTACCAAAATTGCTGCTTCTGTCCCCAACCAGAGCAGAATTGAACTTCCCTTGTGCTCACAATCACCTTCTGGTGCTCTTGCCCAGGCTGCAACATCTGACCAACAGGAGACGTACCATGGACAGTGGGACTTGATACAACCTTCCCAGCTCCCAGTTTTCCTACCTGTGGCTGTTTTCTGCTCTGCATAATTTCTTCCATCCCTGAAAAGAGCAAGTGCAAGAAATACCCACATTTTCCCGAAGTTCAACCTAACTTTGCCTATCCCACCTATTGCACCTGCACTTTGCATTGCAGTCTCACACTTCAGACCTTCCTGCCACGATGGTGCTACAGAAATGAGATTTTTTCAGGACGTCTTGGAAAGGCTGGCAAGATCCATGGCCTATACCTTACCCCTCAGCCAGCTCTGGAGATGTTGTCTGCGTGGTTGTACCATGAGGAAGAAAAGCAGTGTGGCTCTGCCTGATCCCTGCCTGCTTTAGGAAGAGCTGCTGGAGCCAGCAGTGCAGCCCTGCTTGCTCCAGATGGGATGGGATGTTTTAACACAAGCCGATGACCTCCTGCAGCTGTTTGGATTTTAGATACATTCTCTGTTGCTTTAACATGTGTTTACTGGAGATATTTGTAGCAAATATCCCCCAGGATCAAAGGGGGAGTAGCAGGCTCCAGCCCCAGCATGGGGAAGTGGTACTGGCAGCACAGCTGAGTTCCTGGTGATGAAGAACCATGAGGAACAGAAACCCCTTAAATCAAGTAGAATGTGGCTTTGGGCTGTTAATGGTGACTGGCCTGCAGAGAAGCTGCTCTGGTGGTGGAATTACTGCTGGATACAGACATCAAGGGGTTGACAGGGAAGTATTTTCTCATATAAAACTTTGCTTTCTCCTCTGCCTAAAAGCATCTCCACTGGACTGTTTAATCCTGATGTCTGTGGGGCCAGCAAGCAGGGTTGGCTCAGCTGGGGCGATTTGAGGAAGGGAGCTCGGGATGTGTGAACTGTCAAGAATTTAACATGCCAGATGAGAGGAGGTCCTGACCTGTTTTCCTATTGGATTTGGAGTGGCTGTAGCTCAGCAGGCTGCTCTTTTTGCCTGGCAGCCTCATCCCTGCATCAATTGGGTTGGTCTGGAATGCTCAAGAATGCAGCATCTCATGGAGGATGTCTGTACACCTGATATTCTGCCTTGCATCCAGCCCCCTGCTCATCTCACAGAGGGGCTCACACACCCTCCCACTCCTGCATCATTGCCTGGCCTCCCCGCACCTTCCACTATCCCTGTTCACTCACCCATGGTCTGGCACGAGTCCAGACTCATCATGGCAGGGTGAGAGGAGTGGGACACAATAGGGATAAAACAGGTTTACATTCCCTGTGTTACCAGCTGTGTACCTGGGTATTGGTGCTTCTCCCTATCCATTTGCACTTGTGGTGTGCTTAAACCTGAAGGAGGTGTCTGTGCTAGAGAGGGCAGGGCTCTGTGTACCAGCCAGCACTCCCCATGGGTGTGGTTTCATCCCTGCAAGACCAGAGGGAGCAACACAGTGCTCGACCTGAGGCTGTTGCAGTCTCAGGCAGCTCAGGTGTCAAGAGTGTCCTCCTAATGGCTCATCAATTGTGTGAATTTTGCTGTAAAAGCAGCTGGTGAGTGTATGTGTGTGTGGGCAGGGTGGTGGTATTGATTTCTTTTGGCCTTCATTTAAATATTTGTCTTGATTTTGAATGAGTTTTTGTGGCTTATAATGCTTTGCTGTTGAGAAAGTGTCTGGAACCTGGGATACATCTGCATTCCAGGCATAAAGGGGATATGCCTGTGGTACCTGGCCATGGGGTATCCTTGAAGACCCCAGGAACTCCCAGAGTTTGAAAGGACACTGTGTTGTGACTTTTTAGACTCCCCAAGCTCTTTTTCAGGTTTAAAATCTCTCAGAAGTGAGTGGGGCCTCATTGTGATCAGACAGATGTCTCTCTGGTTTAGAGATTGCAGGCTCTCATTGTTTGTTCATTGTCTGGTTAAATTGTTATTCTTAATTAGAAGTAGCTGCTATTGTTTATGAGTTGGAGCAGTTTTGCATGACCGCACACACAGCGGGAACATTATTAGTGGTGCTGCCCTGTGGGACAAGAAGTTCAGCTCAGAATGTAGCAGAGAATCTGCACATCAGGAGATTTAAAAAAAAAACCCCAAACCTGTGCTTAGTGCTGCTTTTGGGCTAAACAGCCCAAAACAGCCCATTCAGTCCTGAAACCTGGGGAAAGACCCATGTAAAAAATAATTCTGCTTAAAGAGTTTATTGTGAGTAAGGAGGCTTTTGTTTCCCAGCCTTGTGTGGTGGCTGGCCCTGAGGAGATGGGGCGGGCAGACAGAGATGGCTCCCAGAAGCACAGGGCAGGTGGAGCAGAGCACAATTGCTTCATGTAACAAAAATGCAGAATTTTTCACTTTTGATTGCTGAGCACTTCCAGTCCACCTCAACATCCTGCTGTCTGTCTTGCTCTTGATGGTGGGTGCAGACAGGGAGTGGAGTCAGTGGGATGAAGGAAGGTGCTGCTGCTCATGGAAGCACCACTTCTGCTGGTGTGCTCCCAAAGCCCTGACCTAAAGCAGCTGTTTTTCACCGTGGCTGAGAGTAAAGTGCTGGCCTTATTGAACAAGATGTGATTTGCTGAAGTGAACATACCCATTGAAGAACTCAGCAAACCCATTTCCATGTGCAGCTGATATAAGATTTGTGTGCAAGTATCTTGAGGTGAAAAGTACATTGGATTCACAGCATGTGAGGATTGCTCTCAATGCCTGGGCTTGTCTCCCATTAAGGCAGGGTTTATTGCATAATCCATTTTTAGATTCCTGCACACTCATTCCTAAACACACTACAAGTAATCTTGTGCTGAGCCTTGCTTGAATCTGTTCAAGCCCTCTCTCCCTGCCCTTCCCTGAATACAGTTCTTTAAGAGATGTTAACAAAACGAGACTCAGTGAAAGCATGAACATTTCTGGGTGTACCACACCAAGGATCAGGCTGTCCTGCTGGCTGCAGCCAGGTGTGGTCAACATGGGATGCAGTACCCAAATTAAGTGGTGATTTACAGTTTCATGTAGACTCAGCTTTTTCTGATGCTTGTTCCAAGTTTCTTTGCTGATGCTGCAGCAGCACTTGAAGCTTTTTGTCACTGCTGTGGGTCTGTAAAAATGTCACACCTTTCAGCCCTACTAACCTATTTTTTCCTCACTGAATCAGTGCACTGAGTCTGAAGGTTACTATACCTACCTATTTTTATATATAAATCTCATATATATGTTTGATCTATTTTAAATGCACCAGTTTATAATGTATGGACATCTGTTCTTATCTTACTAGTACATTTAAACAGGTTTTACATCATCCTTCCCTGTCCAATCACCATAATCCTTTTTTCCCTTTGTGAGATAAAAGGGATCTTTTTTTCCCCCCTACAAACATCTCTTAAATTCGGGACAAGCAGTTTCTCTGGCTCCTGTAAGTGTGACAGGAAGCAGCTAAGTCTCCTAAGCATATATGGCAAATTGCAATTAGAAGAAAACACTGGAACAAAATTACTTTAGTCCTTGTCTCCCTTCCCCCAGGCCTTCTCACCCCTCCACCTCCCTCTTGCAGGATTAAGCCAGGCTAATCCTCAGATGAGCAAGATTTTTGGGAAAGCAAAGAGCCAAGGGAGGAGAAAGAAAAATCCTTCACATTCAACACTAATAAGGAAATTATAGGCATCCTACATTATGAATTGGATGAATTTTTAATGGTTAGAAATGCAGTTGATTTATAATGCATCCATCCTGGACTGCAGGGCCTGTCGCCAGCTAATAAATAAATGACAGGCCCTTTGTATTAAAAGTATCAGTCATTTTACATCTCTGCACTGTAATTGATGAGGAGCACTGAGCAAGGGAGGTACTGGCCATCAGGTGTATGTAGGAGCAAGGACCTTGTGTTTCAATCTATACCTGAGGGCTTGGTGTTCCAGAAAGTTGCATCCCAATCTTCCAAGTCTTCTCTCAGATTGGCCTTGGCTTCTGCTCTATCCCATTGCTCACATCACATTCCAGAACCAGAGAAACAAAGAACTTAGCTGGGGCTGCATGGTCATTTTAAGCCCAGCTTAGGGCCCTGTTTAACATGTCTTATGCTCTAGAACAAGTTAGTTACCCTGGACTGCAGGAATGGCTCCCTCTGAGGTGGCAGCCCAAAGATTCCTTCCTACGTGTGGAATGAGGTAGGGAGGCTTTGGGTCTGCCTCGTGTGAGACTCCTGGAGAAGGGTGGAGGAGATTGCGCTGTCTGTTCTCCTGACAGTCCTGGCTATTGGCACAGTCAGGGTGAGACGAGCTCAGAGGCAGGGATCAGCATGAATTCATACAGATCCCACCACAAATATTCGCACCGAGGCTGTGTTAAAAATAAATTCCCTGGACAAATTCCAGAGATACAGTGGAGTGGGGTGGGACTGTTCTGCTCTCGTGCCAGATCCCAGCAGAGCCCAAATGTCAGGGGAACATTGCTGAGATCACAGCAGGCAGCTGAGTATTTGAGGGATGGCGTGTATTTTATCCTCTTCTTAATGAGGAGAAGTAACCTGGCATGTCACATCTCCATTATTTCCTGGAAAGAGGAATTTCTCCTTCCAGCCCATCAAGGGGCTGCCGGGCATCTTCATCTCCATTTTATGGATGAGGAGAGGCAGCTGGAAAGACACCAATTTGCTCAAGGTCATGCCAGGTTGCTGACAGCTAGCAGCCTGGCCCATGTTCAGCCCGCTGGGCCATGTTGCATGTTTATCAGTCCCCACCTGAAGTCCTTTCACAGCCAGTCTTTTGGAGTCAGGGGTTTAGATGGATAAACACATCCTTGGAGCTGTCAGATGCATATTATGATCCCAGAAAATAGTAATTCTGAACTTTTCCTGCACTTTTTGAGATAGCTTAGATAAAATTCTCTGTTTCCACCTTCATGGGGGCCATGCTACAGTCTTAATAGGTTCTGCTTTGCTCTCTTGACTGCTTCTGAAGAGACCTCTCCTTGCAAGTCTCATTCCACCTAGGCATTGCCTCCTGGCCTGCTTCACTGGAGTGTGTTGGAACCCAAGTGCTGGGCTCAGAGGAAGAGCAGTCATTTTTCAACTTGGCTTTAGTTCCTGGCTGCAGGAATTAGGCAGGGAGGCTGGGATATGGACCTGGCTGCCCAAGGAAAGCACTGCTCTCTAAGATGCAGACTTTCATCTTGACCTGGAAGAAGGAAACACTTATTGCCTTATTTGTTACATTTCACCATAGCAGTGTAAATACCATATCCATGATAGATATAGATCTTATGACGAATATAGAGATTTGAACTAAGTAATTGCTGCGCTTTTTTAATACAAGAGATCCTCAGTGTCGAGTAGTATTAATGATCTGTCTTGACATGGGCTCTGCAGAGGGCAATTGCAAACCCCAGTTCCATGAGAATTTGAGAAATTGGGGGAGAAATCCTAATGTGCTGTTTATTCCCTCTGTTCCCTATGGGACATTTCAGAATGAGTATCCTGTCTGCTGATTTTTTTCTCAGCTTTCCCTAGACCCTCTAAGGACAGGAAGGCTAAGTGGGTTTTGGGAAAACAAATCCCTTTTGTAGGCAGGCTGGGCTGGGCTGTCAGAGGAGGCAACTTTTGGAGGAAATGTAATACAAAGATCCTAGCAGCTCCCTGTGGTCACTAACAGTTCTCCAGATGTTTCTGGAAGAGCAAAATGATTAGTTATAGTGAAATAGCTAAATTCAGGCGGAGATAGTGATATTTTATGTGTCTGCAGATCTGAGCCTTGTCTCTTCTCTGTAGCTTTAATATGAAGCTCTCCTTTCCACTTGCTTTTGGAAACCCTTATGCAGTCTTGCTGCTATGTGCTGTTAAACAGGTGGCTACGTTATTATGAGAAATTCTCTATAAAGTCGACTCTTTAATACCTTAGAATCTTTGGGGATGAATTTGAGATATTAAGAAATATGGAGATGTAACACCTTTTTTGCAGTGACATTGTTGTGGTGGAAAGGACAAGGGGGTAGCAATCACAGGATGTGGTGGGTCACTTTGTGCCTTGCACCTCTGGTGGCTGGGAGCTGGTAGCCCCACTGGCTGGTCCTTCTTGCTCCCTGCTGTAGGGGTATTGGTGCTACAGCTGCTGATCTCCAAGGCCTCTTTAAATTAATGGAGCTGTCTGAGAAGGCTATGAATGCCTTTTCAATTTACTTTTTTTCCCCCAAACATAGCACCTCAAGTCTGAGTCAGGCTGTTAACCTTATTCACTCCTCTCTTTCTAGCCATGTCCTGCTTTAAGGTCCTTCCTCCATCATCATCCTTTCAACAGGATGAGGGCAGGTGAGACCTGTGGACTCAGTAGTCCATGTTCTCACCTTGTCAGTCCAGGAGGAGCAGGTCTTGCTGACCTCTGTGGGCTGTGGGGAGCAGGGACCATGGTCTCAGGTGTTTCTTTGCTACAGGAATGGTAGCTCATTAACACTCTGTGCCCCCCAGATAACTTTTATTGATCAACAGCTGCTTAATCAAAAACTCTATCACAGTTTGTTTCGATTATTTTTTCCATCTCTTCATCTCTGGAGAATTGGCTTATCCAAAGTTAATGTACTCGTTATGCAGTTGGGAAACCACTGCTACAGACTGCTATGTAAATCAAGGGTTCAGGAAGGTTCGTGTCCTCCTTCCCACATGTAGCAGGATGAATATACTGGGTGCATATTCCTCTGCTTGTTGCATGAAAAAGGCACGAAGGGAGTTTGGCTGAACCAGGTTTTGACCAGCCTGGGGTGGCAGAACTCACCTCCCAGGTCACGCAGAGCCCAGGCTCCACATCTACATCCCCACAGTCCTGCTACAGTGAGGAACAGCACTGCTGTTATACGTAGTCCTGTATCTAAACAAATCTGAGCACTCCCAAAATCAGCACCTCTGGTATGTTGTTCTTGGGCCACAACTGGAAACTCTGTGAACAGCGGCTTTACTCTTTTGAAAACTGGTAGAGCTTCGAGGAGGGGGTGAGAGAAAGCTGTGCAGCAAGCGGCAAAAATTTTTCCCAACTTCTGCCATGTCTTTAATGACCAGGTCTGAGAAGTGTCTGGCCAAATGGGAGGAAAGCCCCAAGACAGGAATGCTGCTTGTTGTGCCACTCCAAACTTATTTCTTACTCTAGTTATGATGGGTGTCCTGATATGATTAATTTTCCTTTTGTCTTTTAATGTTTACTGCATAAAATCATTCTCCTTGATCCTACACCCTATCAAGGCTATATACTCCATGCTGGCTATGGTGTTGCAATGACCTAATTTGATTGCAGAGGGTCGTGTCCTGTATAATGTTGTCTCATTTTCTCAGTAGTCAATACAAACTCTATTTTATTTTCTTTGAAAAGAAGGGAGGAGAGGGCAGGAGACTAGCATCCACAGCCAAGCTTATACCTGCAGTGCTTACCTTGTTGCCTGGTTGTAGTGCCCCATGTAGCTCAGCTTGGATGGGGCCTGCAGGCATGTTTTATTTATTTTCCTGGTGGTGCTGAAGGGGAGAAAGGATGGAAGCTACAGCAGAGATGGGCCCTCATTTGTAGGTGCTGGCACGGCTGATTAGCCTCAAGAAGTCATTAACCCAACAGGCTGGGTGTTCTCTTGATGGAGCTTATCTCAGGAGGAGAGGGTTAGCTATGTCTCTTTCTTGGCCCTGGGTGAGTGTTCAGCTTTCTCCTTTTGTCTCCAATTAGATGCTCAGGCCTTTGTACCACTGTGTTTCACCTGCCTCAAAGACTCTTCACCTACCTTCCGCCTCTGTAATTTACAAGTGGCTCAGAGGGGAGAAAGAGGGTCTGGTCTCAATTTGTGTGGCTAATTTGCATGTGAAATAAGCACATCCCTTCAGCAGAGCTGCCAGCAGTCTCCTGGCCCCGCTGCTCTCATTCAGCACAGCTTTGACAGCTCCAAGACTGTGGCTCGGTGAGTGGTGGTAGGGCTTGCTCATAAACTGGAAGTGTCACTGTGTTTTTGCAGAGCTCGTCCAGAAAATGGTGTTTTTCAGCAGCTCATAAAGGAGGTGTCAGCCTGGGATTTGGTCTGTGGAAAAAGAACCTGCTTTTGCAAGCTTCAAAGTGCACAAGCTCTCAGCTCTGGCTCCAGGGCCATCCCTGCTGGCTGGGATTGCTGCTGGGGCAAATTATTCAGCTGATGATTTCATTGCTAATTTCCTCATGGGTCCTGGACTCTCTGTATTCTCTCAGGGTATTCCTCATTCTCAGCCCTGTGTTTTCCTGTCCTGCTGGGCTTTTGATTGAAAATGGATCTGTTGTGGTGACAGAGGAGGAGTCAGAGAGGCACTGGCAGCAAAATGCACATAGGGGTTGAATGAATAAGTTGCCAGGTCTCCAGGTGTGCCACCAAACAGGCTCCCTTGTCTTGATCCAAGGATTTAGTGGGAAGAGGCCAGGCAGCAGAGTGGCAGTGGTCTCTGTGACTGGGCAAGGACCAAGGGAATAGAATCATAAGTCTTGGGGATAGGAAGAGAGGGAGAAGACTGGACATTGGTCACTCATGGGATCCTCCTTGGGAGAATTCCAGGTTCCATGAACGAAGCACAAATCCAGGCCTGATTTTTTTCTCCATTTCAAAATATTTAATCAGAGAATCAAATATGAAGTCTCTTTAAGAAGAGGCTGGCACACTGCAGATGGCTGAGTGTTGCAATCAGTGTACCCACTGTGGAATGTTTCCTGCAGAAATATTACATCCTCTCTCATTTACTTGATGATCTTTAGGGTGAATCAATCAAAAGATGCTGCACACAAATAGTTCAGCCTGTGATCCTGTGGGTGTCCATTACAGAGGTATATGCTCCATGTTAATGGACCTCTTGATTAACAAAAATCCTACTGCTTTTTAAATAGAAAGCTCTTACTTGATGGCAGTTGTTAGCATTGGTTTTTCTGCCTCCCCACCTCCCCGGCACAGCTCTCATTCTGTGCCAATGCAGGTGACTGCAAGAAAACCTAGGTGTGCACTGCTGGGGAGAAGAGACTCACATCTCACCCAAGCAGTTATCTGAGAAGAACCTTCTCCTGGAGGTTAGGAAGGGCAGAGAGAGACTTCTCTGTACTCAGTGGGTGATTTCCCCTCTCTGGGTCTTGTTCTGTTAATTGTGTTTCTGCCCCATTTACCTTGGCATGTGATGTCCTGTTAGACTTCAGA
The DNA here is from genome assembly GCA_025920805.1 of Petroica traversi. NCBI lineage: Eukaryota > Metazoa > Chordata > Aves > Passeriformes > Petroicidae > Petroica > Petroica traversi. The sequence goes on along the minus strand of JAHLSL010000032.1, from coordinate 8,231 downwards.
CATGTCTGAAGAAATCCCCTGAAATACCCATCAGGCCAAGGCTCAGCAGCTCCTAGAGGAGTCTGATTGGGTTTTACCCTAGCTGAGTGCCTGGGAGTTTTTATTTGGGTCTGTAAAGCTTATAATCTGCTGGAGCCATAGTGTTCATTTTGTTTCTCTACAACATGGACGTTTGTCAAGTCTCCACATTTCTGGGTGAAAATGTGCCCATGTTGCAGTGTTAGCTGTTGCTTTTCTGATGCTAGCAAGGCAAGAACCCCAGCTGGAATTTTAAGCATTAGAAGATCAAGATGATGCCTACTACATAGATGTCCTTACCTTTGATAGCCAAATTTGAGCGGACCAACCCTGTGATGCCTGAAGCTATGTAAACAAGGGAGCAGCATACTCAGTGCTACCAGAGCTCTGGTGTGGCACTGGGAACACATCCCAGGACAGACCAGTGTGCTGAGCTGTGTGACACAGCTCCCTGCAGAGGCAATCACACAGCAGGGCTGAGCAGCCCAAAAGGACCAGGCTTGTGGCTGAGGGCTGTGTTCAGCCTCATGCTGGTAGTTGCCAGCAGCTGTTCTGCTTTCTGGGAAGCGTGTTGGGATCTTTCCTGCTCAGCTGGAGGTTGTGGGAGCATTTGGTCCTCTCCCAGGCTGCTGGTGCAAAGCAGCCACTCTTCAGTTTGGCAGGCCAAGCATTGCTTCAGGCTCCACTGCAGAGGGGACCAACCCCCCCGTGTCCCTTGTTTATCTCTGTCATTTATTGCTTCAAACCAGCTCACCCAGAGCCGTCCTTCCCACAGCTGGTGGGAGTCAAAGTGCTGAGGCTGTTAGTGGATTAGGGCAGCAGAGTGAAAACCATTTGGCATTTCTATCCTGATTCTTCTGGGTGCCTTTAATTAGCATGATTGCTCAGCACGGATTTTGCCATGTTCTTTAGCTCCCCTGGTTAGGATAATTATTCCCCGAGCTCCTTTTGTTCCAATTCCTGATCGCTTACAAAGTCTCCTGTTAAAAGCCATTAAATCCGTAATGTGAGAGTAAATGTTGAGCAGCGTTGTGCTCTCAGCCCCACACGTGTGAGCTGGAGCTCTCAGCCCCTCTCCTGCACTCCTCTGCTCCCTGCCACGTGCTCCTTGCTGCAGCATCACCCTCTGCTTCCCTCTCACACGCCTCCCCCCCGGCCATTCCACGTGTCCCACACGCAGCAGGTTGTGAGCACGCTCCCCCTGCTTTCTGCTGGCACTTTTGGCATCGTTCAGCTCTGTGCACAGGCTGGTTTTGATAGTGAGGTTGAATTCTGGGCTGTGGACTGTGATCTCTCACATTCAGTTGCATGTGCAAATATGGAGGTGCTGTTAGAAGTGTGTGTTCTTGCATGTTTTTGCCATGGTGAGGGGAGTTCTTGCTTCAAGGAACAGCTAAAATAGAGTGTGAGATGTCCTAGGTGTGGTGGATGGCAGGACTTTTGATGATAGATGGTAGAGAGAGGAAAGACTTACTTTCCTTATTTTTAAAGTAAAGCTGTTTTCCTCTTTCACACACTTAAAAACCTCCAGTGAAGGGAAAACAAGTTTTTGATAGCTGTGTTCCAGTAGCTTCCATGTTGCAGTGCCTCCCCATCTCCCTAAGCCTGTGAGCTCAGCCCCTTCACTGCCCCTCATCTCTGCTGGTGTTTGATCAGCACATGCCAATGGTTCGAGTGGGACAGACACAGAAAGGCTTACACAGAATGACGTGGTGTGAAATAAGATTGGGCTCAAGTGCTTTAAATGCCTTGTGCACTTAGGTGAGTTGATGTGAGAGGGAGAAGGGAGAGCGGGAGACTTATTTGCAGACTGGCAGACGTGTAGTTTGTTAAGCTCAGAGCTGATTGCTTGAGTAAAAATTCACAGTTAGACCAGTTGCTGGAAAAAGCTTGTCAGGACGGACTCCTGGTCCTTCCTCCCTCCTTTGAATGATGACCCCTAATCAACAGCAGACACATATTTTGGACTTAAGATCTTGAGTTGCTGGCCTACTGTGCTGTGCCAGACCTTTTCCACTCTGCAAAGCTCACCCTCTGCCCTGGGGTGGAGTGAGGGTTTCCTTGCACAGCAGCAGCCTCCCACAGGGCTCCTCAGTCACCTGATCTGTGCCTTGCTGCTGCAAGGAGCTTTCCGGGCTTTTCATGTATCCTCTTGCAAAAACATACAATGTTTCATGTGTGTTTGGTGGGAGCAAAGCCTCTTCTGCAGAATGAAGGCCACCACAAATTCCAGACACTCATTTGGTTGGCACTATCCAGACAGTCCCACAGGAGCTCCATAGTGTCAGCACAAACCCATGTTTCTGTGTCTTCCCCTGGGAGAGCACAGCCTTCCCTGTGCTCTGGGGTGTGTGTTTTAGAGCTTGTGAAATGCTGGAAGATGCAAAGACATGATTTCGAAACAAAATTTGGAGCCAGGAGCTCTCCCTTGGGAAGTGTAATAACACCCTTTGACATATTTTGATGCAGAAGGCAACTTATTTTGAGAACCATCTACTGGGATAATTATCAAGAGCTGAAGAGATGAGGTGGCATTTTTGTCTCCAAAGCAATCAACAGAGTAGGAGCACTGGAGAGACACAGATGAAGAACAATAATTCTGGACAACACAGCATCCAAACAGCCGAAAAAACCCAACAAAGCCTTGTTCCTCAAAACTCCCTGCTGCTTGCACTGTGTTTTACCCCTCAGCTCTTCCTGTTCCCATCTGCAGCTCCTCTGTAGTGCTCAGTGCCTCCTTGCCTGCTGAGATCTCCTGTGCTCCTCAGTTTGTAAACTCCACAAAATCATGTTCTCCCACAGGATGTTCTTCCTGGCACTTCAGACTCTCAGGCTTGTACAGCTTCTGGGCTTCCTGGAGGGCAACTCTGGCCTTTCTAGATGACATAAGGTGTTGCTGGAGCAGATGGCAGAGTAAAGAGACTTGAGCAAGCAAGGATTTATTCTGTGCCTTGATCAGCTCCTCCCATCCTCTGAAGAGCAGGAGAGCATCCCTGGCACTGCCTGGGCTGGGAAGGTCTTAGCTGCAGGCTGCAGCAGTTTGTGCAATCCTATCCACCATCCCTGTCTCTGCTTGGTGACTGCTGTCATCCTAGCCCTCTGGCTTTACCAAGCACTTCTGTCCCCTCCTAGAACCCAGAGCTCCTGCAGAGGATGGGAGCCTTGGAGCTGGGGCCATTTCCTAAATGTTAGGTGTTCAGGACTGTCATTGGTTCCTTTGGAGACCTTGGAGAAAAGATGGCCCTGCTTTGTGCCACCGTTTTGCTGCCTGCGTAATAAATATAACAGCTCCTTCCTCCCTAGGGAATGAGTGAGGCATAACAAATTAATGTTTATGAAGCACTTTCCAGCTGCAAAGAAGTTTGAAACAGAGCTGTTGCTGTTCTAACTCAGGGGCTTCCTTTGCTGGTTGGCTCTTTGATGTGGTGATCTGTGGTACTGGTGGATCAGCTGTACCGTAATTGGAATTAATCAGCAATTAAGGAACACGAGCCCAACCAGATTCTTTCCCGGTGGATATGCATTTCTGGGCACATTAGTCAGTGGTTTCAATAACTCTGTAAAATGCTTAGGGTAACTATTGCTGTCTGAAGCAGCTGGGGAACAGAGGCAGTGTCACGGGGACATGGATACCTGTCAGGCAAAGTAGAAATAAGAAACTCTTGTAGCACTGTGCACAGTGCTTAAATTGGCACCACTCCGAGGGCTGACTTGAAAATAAAAATTAAAAATTGACATAAGAATATATTTGAAAACCAAAGTGATGAAAATGATGTATTACTTGCTAGGATGGGATCTTTCATACCAGGTCCCTTGGGCTTTGTGGAGTGCAGAGACAGCGAGAGTGCAAGGTGGTGAGAACGGGGGACTTGTGGAGTTGGGGAGAAAGGTTTTTTTCCTCCCACCAGTGAGAATGGTAGAGGAGAAGGCTCTTGTATGTGTCAATGCAAGCACAAGGAGAGGCAGAGGCGGGGCAACAGCTGGATAATGCCCACGATGTCAGCTACCTCCAGCTTTGCAAACACTTTCAGGCAGCTTGTTCTCATGGCTGACCTGTAACCCCTGAGAGTTTTGCCACTGTCTTTGCATGGCTGTGGGTATTTCAGGGGACAAAAGAGCCACTCTCCTTGCTGAGGCACCTTCTCTGTGACCCAATGCCACTTAAAAGAGGCAGAGACTAAGCACTGCATGTCGTGGGTGAGACTGCTGGGTGCCCAGCATTTCCCCCTTCTCTGGTCCTCTTACAAGTCATTTCACATACTCTGGCTTCAATCTAACAAAAACAAAACTGATGAGGCCCAACTGATCTGGCTGCTTTCCATCATGCAGTGGGCCTCTGAGTGGCTTTAAATAGCTGCACCTCTGTGCAGGCTAGAGAAAAAGCATTGGCTGTGCCTCTGGACAAGAGGGTACCTTTGGCTCAAATCACAGCCGTCTCAAACCTGAAAATAGCCCTTTTTTTTTTCCTTCTCTGTCAACTTTGGTCTTAAATAGATTTTTTTTTCCTTCTTATTTTTGATTTTATACCCTGTGAAGTGCTTTCCTACTTTGGGGATTTTCCGAAGGGGGATCGGTGGGGAATCTTGGAGCTGTGCCTCCTGAGCTATCAGGCTACATCATTTAGTACCTTGGAACTACTCCATCCATGAAAGAGTTCCAGAGAAAACAAACTTGTGATCCTGGCTAATATGGACATGGCCTACAGTAGTGGTGGCAACAGTGGAAACACAATGGATACTGGAATCCCTCCAACCAAAGGTTTAATGAATCTTACAAAGTCTCCAAGAGTTCACCTCGTGGAAATCTGTGAACACTGCCCTTACCTCAAGGAAAAGCTGTTTGGCTGTTGAGTGCCTGCAGAATTCTCCTACCCCTTCCTCTGCTCTAGCCAAACATTAGAAAACTTTATATGGAAATGGAATCTTCTGAGTCCATTTGCATCTGCTTTTCTCTTGCTCTCAGCCTGTCTCTTCCTTCCTCTGCCCTCCAAAACACTTCCAGTGCTGTGATTCCCTGCTTGTGATTTTGGGTTATGGACAAGCACAAGAAGATGGCACAAGCTGTACCTAGAACTTCATCTAGCACATTCCCAAGAGGTTTCCTGTGATGTCAAATCCCACTGATTAAAGTGGGAGACTCTTATGCCAGAGGTTTAACCATGGAAAATGAAAACAGATACAAGGTGAGCTGCCGTGCAGAGGAATAAGGACCTTGCTTCAATGAAAATGAAGGATTATAAGAATTTCTGTACCTCTCAGAGCCATTCTAATCTAAGAAGAGGTGTTATCTACTTGAAGATCTGCTTGTGTATCAGTGTGAAATTTGTCTGTGGACTGAATTTTCTTGAGGTTTTCTATTGTGGTCAGCGCCATTGAGCTGGTGTAAATGAGAGGAGGTCTGGGCTCTTTGACTTTACCTATCACAGTAGAGAAGATCATGTGCTTATCTGCAGCTGAGAGCGTCAGGGAGAGCATCATTTGTGTTTCTGCTGAGCTGCTGTGACCTGCTTTGTTGTGGCAAGCGAGGCCTTGGCCTGGGTTCTATCTCACCCGTTCCATGGTGTGAGGGGAAGGAAAAAAGGAGGGTTTTGTTTCCTAGCCCAGCAGATGAACTCATCCATGACAGGAAACCTGGGCTTTTGTGTTGCTTACCCCTCAGATATAGATGCAACAGTGCTGAATTTAACTAGAGAGATGGCTATTTCCTTTGCTCAGGATGTGGGCCAGTCTTGATGGTTTTCATGCTTTCTTTGATGCTGTTCATGCTTCATATCTGCGCATAGAGAAAGATAAAATGTGCACTGTTGTTGGAGTCTCCTACTGCTTTTCCTTTATAGCATAAATTCTGCTGTAACACAGAAGACAGCTCAAAGCTCTGTTGCCTAATGTGATCTGCGTGGATAGCAGAGTTATGTTTGGCCAGCTTGTTGCCCTTAATTTGCTATTTTTGTTTAACCCATTTTTGCCAGGCATTACGTGGCATCCCGTTGCTTTTCTCATCTGCTCCCACAGCAATTTATATTGCTGTTTCAGAGGCAGTTTCCATGCCTGGGTTTCAGAACTGGCCTGCACCACTCCCGCTGTGGCAGATAGAGATGCCGTGAGCAGTAGTGCATCATTTTCTGCGTCATTCCCTTGCCTCCCCGTGTCACAATCCCTGCTGCTCCTCTCAGGTGATGTGGAGCAGCCTCAGGTCTCCAAAGTCTTAGAAGCATGCTCTGTTTGAATAGCGGCAATTTTACCAGAAGGCACACGGGGAAGGCAATGTGAAATGATCTGTTTTTTTCTCCTTAGTTTTGCTCTCTCAGTGGAGAAAGTGTGTTCCTGGCAGGGCAGTGTCCATAGGCTGGATTGGTACGGGCATGGGGCAGAGTGGCGAAAACCCACAGCCAGGGTGTTGGGAAACACAAGACAGCTCTGGAGGACTAAGTGGATGGCCAGGGTTGAGGACAAAATCTGACTGCATGGTTTGGTCGCCTTCAATTTTCTTGTCCTTTCATTGCCACATCCATCCAGTCTGCTTAGAGAAATGCCCCATCTGCTCCCTCCATCTCAAGCTGTTAGAGCAAATCTGAGCTCATTCCGCCTTCCCTGTTCTCCAACACTCTCCATACATTTATTCCACTACCATACGATGGCTATTAGTAGAGAGAGTATTATGTTTTAATTTAAAAAGTGATATCCCCAGAACTGGGAGAAGCATGAAATTGAGTATGTCAGACCCTTCCCAATTTTGAAGGTCTTTGGAGATATTTTTGATTTCAATCTACAGGGTGGGGATTTTTACCTCCTTACTATTTTCAGGCTTGCATATTGGAGTTTCCCCACAAATCTACAACCAATGTCAAAGACAGTTTTTTTCCTCCCATTTTCCAGCTGTCACTGAAAAATGTGAAACTCCACAAGAGTTATTGTTTTTAAATTTCCTCAACTCCTAGGAAGTTGAATGCTTCCATTTCTCCTTTTTTTTTTTACTTTTGGAAAGAAAAAAATAAAAAAGTAAAGCAACACCCCCTACATTTTTAAAGATATTTCAAAGCCAGTTTTCAGAAGCTAATAGCTGTGATGGTAGATGACATTTGTCATAGCAGCATCCAAACTCTGAACCTGTTGAGATTCACCCATTTTAACCCTGGACATCTCCGTGAGCATCATCCATCTCACATCCGTCAGTGAAGACATAAACCTAGCAAGAGCCTTGTTGGTTTCTGCTCCATACAAGAGAATGGGGTTAAAGATAGCAGTACCATAGGGGAAACAGCAGTGAGGAAGAGAGAGAGAAAACCAGTCAGGAGAGAAGCATGGGGTTTTTTT
>JAHLSL010000031.1:92330-108552 GCA_025920805.1 Petroica traversi | reverse complement strand
CCTGGAATTCAAACAGCCAAAGATGCCCTGGCTCTATGAACCCCCCCTGCTTTCCTCAGGAATCAATGTTTGCCACAGGGACCCCTCACAGCCAATGCTGAAGCACTTTCCTCATGTAAAGTTTCCATTTTCTCTCTGCAGCTCCATGAGATGAGCACGGAAAACATGACAATCTCATGGAAGGATAATGAGCATTTATGCTAAAGTAGCAAAAATTATACAGAGGCATAAACTGACAAAGATTTTTTCAACCTCTTTCAGGTTTGAGTGATCCAAGCTATAACTCTATAATCAGTTTAAGGCCACAATTAATGTTTTCTGAAATTAACATTTTTTAAGACTTGGTGCTTATAATTTTTTTCCTGAGAAAACTTATTTGATAGGAAAATATCACTTAAACAGACATAAAAAAGAGAGAGAGCGAGATGAGCAGGAAATCCAAAGAAGAGTTTGATGAACAAGACATTTTCATGAAGCAGAAATAAAATACATTTTAGAATTTTTTCTAATTTTAAAAACATTCCTAGGTATGACACCAAACATTTGTCCTGGAGATAGCATCACTATGATAGATTTGCTTGGCATCTGTTGAATTATCTCATGTTTTCAGTAGAACCAGGAGCATTTTGTGATGAAGAAACTCATTGAATAGGACTGTGGCACAGTCTTCTCAGTTAACATTACATAATTCCTATTTATTTTTGTATTATGGGTAGGGTGGTAAGGACCAAATTGTGCATATATTTAGGAATTATAAAACACACAAAAATATGTCTGTCCTATGAGCCTGTAGCCAAATGCCATAGCATTCCTGCCAGCATTTCCTTTTACTAAAATGAAATAAACAGCAAATATACCATCAGTAGATGGGTCTGTAATATCTGGTGCATGAAGATTACATGTAACTTGAAACTCTCTAGATTATTATTCCTTTGGAACAAGGAGAGTTTGCACCCTATCACTAAAATTTCTGAGGTGACTTTATCTTAAATATCTTAAATATATAGGCACATACAGACTGGTAATTAAGGAAGGAACCAGGTGAACCTACCCTGTAGCCAACATCTTCTGTGATAACTGCTATGTCAACCATGCAGCCTGCTTGCCACAAGGTCTCTTTAATGCTGCAGCCATAGAGAAACATATTCTTTTTCTGGGAGTGCCCATGGTAGTCACAGAACACCTAGAGAGTGGAAAAAACAAGACAAAATATTGAGTATTGGAGAGGCTTATTGGTTCTTCATAATAAGCACGATTAGACTATGGCAGGGAGGTGTTAATAGGTTTTTTTCAGGTCTCTTCAGAGTAGCTTAGACTCTGGGCCATGCCTTTGACCTCTGTCAGACTTCATTAGTCACTTGTATCTTGGTTTATTTATTTGATCTGACATGATCTCAGGGGTCCAGAGTCAAGCCTAGTGCACTTCTGTCTGCAGCAGAAATAAACATGACACCTGTTCAAGAATCCATGGCAACTCAGGAACCTGAGGGTTCATGGGAACTCCTGATACCATGAAAGCAATTTATCAGGCTCTTTCTGCTTCCAAACCCCTAAACTCTAGCTCTATCCGCATGGGATTTGAAATCCATGCCTTTCCCAAGTGATTAATCATCGCTTCGTCATCTTTAAATTAAAAACCCATGCTACATAATTTTCAGGAAAACATAATTGTGCAATTGTATTGTCAGGTCTTTGCATTAATTCCTGCAAGTCAAGAACAGAAAATGACCCATATTCAAGGCAAATAATCTCATTCCACACTAATCTACCTGTCTATCCAATCCATCTCTCATGTCAGCTGTCATATAAACGAGGCAAAAGGCACATTCCCAGTTTTAGTGGAAGTTTTGATTGCCTTTATAGGCAGATATTGATTCCCAGGGAAACGAAAATCACAATTTAATGACCCAAGAGGTAAAATATTGACCCGAGTCTTAAAGAATAATCAATCTCAGTGCCCTCTGAGATATGAAGTCAATGTACACATGACTGTTACATATATTCTCCATGTCTTAATCAGGAACATTCAGAAATCTGTCAATGAAAACATAAGGATCTCTAAAGAGAAGGAATTACTTTCTTTTAAACCACCAGCATTCACTATAGAGTAGAAAGGAACGTCAAGATTTCATTGAAAGAGTTTTCCCAGGACTTATGTTGGAGGTGAATGTGTGTAGGAAGGTAGAGAAAAATTACAGATCCATGTAGAGTAGGGGGAGAAATACAAGGTAAAAAAAAAAATTGAATCATTGAGGTTGGAAAATATCTCAAAAAAATCATCAGGTCCAACCATTAACTCAGCACTGCCGTGTCTACCACTAAACCCTGTCCCCAAGAGCCACAAGTGCCCATCTATTGAATACCTCCAGGGATGGCAACTCCACCACTTCCCTGGGCCTTTTTCAATGCTTGACAACCCTTCAGAGAAGGAATTTCTTCCTCATATCCAACCTAAACCTCCCCGGCACAACTTGAGGCCATTTCCTCTTGTCCTGTCAATTGTTGCTTGGGAGAAGAGACTAACACCCACTCACTGTCAGCCCGTGGACCCAGCCTATCCTGGTCCCTCTGCAGAGCCTTCCTACCCTCCTGCACATCAACACTCCCACCCATATTCTTACCTAAATACATACCCAAGAGGGGAGAAACAGATGGAGAACATGAGCTTCTTCCACCAACTGCTAGGGCAAGGCTCACCCTAGTTTGCTTATTTACCAGCTCCACAGTAACTAAGTTTAGCTGCAGCATGTCAGAGAGTTCATTTATCTGGGAATTGAGCACGTATGTTCTTTCAGCTCCTGGGACACTGGGCTGAGGCACATAATAACCACTCAGATGGACAATTATACACATCCCATAACTCACATGCTGCTGCTTCCTTTGGTTTCTGTCCTGGATTTGCCTTAATTCAGTTTTCTGGTAAGGAAAATCTCATCCACAGATCTTTTTGTGGGGCTGAGGGCCTGCAGGTTCCACACCTGAAGCACGTGAAGAACAACCTACCCAGCAACAACTCTGGTCCACTCACAATTATCCTGCAATGCCTCCTTCCAAAGAGCTACATTTATTAATTTTCTTAGTAACAGACATTTTTCCAGATAACGTTTCATCTAAGCTATCAGAAATACACAGTCATAGCTCAGGTTAACCACAGTTACCACCTAGAATATATTTCTATGAATATCAAAGAGAATTTTACAGCTTAGTTTTTTATTTCAATACAGAGAAAGCTCAATTAGGTATCAATTACCTGCCAGTTTACAGAATTACAAGACACAAAAGGCAATATATTATTTGCCTAAAATATTATTTGTCAGAAACCACACAGGGATGATCAGAGAATGGGGCTGCCTGATCAGTAGCAGGTCTATAATTGTGCGCCTCAAGAAACCTGCAGACAGGTCCTTAGTGACAGGTCTGGAATGAGACTTCTTTACTGGTAAAGGATTACCAAAGGCAGGTTCTGTAATTTGGCAGCTGGTTCAGGCCACAGAATCTTTCACTGAGTGTCATCAGCTTCCACAGTAGAAGTGTCAGTGCCACTGAAAACACTTTCATTATATTTGCAAGTTACATAACACTACATTTTAATTAATTTTACTGGATACTGCAGTCACTCCCAATGTTTATACTCAATTATCCTCTATAGCACATCCTTCTGCCTGATTTTCACACAGCAGGGTAGCTTATGTCTCACTGTTCAGCCAAGGCTAAGAGACATTTTGGAGTCTGAGCACCCAACACAGAATTCTTCCTGGGATATGTCTGGGCAAACAGTGAGCAAACTTGGCATTTCCCAATGCTTTTTCTCCAGCCTGTCCTTCCATATGGCTGGGACACTGAGACACACAAACCAGTCAGACTCCCAAGCCTCCACTCACTGGGATGTGACTCAAAGACATGCACAATTTTTTAACCTATTTAAACTTATTTGCCAGCACTGATCATCCTAAATGTAAGGACTGTCTTCCAGCACAAAAAAACCCCTCCTTATGAGTCACAGAACCAGGTACCTTTTAAAATAAAAGCAATATATAAAGTGGAAATCAAGAAAATCTGTTGGAAAACAGGACGTTCTGAAATTTCTTCTCTTTTTTGTGTAAAGTCTCTTTCTTAATAACACTGTAACAGGACATTAAATGCCAGTTTTGAGGCAAACACGCTTAGGGTTTTTTTTTCCTCTCAATGAGTCCATTCTTGCAGGCTGTGTTTTTGTACAAGCTTGAAATAATGCTTTTGAGAGGCAGCAAACTCTGCTCAGACCCTTCTGGTCCATGGGAAGTTTGTTCTTTCCCGTTTTAGGGCATCCTGCTCTTCACTGCAATGCCCCAGTGCATCCAGTCCCTTAGTCTCATTAGGGCTCCCACAGCCAACAAGGGAAGCAAAAAACCCCACCATTTAACAGGCTGTTTTCTGGTTAACTAAAGAATTCAAGTGGCTTTGGTTTGATCAGCTGCTAAAGTTCTTTGCTTTTCTCCTTCAAGCAGCTTTTCTTTGCTTTAGAGAAACTGCTTGCACATCCCTAGGGTAAATTAAACCAAATCAGTTCACAGAAATCATTTGGCTATCAGTGAAATTGCCTCCATGGGATCTCAGAGGTTAAAAGAAAATCCAACAAAAACAAACAAACAAAAAACCAAAACCCAAACTGTAGAGGGGTTTCTGTTAGAGAATGGGCCTATTTGACAGGACTGGACAGTCCAAGCCTGCACGTCCTGCACATAGCTCAAGGAGTAGGAGAAGCAGATGGGCCTCAGTGTCCTTGAACAGGGAAAGAGTTATGAGAAGAATGCACAACACAGGTTACAGAGCCAGATAACAGAATCACAGATGTTCGCACACCCCACCACGAGCACTGTGCGTGATGACCAATTAGGCTGAGCTGTAGGCGCGTGCATTTGAGCTATGAACCAATTGTGGAGATGCCCTTGCCGTGTGATAGTCTAGTAAGCATATAAAAGTGTGTTATTTTTAGCAATAAATGGAGAACAATCGATAACCACATTGGTGCGTGTCGTTACTCTGGCCCCTCTCCTGCCAGGGCCCTCTTCACCAAACTCTCTTCTGAAGGAGGGAAAAGGCATTTTTGAGAATGCATAAACTAAAATCAATGTATTCTTCAAAGGCAAAGAAAAATCAGTTTATGAAGTCTGACATGCAGTCTGTGAGTGAGGGAGATGGTAGGATCAATAGTCTCCCTTCACTCAACAATGATGAAAACTTGTACTGAGTGTTCAACTTTATGCACCTGAATATGACAAGGAGTGTCATGTATTAAAAGAGGCCAGACAGAAAATTACAAGGTAAAACAAGACTCATTCTACACTGCTCTGAACAACAGTAAAGGTTGGTGACTCAATTTGCTACTTTGAGGTTGAGTTTCCACAATATTCCTCAGCCTACAGAGATAAATTTCAGGGCTGTCAGCTTAGACAAAAACTAAATTACTGCAAGAATTCTCTAAGAGAAGCTCACAGACATTTTCACCTTGTTTGGGGTTTTTCTCACCAAACCAGAGGGACTCTGGTGCACTTGGACATTTCCTGCCTGACTGTAGCTATCACCAACAAACCTGCCAGTCCAAGTATCCACATCTGTTTGTTAACCTTTGAAGCTCCTTGTGATTTTCCTCCTGGGGTCTCAGAACTATCTTTTCCTTCTGCTGGGCAACTGAGCAGATGGGATGGATCCCAGACTCATCTCATGAATTTCTGGTAGCCCCCAAACTTGGTCCTTTTCTTCCCATTACCAAAGCAGCAGGGAAGTTCACATACTTTGAGGGCTGCTTCCTCTGTTTTTGTGATTGCGTGGGCTTTAACCTAGTCCATTTAGAGTAAATCTTTTTGGAATTTCTCCTAATGCTTCCATGAAGATAGCAATAACCTACTCATAATATTTAGCTTAGTTGGAGTACTTTGAAGATATAAAGCGATTTAAGGAATTAATTTTCTCATTTTTATTCCAGGTATACAGGGATTCTGAAATTTGGAGTTGCTGGTTAGAAGATTCAATAAGTGATAAATATTCAGACTTTCAGAAACAATTCCACAGGATGAAAGTATAACAGCACGTGATGCTCCCAAACCACTCCAGCTCTGTAACAAGAGCCTTCACACAAGTACAGGAATCAATCCATTCACAGAATCCCACAAAAGAACTGGGAAGAGACTCACCAGAGGAGCCCAGCCAATGCTGTGCAGGTAATAGAGGAGACCTTTGGCATGGTAAATTGTTGGATGCAGCTGGGGGCTGGGTGTCAGCCACTGCCTGTTGAGATCATCCCCACTCTGAGAACAGCGCTGGCTGGAATCAGAAAGCAGTACATCACAAACTAGCAAAGCAACAGCTGATTCCAAAGTGTTTCCAGTCCTGGCAAGCCCTGGTGCAAGGATAGAGAATGTCAATAGAACACAGATATAATGGTTTTGAACATTAGGCTGCAATGAACCAATAATCCAGATTATATTTTGCAGGTTTTAATAGTTTTAGAATCCTACAATTTCCTTCTAAGGTTCACATAATGGCAGTCCTGCAAATAAATGCAGTTTTTCATTTACCTAAGCAGGCAAAAACCAAAAGACCATTTAGAAAAAAGTCTTCTGAAATGTTCTAAATTCTGGGCTATGAAATTCATGAAGCTTGCATAGAGCACAGGCTTCTCAAAACCCCCAGAGCAAACAAGCACATCCAAATTCCATACTCATTTTAATTGAAGACAGACACTCAAATCTCATTGACCAATCTGAAATATGAACGTACTTAAATTACATGAGCTGGGTGTCTCATTTAAGCTTCTCTACTCACAAGAAATGTCTCTATCTAAAGCCCATCAAGGAGATCATGATGCCGGCTAGAGCATTATACAGAACAATTACCCAGCTTTGCTGGAAAGGCTGGATAAAAAGCTAAATAAGGATCCCAGACTTGCACTGAAGAAATGTTTCCCTTAGTTAGTTACAACATGTTCTGTTACTGACTCAATGATCAGTGGAAGATTGTGCAGGATATTTGACCATGTGGAGCAGTTCACAGCACTGCGCAATTTTGAAAAATTCAACTAATCTCTCTTGTTAGTGACTGTGTAGATCAGAGCCTAACACTCTTCAAAGGATTTGCTGTAATTTGGTTGATAAATTTCAAATCACGATGTGGTGATAAAATTCAGGAATCAACTCTCCAGCATATAAGATGTTGTGGTAGGTCCTCATCATCTCCAAACTATGCACTAGAATGCTTCCAGTGGCACTATAAATTTGGGATGCTTCTTCTTCAAAACAGTCAAAATATCCCAAATGTTGGATGAATTTCCAGCTATGGAGTTGCATCCAGCTTTGCTGCACCAACCTCTTAGAACAAATTAAAATATAAATGTATATTTGTATACAGCAGAACCAGAGATAGGTTTTGCTCATGCATTGACAGAGGTTAGGGTGAGCTGCATGTGGCATCTTGGGCATTATCAATGCCTTGCAAAATGCTTGGGAAAAAAAAGAGGTTTTAAAGCAGCAATGTTTTGTTGATTTTTTTTTTTTTAAGGTGGGAATAATGAAGACTAGTTAAAAATGGAAGAAAAAGAAAGAATGAGTCACTAAGAATATTTCATATATCTTTAATGTAGAAAAAGAAGGTCTTTAATGACACCTTGGGGTTTCCGGCAACACCACTAGATCCATTCCAAGTTTACTCTAGTTTCAGTTATCTGAATTCCCTTATTTCCTCATAATCCATAGTTCCCATGTTACTCACTCAGCAAAAGAGAAAGCACTAGCAATAGCTAACACTTGGGAAGTCAGCAAATGCTGCCAGGAGGCTTCTGCCAAAAATTCTGCACAAAAACATGACAGTTTGTGTTGTGTTTCTGAAGGGCTCTTTGGATAAAGTTACCTTTGGGCTCACCTCTCCTGATCTCCAGGACAACAGCTGTTCAACTGAGGTTAGCAGCTGTATTTCTGCCAAGAATTTGCGTGCTTACAGTTTCCCTTCCATAGGTACAGTGCCACAGAGAGAGTCACTGAATTGCATAAAGAAACTCATCTTTCTCCAATGTGACCAGCAAAAAACCAAAACACAAACTCTTCCTTGACATTAGATTGTAATATCTTCCCACATCACAGCTATACTGATGCCAGAATAATTTTTTCCTTTTCTTTTATATACCTTTTACACAGTTCTCTGTATCCACGGGTATTAGCATGCATGCTTGTAACCCTTCACTTAGTCTAGTGCTAAGTGTTTTGTAAGTGTTCTGCAGGCCCTGAGACTGAACATCCCAGAACTGCAGAGTCAGGGAGACCAAACATGCTACTATCTCAGGAACCCAAGGTCTCCTAGCAGGACAGATTCTGTAAACTAGAGGTGAGCCCACTCCAGCCCCATTATTGGGCCCCCTTGTTAGATATGCTAATATGTAAAGTCTATTACTTGTGTATGTGACTGACAGGGTGCGAGCATTGCAACGTGTGTCACCTGGGTGAAGTGGATGCATCAAACAGGATCCTAATTAAAATACCAAGGTAACAACCCCCAACCCTCTAACCATGTCTAGCTTAATTTTCCTAACACCAGGGAAAAGGCATCAACACCAGGGAGCAAAACTGATTAAAAATAACAACAGAATTTCCATTCTGAAGGAAGGAATGATAGTTGGACTTGTATTTTCATGCTTTAATTTAATATCAAGAAATAAAAAACAGAAGGGAGACTTGTTGTTTCAAACTCACAGAAATAATTTTCAACACTGTCATTGGTCACAACCTTTCCTGTGGGAATTGACATTAATTTATGCCTACTCAAACCATCCACACTTCTCTCTGCTAAAATGCCTTGGTACACACTAGAAGAGTCCAACATAAAGGGAGAAAAAAGCAGGGAAGTAGAAACATGGCAGCTGAAAATTACTGCTAAAAGGATTCAGTAAATACAGAGACTAATATTAAATCACTGCCAAACTCAAGTTTTATTTTTTAGTCTAAACTAAATGCTTCTAAAAATGTTCATTATTCCTCCAGCAATTATAAGGAAATCCCATGATCTGCCACATAAGAAAAACTCCTAATCAAATCCATAATACAATTTACCAATTCTCTTGCTCTGTGACTTTTTCAGAGGTGATTATGATAAGACAATCCCCAACTCTGCAGTTCACAGGTGCTGCTGTGCTTAGTTTAAGAAGTGTAATCCAACTCTAAAACAATAATTTGAAAGTCCTTACGAACTGGATGGAAAGTAGGTAATGTCTCTGCATAAAGGCAAGAGCTAGGAGACAAAGTTCAGCTCTGTCCCTTCAAACATTAACATCTCTGCTCATTGAAATCTTTAAATATTAGCCCTCAGCTTGGCTGTATCCTCAGCTCTTAAGGAGATGCGGAACTCAAATTTAATTTAAAAAGGCTGATTTTCCCCACCCTGTTCTGTCCTTCCTTTATTCTGCTAAAATCTGTTTACTTTTGAACATGCCACTTCCCTGCCAGTCCTGTTTCTCCTTATCCCTTCACTCCTTCTCTCTCTTTCCTAATAGTGATGACATCCATAGATAATGGTTTTGCCTGTTATGCTCTACAGCCAAGGGGGAAGGTAAAATATTAAGCTGATTTCAAGTGCTGATAGCAAATAAAGGGACTGGAGAGCTGAGACTGATTTTGAATGTTTGGCAGGACTTAATGAAATTCACTACTCAAATAAAAGGCCTTTCTTACAACACAGTTCTAAGCTATTATATTTCCTTTAAATGCTTTACGTGTCTTTCCTCCTTTGCAGCATTAGCAAGACTACATGCCACCCTGGATGGGACTAGTGGCAGCTTACAAAAACAACTGCCGGGAAGAATTCCAATAAAAAACACCACTTCTGGGTCTCTATATAAAGCATCTGTAGTTCTGCTACATGTTACATATCTTCAAACCAAGTGAATTACCCAGAGATATCCCAAACCAATTAAACCATGATTCTCTTGTTCAAAAACCTGTTCTGTTTGTTATAGTCCAGCCTCCTCCCCTACTTTTATGCAGGCAGGACATTGTGGCTTTCAGGGCAAACTAACCTCAGATATTACACAAAATTCTGCACAAGTCATGTGTATGGATGGAGAGATCCTACCTGGTCCCAACATGAGGCTTGACAAGGACAGTGGAACATTTATTTGACTGCAATGAGCCTATATCCCACAAAGACATATAAATGGCAGAGGATGAGAAACACAGAAACACTGAAAAAATAAAACTGGACAGGGCTGCATAGTAAAGAGATTGGGGATAAGAATAATACACAAGAGATCAGACAAGAAAGAATGAAATTGAGAGAGAGGAAAGTCACTTTTTAAAGAAAAGATGTTGCTGTGCTTGGAAGATAAAATGTTTCTCAGTCTCCGTTCCATAACGGATAAAAAGAAAGACAGGAGCCATCATATTGAATGAATGATGTCAGGACTGATAACAGCACCTGAGGCACAGAGAAATATAAAATCTAGAGGGATGCATCGTGTTTGATATGTAGAGAGAAGCATCACTACTCACTGTGCATCTTAAATCAGACAGCAGTATCAGAGTAGGATGAGAGGATCTGTATGAAAGGCAGCAAGCACAAGCAAACATCAGGATGCCATTGAGCAGCATGAGGCAGCTTCAACCAGACACAGCAGGCTGGACTTTATAAATAACAGCAGCCTAGGATGGAAGCTGAAATATTTGGATTAAGGTGTTTTGGTCCTGCCATTCAGAAAACTCAGAGCAACTTGAAGGAGAAAAAATAAGATGGATGGAAAATCCTTTCTTCCTCTTCATTTTAAATCTTTCCAGAGATCAAGACTTGGTGATGTGAAGTAGCAGCAGCAAAGATCACCAACATATTTTAATGGAGAGTGTCAAAAATAAAAACATTATTCTCTTTCTTTGACTCTGGCTTTGTCAAGTCCATATGCTGAAAACCACAATAGCTCCAATGCATTCTGGTACATCCTTGTGATGCCAACTATTATTCCAAAAATAGAATATCACCAAAACAATGTAAATTTTGGAGACTTTACAATGAAATGGTTCTCATCAGCATTACTGCAGTTAACAAACTATTTCCCATCCTTCTCTTCCCTTCTGACTGTAACACAAATGCTAAAATGCCCACAATAGAACCATGCTCAAGAGCTGTTTGCCTTCCCAACATAACCAAAACAGCTCGGAGACCAGGAACTACAACCCCTATTCCATATCTCTTCTCCAAGTGCATATTTCAATTCTTCAGTCATAATCACGCTCCCCTCCTTACTTATTCATGACTGTCCTGGGTTGGCCATATGACCTGTTTGTATCCCCAATCATCCTCGTGCTTATGCTGGACATCAAGCTCTACAGCTTTAAGTTAGGCCCAGAGAGACAGAGAGAGTGAAAGTGGAGATAAAAAAAAACCACGCGCCGTTTGTCTGCAGGAGTCCCATCTTATCATTTAGAAAGGCCTTGAGAGAGCAGAGAGGCTACATTCCAGCGGGACTGCGGTTTTTTTTATTCTCTCAGGTGGGTGCAGGAACGGCACACAGCAGAGAGCTTCCTCTGAACTTTCTCGGCTTTTTACAGGGAGAGACTTTGTTTCTTTTGCTGTGTATTTTTTCCTTTTTCCTCCTCCTAGGACTGGCTGGCATCGCGTGGGCCCAAGACACCAGGGTAATCCCCAGGGCCCCCCCTCCTCCCCCCCTCCCTGCCTTCTACAGCCGGGCCTGGCAATCGGCCCCCCCTGCTGGAGAACTGAACCGGACTCAGACAGACTCTGAATCTACCATCTCTTCAGAGGGAGGAGAGGTTTCATTGTTTTCATATTATCCAAATTTGTTTTCTATGCTTGTGAATATTTTATTTGTTAAATAAATAGTTTTTTCCACTTTTCTCTAAGGAAATTCTTCCCGGACCGGTAGGGGGAGGGGTGATTGGAATCAACTCTTCCTAGAGGAGACCCCCCCAGAGGTTTCCTCCTAAATATTTGCCCTAAACCAGGACAATGACCTGCTGCAATACTAATTGTCCTCAAACCTCATTTGCGTCACATTTTACTACCAAATCTGGTTTTATCAAGATTAAAGACCACAGTTAGCATTGAAGCTCCAAGGCAGGTTGGCCCTGTTTAACTAGATGATAAAAACAAGGTCAAAGAGTCAGCTTCTCCTAAGAGATCCCCATAAAGTACCAAACAAGGGTGTTTTTTCAATTGCACTGTGGAATGCTGTCTATTTATTGTATCATCAGGCCATTAAGAAGAAATTTTTTTACTACTTTCTTCTTTTTTTTTTTTATGGCACCTTACACACACACAATGCCAGACTCATGCCCTGAGTGACACTTGTGCTACCCAAGTGCCAACTAATTTAAGGGTGCCACTGAAAGGACCTGTCTCATTTCAGCCTGTGGCTGCTGCAACACCCTCCCCTCCCAGCACTGACTGATAAATCCATGATGCACAACTCTTCCTCTTGGGCAAACCCTAAGGTATCACTCCGCCAGTTTTTTCCTGCCTCCCTGCAGCAGAGCACTTACACTAATTAGCATAATGAGCCTTCAGCGTTTTACTCACTGCATCTGACTGGTTTTGTCACAATGGACAATTCCTGGCTTCCCAAGATAAAGGACGCAATCTGTGCTCTTCCTCCTCCATACACGTACTGTGTCTCTATCCTTGCTCAGCTACCTCTGATAGAAGGGCTCCTTTTCTCTCTGTGGACGCATTTCATTAAGCCACACATGGTCACAAATCACTTCGAGATACAGAACGAGATTTGTGTCACCCCAGCTAATGCTGCCAGCATCATAATCAAATGAGACAAGGAGTTCACACAATGTGCAGCAAAGGTGAGCAAACAGGGATTGATTTACCAAAATATGGGTATGGATATAATATTGACACCCAACTAGAGACAGACAAAGACTCTCTAACAGAGTTGTTAGAAAGTGTATGTTTATTTCAGCGCCGGGCTGCTGAAAGGGATAGATCTCTAATGCGCAGAGCAAAGTACAAAACAATACAAGGTCTATTTATTTGTGTCCTGGTTTAGGGCAAATTTTAGGAGGAAACCTCTGGGGGGGGGGGGTGTCTCCTCTAGGAAAATCTGATTCCAACCACTCCTCCCCCACACAGGTTCGGGAAAAATTTCCTTAGAGAAAAGTGGAAAAAACTATTTATTTAACAAATAGAATATTCACAATCATAGAAAAATTTGGATAATATGAAAACAATGAAACCTCTCTTTCCTCTGAAGAGATGGTAGATTCAGAGTCCGTCTGAGTCCAGTTCAGTTCTCCAGCAGGGGGGGCCGATTGCCGGGCCCGGCTGTAGAAGTCGGGGGGGGCGGGGGGGGGAAGAGGGGGGGCCCTAGGGATTACCCTGGTGTCTTGGGCCCAAGTGATGCCAACCAGTCCTAGGAGGAGGGAAAAGGGGGGAAAAAAAAAACAAAAAAAAACACCAGCAAAAGAAACAAAGTCTCTCCCTGCAAAAAAGCTGAGAAAGATCCGAGGAAACCGTCCGCTGTGAGCGTTTCTGAGCACCCAGGAAGAGAGTGAGAGCGAGATGCCTCTGTCCTGCCAGAATGCAGCCTCTTCAAGGCCTTTGTCATGGGAGTAAGGTGTAACCCTTGCAGACAAAAGGCGCATGTTTTTTTTCCTCTGCTTTCACTCTCTCTGTCTCTCTGGGCCTAACTTAAAGCTGTAGAGCTTAATATCCAGCATAAGCAGGAGTGAAGATTAGGGACACAAAAAAGTCATATGGCCAACTGTAGGATTTAACTCTGTGGAATTCGGTTATAAGGGTAAAATAGAAGCGAGATATCTCTAAAGATGGGTTTAGAGCATGGGAATTTATTGTGAAAGAGCATGGGTGTGAGAGGCTTGCTGGGCTGCAAGACACAGCTCAAAACAGGCCAGAGAAAGAGAGAGAAAGAGGCAAAAAGAGAGAGCAAAAAGAGAGCGATTTGTCGTTTACAATACAATAAATCATCTTCTCTGTTGAATATTCTAATTCTATTTAACCAATCTGAGACAAGCTACGAACTCTACAACATTTACATGCAACCTATAAGAATCATTACATTACCATACGGGGTTATATTTTAAACCTTAAAAAACCTGCTTTTGGGAATCTCCTACCAGGCAAGTATGGTTTGTTCTGACCTTTGGACCTGCCTAGGCAGAGGTTATTGTTCTATCAAGAAGGAGGATTACCTTCAGTCAGCTATACCATTGTTTCTTAGTTACTCTTCAACTCAAACCTTGTCTTCATCTCAATCTCGATTATACTTTCCATATTTTCAGCATCTTTTGCAAGGTAATCATATCTATAAGGGTCTCCTATTTCATCTTCCCCAACAGCCAACCCAGGACATTCCACCCCTTATCCCCATATCGTCATCTCAGGACCAAGATTAATACAGTGTGATCCTATGTTACGAATGGGTTTAGGAGTTAAATAAGTCCTTTCCTACTGCCCAGGCCACTGGAAGCAGGTAGTAAGCTTATCGAGACGACCAGCACCTCAAAACCCCCTCCCGTTCGCAAGTTCTTTTAATAATGACTGATTTTGTCTATTACAGAAAAAATTATTTATTAATAGATGGGAAAACTATTGACTATAAGACTTAAAACAAAACTAATACTACTACACAGGAATAAAAACAAGAAAGATAACTACTAGTAGATGACATACAGTGCACGATAAGGTACCACTGAGTTACAGCGAGTAAAGAACTAGTATAAGTTTAGGATTCAATGTATCTTATCATCCAATCATTGGTGCAGCACACATTGATATCCTTTCCCTCAATCTCCGGAGAAGTAACTGCAAGTCCGCGTCCAGATCTCAGGGAGAAGTCCCTTACACATAGTGTATGTGTATGGAAGCATCTGACTTGTAGCGGTGGTTCAAGCTCAGAGAATGACATATCCCCTGAAGAATTCCTGGGGGCCTAGAAAGTGAGGCCCCTCTGAAGATAGAGTTAGGTTTGGCCTTGGAAAGGGAGTTGAACTCCCCCCGCCTACCCCCCAGTTAACAATAGTATCTTGTGTCTCACTCTTTCCTCCCTTACTCCTTCCCGACTGGACCCTGACCTTCCAACCCTTCCCCGTTTCCTCCCCTGTACCGTTATGAGAGAAGTTGTAACCCTCAGAATAAAAGTCTGAATGTTGGGCTATTCCGGGGTCTTTTGCCCCTGAACCGAGGCAGAGCAGACCATGGTGTGCTGTGTCTGATTTTGGGTTCCGGGCAAGGGAATACTCTCTCTCTCAGCGGTTCTCCGGCTTTTAGGACAGCGGCCACCATGCCAGGGAAGCCCCGCTCGCGGCAAGGGGAAAAGAAGTCCCTAGCTGAAGTTAACTTAACAAAAAGGAAACCCTCAGAACAAGCCTCCGAGCCGCCGGCGGTCCCTGTGGTCAGCTGTCTGGCCCACGCCAAAGGCCGCACTGCCTCAGGGATAACTCTTGTATCTTTTTTAGCATAAAACGGTGTCTCTTGAGTCATCAAATTTCTTTATCTCTTCCTACACTTGTTTTCCAGATGTTTACCTTTAGGGTCTGAGCCGCCTGGTGCCAGAGAGAATCCTGCTGAGTCCTCCGACTCCAGGGTCATCTCTGGGGTCCCATTAACTCTGTTATGCGGGAATAAGGGAGGGGGGGGGGGGAGTGCCCTGCCACATTCTACACACACATACATGTATATACATATATACAGTAAACAGCTATATACAGACAATGTCACTGAAATTCCGCAAAAAGTGGAATCTACACATGATTCTCACCCAACAATCAGACGAACCTGGGGCACACATCGTGTTGTTCCATCTTTCTGCATTATCCACCACGTGTACCCCGGTCCCTGAGCAAAGACAACCCCCCGGATGGGTTTGTCTGTATTCGAGGCAGAGTTGACCCACACCGTCTTCCCTAACAGACCTCTAACATGTACCACTGGGACCCTGTCTCCATCTCCTGTATGCAGGGACTCAGATTGGGCCGGGCCAGCTCTGTTGGAAGATCCTCTAGTGTTCACTAACCAGGTGGCCTTGGCTAAATGTCTTTGCCAATTTTTAAAAGAGCCTCCAACCAATGCTTTCAGGGTGGTTTTTAACAGTCCATTGCTCCTCTCCACTTTACCTGCAGCTGGTGCATGGTAGGGGATATGGTACACCCATTCAATACCACGTTCCCTAGCCCAGCTGTTGATAAGGTTGTTCTTGAAATGAGTCCCGTTGTCTGACTCAATC
>JAHLSL010000031.1:54743-87330 GCA_025920805.1 Petroica traversi | reverse complement strand
CTTCTCCTTCATCATCCTCATCATCATCCACTGGTCGATCAGTTTTGGTTTTGTTCTTCTTTCCCGCAGCAGCGACAGCCAGTGGCTTAGGCTCACTGTCTGGGTTAGCTATGGGTTTAGGCTCGCTATCAGGTCCAGGTGCTGCCTTAGGTTCACTGTCTGGTTTAGTTGCAGCCTGAGGGACTGGGGCTGCTTCACCTTCCTGGCCCCTTGCCTCTATCTGCTGCCCTACAGCATCCAGCAGCGCGTGATTAGCATATGCCAGGGCCCAGCTTATTGTAATGATCCTTTCCTCCTTAGAACCATCATTACACTTCTCTTTCAGATATTTGGCCACCCTAGTTGGGTTCTGTATTTGGTCACGTGGGAAGTCCCAAGCTATGGGTTCTGAGAACTCTTTCAAGATCTGGCCCATATCCTCCCATTCTCCGCACCACTCGGGATTTTCCACTACTGGGTCAGGTTTCTCCTCAGTCCCTCTGCACCTATCATCCTCAGCCCCTCTGGACCTAACACCTCTCATTCTAGAAAAGTTGTAAACTGCATAGAGGAAACTCACCAGCTGAAATATCAGCCAAGGGGTTTCTTTGGCATCTAGGGGAAACTGATCATTTTCAAAAGATCAAGGCGCAACACAAGGCGCAACACAAGGCGCAACACAAGGCGCAACACAAAGGAGAAGAGGAAAGGGAAAGGCTGGGAAGCCTCATCCCCTATCCCACTCTTAAGGAATTGGGTGCAATTACCAACAAACCCCCAGAACACGCTACTGAAACTAGGATACAAGGTAGGAAAGAAAAACAACAGACTGTAAATATCTCGAACAATTCCTAGTAGGTTATCTACACTCTCTCTATAAATCAGTATCGCCACGACCAGCAAAACAGCAACTTTAAGCTGTACCCCTCTACGGTAAGAACTCCATGCCAAGAACAACAGCGAGTAACAAAGCCAGCCTAGGAACCAGTAAGCTAACATAGTTGCCTGATGTAGAGGTACATTATGAACTCAAACAGCATGGCTACTGACTGCTCTATCTCAATACAGAGCGAGCACAACCAAAATACAAATCAGTACAAATTTTTTTCCCCTTTCACAAGCCCCACATTGGGCGCCAATGATATTTGTCCTGGTTTAGGGCAATATTTAGGACGAAACCTCTGGTGGGGGGGGGGCGGTCTTCTCTAGGTACAGCCGATTCCAACCACCCCTCCCCCACACAGGTTCGGGAAAAATTTCCTTAGTTTTTTTCCACTTTTCTCTATTTATTTAACAAATCGAATATTCACAAGCATAGAAAAATTTGGATAATATGAAAACAATGAAACCTCTCCTTCCTCTGAAGAGATAGTAGATTCAGAGTCCGTCTGAGTCCGGTTCAGTTCTCCAGCAGGGGGGCCGATTGCCACGCCCAGCTGTAGAAGTCGGGGCAGGAGAGCCCCCGGGGATTTCCCTGGTGTCTTGGGCCCAAGCGATGCCAACCAGTCCCAGGAGGAGGGAAAATGAAAAAAAAAAAAAAACACCAGCAAAAGAAACAAAGTCTCTCCCTGCAAAAAGCCGAGAAAGATCCGGGGAAACCCTCCGCTGTGAGCTTTCTGAGCACCCAGCCAGAGAGTGAGAGCGAGATATCTCTGTCCTGCCGGAACGCAGCCTCTTCAAGGCCTTTTTCGTGGGAGTAAGGTGAAGGTGTAACTCCTGCAGACAAACGGCGCGGGTTTTTTTCCTCCGCTTTCAATCTCTCTGTCTCTAACTTAAAGCTGCAGAGCTTAATATCCAGCATAAGCAGGAGGGATGATTTGGGATACAAAAAATTCATATGGCCAATCCAGGACAATTTTTAAGGGGTTTTGAGTATTCAAAATACAAACACACATTAATCACATTAATACCTTCCATTCCCCGCTCCGTATGG
The DNA here is from genome assembly GCA_025920805.1 of Petroica traversi. Lineage (NCBI taxonomy): Eukaryota > Metazoa > Chordata > Aves > Passeriformes > Petroicidae > Petroica > Petroica traversi. The sequence goes on along the minus strand of JAHLSL010000031.1, from coordinate 85,418 downwards.
TAATTAGCTAAATAGTTATTAAGCATGTGCGGTTTGTTCTTTAAATTGAGTCGGTGGTTGCAGAATTTGAGGGGAGGGCGAGAATGATGAAGTAAAACTCATCTTCCTCTCTTTGACCGTTCTGCTTTTCTGGTTTTTGACAATACCAATTGCTTTTGAAACACATCCAGTTCTTCTATTTGAATGTGTCTTTTAGGTAGAATGGTTAGTAATTGGTGTTTTTTAATGTAAGTACAGTTGAACAAATATAAAATGACAAGTAACCAGTTACTTAGACTTTGAGGCTTACTCCCAGCTTTATTCTTTGGTTAAACCTTAGATGGGTTTGTTTACTGAATCTACTTTAGTTGGTTTTGGCTATACTAACTGTGCTTAAAATCCTAATTTTTGAAGTTTCATATTTCAGGATGAGCCAACCTCCCTCCCAGTTCCACACCAAAGGATGCCTAGCTCGTTTCTCTTTCTTCTATTTGTGATAGTCGTAATAATTAAATACCAAATAATTCATTCATCTGCAGCTACCCACACTTTGCACTGTCATCTACGAGAAAAGTTCAAGTTATAAAAGTTTTGTGCTATTTTATGAAGGAGCAAATAAGGATTTGGGGAACAAATGAAAACTGGGTTCTTGTCGTTCAAGAGTCTCTTCTGAGGATCTTCAAATACTTCATATATCATGCATTTTAAAAAGTCTTAGAACAGCTTTCTTAGCCATTGTTTTTGGGTGGAAATGCCAATTTTCAGCACTTATAACAAGTATTGACTTTTTGCAGAAAATTTTGACTTTTCCTCAACAGTCCAACACCTGTTCCCATCAAAACTCCAAACTGTACCATCCAAAACATCAGAGCTGGTTAAGGAGATTTCTCAGAAAACACGAATTTGAGGTTTCTTAAGTACCTGTTCTTCTCTTTCAGAGCATATTTTCCCTAAATGCAACATCAAGACTTCATGACAGCAATTCAGAGAGCTGCAGAATTTTGATGCAACATGGGAGTTGTAGTTTTGCTGGAGGAGCCTGGACAAGGGCAGCCAAACAAGTCCCAAATGGCACCATGATGACATTTCCAAATGGAAGAACTACTTTTTAATGGGAAGATTTGGCTCCAGTTTTGATTATCCATTATTCATAGAAAAACTTAAGCTTTCCATGGGGGGAAAATATAAACAAAAAAAAAAAATCCCGAAAAACATTTTCCCAAACAGCTCCACTTATATTCTCCTACAAGCCATGTCAGCAAATCCTAATTTTGCAGGCAGGGATATTGAGAAGTAAAGCCACTCATGCAGCAAAGCAGTAAATCAATGAAAAACGAGGAATAGAACCTGACAGCTGATGAAAGCATATCGCATTAACTAAAACTTTACCTTTAAATTTATGTCCTTTAGCCTGTTTCTAATTCCTGTACCCTTTCTTATTTTAAATGTGGCTTGTATCCATAGAGCTGAAGAGGCTTCTTAACTGACTTCAGATAATTGCTCGCATATGGGTTGTATCGAATTAACTGAGCTGATTTAAAAATCTGTTAGTTAAATCAGTGCAATCTCTGCATATAAATGGGCACTAAGAATTGCCATGTGCAGATGACTGTTCTAAAACTTAAACCAAAAGAAACAATTGTTCTGGTTTAGGGTAAATATTTAGGAGGAAACCTCTGGGGGGTCTCCTCTAGGAAGAGCCGATTCCAATCGCCCCTCCCCCTACCGGTCTGGGAAGAATTTCCTTAGAGAAAAGTGGAAAAAACTATTTATTTAACACATAGAATATTTACAAGTATAGGGAAAAATTGGATAATATGAAAACAATGAAACCTCTCCTTCCTCTGAAGAGATGGTAGATTCAGAGTCCGTCTGAGTCCGGTTCAGTTCTCCAGTGGGGGGACGATTGCCGGGCCCGGCTGTAGGAGTCGGCGAGGAGGGGGGGGGGGGGGCCCCCGGGGGTTCCCTGGTGTCTTGGGCCCACGCGATGCCAGCCAGTCCCAGGAAGAGGAAAAAAAGAAAAAAATACCCAGCAAAAGAAATAAAGTCTCTCCCTGTAAAAAGCCGGGAAAAAATCCGAGGAAAAACCCTCCGCTGTGAGCTCGGGCAGCACCCCCCACAACAGAGTGAGTAAAAAAAAAAAAAAAAAAAAAGAGATAACGCTGTCTGCTGGAATGCAGCCTCTCCGCTCTCTCGGCCTTGGTTCGTAGTATCCTGCAGACAAACGGCGAGTGTTTTTTTTCCTCCACCTTCACTCTCACTGTCTTCCTTGGACCAACTTAAAGCTGCAGAACTTAATGTCCAGCATAAGCAAGGGGACGATTGGGGATACAAACAGGTCATATGGCCAACCCAGGACAACAATGCAGAAGGGCAAAGTGTGGTGTCATAGAATAAGTGATAATCACAGGCAAGGGTTTCTTGGAGGCCCAAGAAAAAAAAATATTGAAAAAGAATGTAGTCCACTGACTTCAGATCTCCAGTAGTTTTTTCTAGAACCCATCCTTAGCCAGGCAGTCCAGGAGGTGGCACCTGCAAAGCTTTGTATGGGAATCAGTCTTGTTTCAGCCAGCTGACACCTCCCAGCAAAGCAGGACAGTGACCTGGCAGCAGGCAAGGAAGAAAGAAAATGGAAAAAAGAGAAAGAAGCCAAGAAGACCTCTGAGAGATTAAGGTGAGGAAGACCAACGCCTCTCCTCCCCAGCTGAGGTGCAGTATGTCCCATTCTCCATCACCTCAGCCATCTTCAATAAAAACTAGCAGCAGGTATAAGTCTCTGCAAGACACACCTGCATGACAATGAGGTGGTGGTGTTCCAAAATAAGATGCTTTTGAGCACATATATTTTTGGCCCTGTAGAAGGCTGAAAGGTTGTTTTGCCAAACTTGTTCTGTTGATTTCTGAGGGAAGGTTAATAATAAACTGTACAAAAAAGTGTTTAAAATATGGCTGATCTGGGTTAGGCAGTGTTGGTTGTCCCCTGTAATGCTAAGTAGGCTCACATCTTAATACTTCAGTATTAAACCCCATTGGTCAAAAAAGATGCTGTTTTCCTTCTCTAAGAAAATCTGGCACAGGATGGGTTTACTATGTCACCAAGTCACTCATTCCAGCGCAGGAGCACAAAAAGGGACCTCAATGCACAAGACGTTGCTGTGATTTATGGTGGAATTGGCCACAGACTGACATAATTCCTCCATTAGTAAATTATAATTCTGAAAAAGCAGAATAAACTGAAATATGCTAATTTGTAGCTTGGAAAATAACACAAACCCAAGTCCAAAGCTTGCTAACTCTCTCTCCTTTGTAAGGCAGCAGGCTGGCTAAGGAAGATAACACTGGATTGTGCTCATTGCTCACCCTAGAAGGGTTTCCCCTCTTTTTCCCATCTCCACTCCACCTTTTTTCCACTTGCTGCAAAATCAATATGATTACAAAGATATTACAGCTATATCTTCAACATCACTAGAAATTCCCACTATAGGGGGCTAACAGCATTATGGGACTTGACCTCTGCTAACCTCACAGGCTACTTGCAAAACAAATATCTCTCTGCAATATAGTAATATTTCCTCCCAGGTTACTCAGCAGTAATACATATGAATCCAGGCTTTTTATATTTCTCCTCTGAGACATGGGATTTCTACCTCTGCCTGTGAATTCCACTGAGGAGCCAGGAGTACCTATAAAACACTGTTTGCTTTCTTTGCAATAAATGTTCCCCTCTGTGCAGATGAACAATATTTATGGATCAGACCCATTTGCAAGCCAGCTTCCATTTCAGAACAGGCATGCTGGAAATAGATGATCTTCAAGGTCCCTTCCAACCCAAGCTGTTCTATGAAAACAGGGTAAAAAAAACCCCAGAACAACCATACAAAAAAAAAAAATCAATCCCCCACAAAAACCTAATTGAAAACACCTTTTTTTCTTTTTTTTTTGTTATACACTCCTTCCTTTGAAAGGATGTGGTTATTTTCCATTTTACCAGACATATATCCTTGAATTCTTTCTTTGCCAGCACATTGTATCTTCTTTGTTCATGTTCTACTCTCACAAAACACTTCTCTCCAGTGTTGTGAACTCTTGGCTAACACTGTACCTGATTCCCTCACATATTCCTGGAGCCCATTAAGGCTTTGAGGGACTTGAGCAGAGAGCTAAAAATACCATTAGTACCTTAACTGGAGACGGCTTCTTGCAGTAGCTAGAAAGTGATGCACTGCAAATGGTTTAATAAGTCATTGCAGTTACCAGAAAAAAAAATTAAAAATAATAATAATGATAAAAAAGATAATCCCCAAATACCACAACTCTTTTGTGTAGCAAAAATGGGTCTACTATCTCCCCTACTACAACCTCTGTGTAAGTTTCTCAGGTAAAGAGGAGCAGAGGAAAGACTGAGTTCCTCCAGCGAACAGGCAATGAAAGAATGTGTTTTAGGAATGCCAGACAAATGCTGAATTTGAATTGTCCCTGTATGAAATCTGACAGTCACCATGGCCACACATCGAGCCTAGAGACAAAGTGTTACCAATAAAGCATCCATTCACCAGGGCAGGCACACAAGCAATAATTATGAATAATAAGAATGATAACAGTGAGGAGACACAAAGAAAGAACAGGTCTGCAGCTGGAATTCTCTGCAAAACAAATTCAGCCCTCTGTAGCTTCAATCTAATCCTTCAGTGCATCCTCAGACATCAGGAAAAAGCCACTGCAGCAGTGCTGGAAGGGCATTTAGGGGACTGGTCTGCAGTGAGCAGAGCAGTCAGAGAAGGAAAGAAGTTCAGGGTTCTGTGTGTAGATGCACTAAACTCTCCTTTATTTGTTTACTTCCCCCCCCCCCCACACATATGCACTGCGAGCCTTCAAACCTCAGCTGAATCTTAATTCTGATACTAAAAATAACCACAACAAATTGCACTCACATAACTGCTCATCCAAGCACAATGTCTCTGGGCACTTCAAAACAGTAAAGTTAAACGAGGCATTCAATACACACATTAAAATAAAGTATCCACTAGAGAAACCTGATGGGCTTGCAGAGCACTGCAAAACAGTCAGGAAAAAAATTCAAAATATACACATATAACAAGCAGTAGCAGATAGAACTCCTGTCAAAAGGGGCGGGGGGGGGGGAGAGATCAAATTCTCCAGAAAGCTTCACAAACCCTAGCAAGACTTGAACAAAGTTGCAAGAGACCTCATTTAAGTGCTAAGTAAAGCTGGCACTGAGAATTCAGGATACACAGAAAAATTTAAAATTCCTAAGAGGTGCTATCACAATCTCAGGGGATCTGAGAGACTTGCAATGGGTACCTTGCTGAACATATTAACAGTCCAAGTCTTGCTGGAAGTTTCTTGTAAAGAAAAACTAGGGCACTAGATAGGAACAAATGCACGGAAGTGGTTCATATATACGCATGTGAACAAAAAATCTAAGCTGCTTTTGCATAGCAATTGACAAATTTTAATTGGAGACTAGTACAATCAAAAAATTCCCTCTTGAAACAGATTTGTAAAGTGAAGTTACTGGAATACTGAAATAAATGACCTGATTTTTCAAAATACGGAGCTATTCATCATAGCCTATTGAAGTTCAATAGAGTTGCAAGAACTCAGCATCTTCCAAAGTCAGGAAATTCTTAACTAGCTTCCTGGAAAAAAAAAATAGATTGGGTCAAATAGTTTATGGTCCTTAGCATTCATTTTTAACTCTTGCCTTAATATGAATCAGGAAGTTTGAAGCATCAGAAGATAACAGCAGAATTTTCCAGAATGTAGGATACAGTGCTTTATCCAAATATTTCAGGCTTTTTTCCTTGCTCTTCCCTGCCAAACCCTCTACACACTTGTTTTTAATGTAAAATAACAGAAGAATCATCTTTTAAAGGGGTACTAATTGTGTATATGTGAATACATGGGGACTGATGGATAATCATGAAGACACCCATGAAGAAAATTGATGATCAGCCTCCCATTCTGGTAGCAAAATATTTAAGAATCTTTCAGCTAAGTGGCACTGCCCTTTTCCAGTGAGTTAAGAATATCAGGTCCTGATCAAAAATTGAACTATTTCATTGGACAGTAGATGACAAAGTGCCAGGCTGACAGAGCCCCTTATTTAGACAAGGAGGGAAAAAGAAGAGAGCTGAAATGTAAGCTCTATATCACTTATTATAAGACACAGAGAGGGGTAATCTACAGCTATAGCTCTCCTACTTTGAAGGCTCATGGAAAAAAAATTGACAGTGTCACTAAAAGCAATTTATATCTCCTGGCTGATACAACTCAGCACGCTCAAGTAGCAGCCAAAGGATAGGCCTACATTGTTTATTTTTATAGAAACCAACAACCAAGGGCTACAGTATTTCTCTGTCTATATAAGAGAACTTATTTGAATGTCGTCATAGAGAAAAACATTTTGTACATCTATGTAGAAGAGCTGAACACATTTTAACTGTTAATACACGTTTAGACTCAACAGGTGGATAGCAGCACTGATGTAGTGCACTTACAGGGCAGCACAACTTTTGCCTCTAAGGAGAAACAGTGTTAAAATCCAACTTGGAACCAAGAGGTTCTCAAAACTCTTTGCCAAAAAAGACAGTATTCTGTCACTGCTAGGAAACTTCATGATATTGTATTCCATGCAGATGTAACTATAGCGTCTCTCTCAGTGGAATCACATTTTAAAAGCAGAGGAATAAAATTTTCTCAATTTCAAGATGGAATTGAAAGAGAAACAAGCACGGTACTTGCTTAAAATACCAACAAACTGCTAATGAAGTCTCTAGAATAATTCTGATAATACCCAATAGTGTTTTTCCTTTTTTCATTTCTTCGGCATTGCTTGTTTTTTGAGCTAATTCTCCACTCAAACCCAAGAGAGAATAAAGACTCAGCTGCATAACATTTAGTCAATACAGATAAGCTCACAGAAATATCCCCTGCAAAAATCAATGTGCAAATTCAAGCAGGCCATTCTGATCAGGTGGAATAAAGGTTGTACAAGGCTGCCAATTATTTTCACTTCTCTTGTATTTTTGGAATATTTATAATCAAGCGAAGTCATTTGCTGCCTACAAGAAAGGATCTAGCTAAAACTCTGACCACTGTTCTGCCCTTCTTGATCAGCTTCGTTTCATTAATATTGCACAATTAATAATACTACACAGTGCTGTACAATGCTTAATAGTTGTAATTTTTGCTAAGATGTAACACTGCTTATAATCTGGAAAAAATATAAATATTTATCCAAAAAGTTGATTTTTCTGCGCAGTTAGCGAGTTTGATCACAAAAATTTACTAGTGAGGGAAAAAGTACACCAAGCCAGTCATATTTTTTGCCATTTTTGGATGTCCAAAATAAAAACCTACCTTCCTTTAAAAAATTAAGCATCCCTATCCTCCCTCAGAGTGCAGTGAATGTAGTTTCAGTGTGAAATCTCCATTTCAATGGGACCATCTCTTTTCAGATTAACACTGGGACATTTCAAACAATTTATATAATCATTAAATTAAGCCCAAAAAGCTTCTTTAGGGTATTACTGACATCATTGTAGAGATGGCTAAAGTAACTACAAAACAGTTTAATGACTTTCCTGAGATTGCACAGTAAACATTTGAGAAAAATGGAAAAATAATGATTCAAAGAGAGCAAAACATTTACAGGGTGGTTTTTTTTTTTAAGCTGTTCACAGCCTGAAAAGCAATTACTTAGTGGTCCTCAAAGGATGCCATGAAGGATGCTTATCTCTATTCCCTGAGCACTGAAAATTACCACCAGTGACAGACAGCAAAAAGGGGTTGCAACCAGGAAAAGAATAATATAAGAAAAGAAGAATTAGGTCTGTAGAGCTCATTTCTCTCCAGCTCACAAGGCAAATTTGTTGGCCTGAAAAGCACGCTCACTGAATTGCAGCTTTGAATGTATTTCTCATGGTGTGACTCCACAGCTGCAAAATCCCAGCTGCAATTAGGGAAATGTAGGGCTGGATGTTCCATCATTGCTACACCAGTGGTGGTTGTAGCAGGCTGCAGCTGGCCTGCCACCAGCCCCAGCTGCTGCAAAGCAGCAAGGCAGGAACTGCAGTTGTGTGCAAACAGTAGTAAAACGCTAATTTCAGAGGTGTGGAAATGGGCTGAAAGTGGTTATTGTGGTTCCAGTCCAGCACTTCAGTCAGGTGAATATGACTTCCTTGGGGTTTTACACCATCAGACAGGGAGGGGTGAGGAGGTGTTAAATCTTCAAAGAGTCAAAACCAGTATCACTGAATTTCAAAGTAAAATCACTTTAGAGAAAAACAAAACAAAACAAAAAACAAACCACCCACATTCTCCAAAGATTAAAGATTAGGATGGTGCCCTTTTCTCACATTTGCCTGAGAGGATTCTCATGTCTTCTGCAACAGGTTGCTTTCAAAAGAAATGCTGCATCAAATGGCTCACAGATGCTAAGGATCAATTAACAGAAAGATAGTTTACATCCAAACCCACAAATTCATTCCTTCCTCAATATTCAAGTTTGCATTAAATGATCCATTTTGGTGAATTCTTCTGAGTCCAGCCTCTAAAAGGTACAAGTAAAGTTCTCATTCAGTGGTGTAAGTCTAAGATAATTTCACCACTAGAAGACACTGACAAAATTAAAAGGACTTATTTAGTGCTTAACATCCACTCAAACAATCTTTTACTGCTTAGTTTTGTTTGATCTGTAGCATGTAGCTATCCCATCTTTCCCTTCCTGGATCCCCCAGTAAAGCCAATTCAACACTTAGAGAAGAAAAAGGTGTTGAGACTCAAAATAGACCTCATGGGCAACAACACACCAACACAACACACATCTCTGCACTGCAGGGTTTCATTTCAAGCTTCTAATGCTGCTCAGGAATTTCACATTTCATTCTTATGTGGAAAAAACCACCTCTCCACCTCTTCAAGAGTTAAGAAAGCCTTGAAGGAAAAAAAATCAAACCAACAGTACCCAAAATGTTGAAAGCTGTCATACCAAAGAGAAGGCAAGAAATATTCTACCAACCAACCTCTGCAAATACACCTCCTCTCTTTCAGTCTGTTCCAAGTGTAAAGCTCCAGAAGAAGAAGAGCTGCTCTACTATAAACTGTTGTCTAAGTAACAAAGACATTAACCAGGAGGCCTTTTGTACATAAGGGTAGTTGAGGAGCTGCCAGTTCCCTTCCTGCCTCTCCCAGGTCTGTCTCTTTACCTGACTAATCGGCAAAGCACCAAGGAAAAGTTGCCCTTGGAAGGGTTTTTCTGTTCTCACACAGAGCTGGCACACACGGCACGAGAGGTTTTGCCTACTGCTGCAACAGTTGGGAAGGAATGCCAGCCCCAGCTCTGTGAGCAGACTGTTTATCACTGACACCAGAAAGCTGCTGGAATGGGAAGACTTGGGCCCAGCACTGCCAAAAGGGGATGTTTGGCCTGGCAGTGCAAAGATAATGGGATGCCACAGGGCTGTCCTAACTTATGCTACTGGCTCTGCTCCTTGGGTAGAGCTCACTGTCTTGGTAAAAAGACCCCAGAGTTCAATTTTTCTCTCCCCAAATGATTCTTCAATCTGTCACAAAGAACAATGGACATTGAAAGGAAATAGGTGAATTTTTTTTTCCCCCATGCTAGGGAGATTCTCCAATATACAGTTTAAATTTCCCCTTCGGAAATCAAAGAGTACAAGCAGGAATTAACCTAATTTAAAGATCTCTGCTGTTGGCCTACAAAAGGAACATAATGATTCAGTAGTCAGAGACTGATCTGCTGTCACCATTTATTCCAAAATCCCTGTTTATTGTAATAAATCCTTATGCTCTTGCCTTACTCCAGAGGACGAATAATCACCAGGTCTTCCTCATCCAATAGGGTCAGGAAGATAAATGCCCAAAGCCACTCAGCTTGAAGACAGCATCAGCTTTGGTCTTTCATGGTGTTCCTTCACAGCTACTCCTGTTCATGCTTTGGGGCCCTCCAGGGATGATTTGTCATAGCCCATAACAAGTTGCCTAACAGCTCCTCACATAATTCAGTGACAGGTTACATCACTGTTTCTCCTGGAGTGCCTCAGGGGGTCTCCTCCTTCTTGCGTTTTGCTTTGCCAACTTCCACTCACATCTACCATCTCAGCAGGGATGTTACTTGAAGCAATGACAATGTTTTGGAACAGGTTCCGAGGTAAATTAGTTTGCATACATTATGAATTCTGCTATGAACTATACTTCCCACAAAAAAATCTCCAGGATAGAAAACTTTTAAAGACAGCAGAGGCTCAAAGATCCTGGTGTTTTATTACTGACCTAATCTCTCCCTTAAGAAGCAAAAGTAATGTTGCTGCAGCAGCAGTTTGGGAGATACCACTTAAATAAAATAATAATAGGAATAAACTCAGTCAAATCCTTTTCTTACAGGTTATTAAACCCTCCTGAAGGAGGGCAAGTGTCAAGAATGAAGCTTAGGACAAATGGCTGGAGGTATTTTTTACTTTCATATGTGTAAAGTAACTCAAGAGCCTTGAAGGAAATAATCGCTTCCTTGGGTATTCTAATTCAGTGAGCTAAGTTGAAATTCATTCCAAAACACGTTTCCCATCATTACAAAGGGACATTTGACTCAATTGTGTTCTTCAAGTATTATTTACATCCACTTCTCAGGATTTCATCAAATGCAAAGTGACTATGCTGATTGAATGGACACAGCTCCTTAATTGCACTCAGAAAAGAGAGCTGCTTGAATTTTATTTATTTACTTACTGATTTATTATTATTATTTAGCTGTTTGCTTCTAACAGCAAATACATTTTTGCTGCTCCATTAACCTGATCACATATCTGTGTTTCAAACTCACCCCAGAATGTCCACACAGGAAATATCCCTGCAACACTTGGGGAAGCCATGCCCTGCATTTTATGGCCAAATAATGGGTTACATTTTTAATGAACACCTGTCCAGGCTCCCTACACAGTAAACAGATATTCTCCAAGAGATTGACTGTGTACATCTAACAATAGGTCCTAGCAAGAGTTGCAATAGCAAAGGATCATCAGCACATATCTTCCTTTTGCTGTTCCCAAAGAAAATATTTCCTTGCCATCACAACCCTAACAGTGTTTGCTACTTGTTGTATTCCTCTGCCAGCAGATGTTTAAACCAGATGTTTCACTGCCAGCTTCTGATTGGTTCACAAAGCAGTCTGTTCTTAAGACAGAGGGATTAAAAAAAAACCAACCAAACAAAAAACATGAGACATTTTCACAGCACAATTGGGTTACGTTTCCAGTTACGAGCAGAGCAATTGCAAAATTCCAGGGGTATGTAGGAAAACAAGATCCAATCATAAGACAAGGTACCTATGTTATCCAGTTTGCCCTTCAAGCTAAAGGCAGTAGAAATGGTTCCCACAATGTTACTCAGAAGACCATCTAGACCATCTATTTACCATTTCCTGAAACAAGGAAATTAATCAAACACTGATCACCTATTTTGTGTGACTAGTCAGCAGAAAATGCATTTTCAGAACATTCACAGGCTCAGATTCCAATGCCAAAGATATTCCTGTTAGAATTCAGGGCATTATGCTACACATTAAAATAAACTCTTTAGAACAAAGTAATAAGAATTCTTATTCCTTCTGCTCCTGTACATAAAATTACCCCAGCAAACTCAAAGTTTTTCCTTACCATCCCATAATCATTAGAATGGTCTGCTCAGAACTGAGAATTGACACTTGGTGTCCCCTATTTAATCTGATGATGACTACAAATGTCAGGCTTTGTCCTCTTGGACCAGGGTTGCCATGTGATACATGTCAATTCTTTACTATTCTTACCTTCCTTTCAGCTGTTATTACGTTGCATGGTGAAGAAAAGATGTTTTCTTTCTGTTGCCTTTAAACACCTTCATTGCACTTCAAAGTTGCAGGGGGGGAATATTTACAAATGGTGAAAATCATTGCTCAAAACAAATAAAAAGAGGAAAAAGGTGAACCCTTCTCTTTAGTGGATTGATGCATCAATATATATATTTGATGCATGACCTTTCTATACCTAGGTGCACTGCAGCTGTCACAGATCACTCTGAATAAATGAGGTGATCTTCCTCCCATATCTACCAGCAGCAAATCTGAGACAATATTTTATTTAAATTACAGAAATTATATACAATATTCATTTCTGTTCTCTACTAGACATATCCTTTTTTACCTCCAGGTAGGACAGTTTATAAAAGCAACTCCTTTCCCAAATCCCTACTGGAAGCAACAGAAATATTATGTAACAATCAGCTAAACACAGACAAATGTTTTATTCATATCACACAACTGAAAAAAAAATACCAATTAATTTTATCTAAATAAAAACCACAATGTGGCTTTTAAATTATTTCAAATTCTTTTCTTAACCTGCTGATGTATTTTTTACTTATTTGGGATGAGTGGCATCAAATGCAGATTCAGAGCAAAACCCCAGAGGTGTTTACAGTAAGTCAAGAAATACTGCGCCCCTTCCATATATGCTGCAGATAAATAATTATTACTAACACAATTTTTTAAAACAAGTAATCAAAAACTATTTCATTTCACTTAGCTGAAAGAATTTCAAGGAGGAGAAACAGAGAAACCTGCTGCCATTTTCAATTTTGAGGGCTGCCCTTCTCTTGTAATTCTTCCCCATCACCACCTGTCTGATACTTGTCATTAATATCATAATTACTGAATTGCTAGTCAGAGACTTCACAAGCACCACTTGTTATTTCTTGGAGATTAAGGGAAATTGCCATAGAAATGAAAGCTATGGTTTGGAAGATATAAACCCATCAATCTTTTTCCTGGGATTTGAGCTTGTTCCAGATCTGAGGAAAGTTTAAGCAACACTAAAGATTTCTGAATGCTATTAATTAGACCATATAACTCTCTCTCTTATTTAACATAAAACATTCTATATAAGTAATAGGGGGAAATACTGTAATAGCACAGGCCAACAGGGAGCAAAACTACTTAATGAATTGAAAAGGAAGAATTCTTTTACCATTGCAGGAGAACTACTAGGCCAGAATTGAGGTATATTGTTAGAGCAGCAGAGGGAGACCAGAAATTGAAACAAGACATAATACCCATCAGAATAGGGCAAACTGAGAATAGCTGACTCAAAGAACACACTTCTTCAACAAGTACTACCTCTCCTAAAACACATAGTACCCTAAGTAATTCCTGGAATCTTGGATACCAAGTCTAGGTAATAATTCATCTACATGAGATCAGCTAGAGAAACTTTCCTATATGCTGTGTGGAACCTGCCTTCTCTAAACTACAGTGTTTGGTGATCATAGAATGGTTTGGGTTGGAAGGGACTTTAAAGGTCATCTTGTTCCATCCCCCTGCCAGCTATGCCAGGTTGCTCCAAGCCCTGCCCAGCCTGGCCTTGGGCACTTCCAGGGATGGGGTATCCACAGTTTCTCTAGGCAATGTCTGCCAGCATCTCACCACCCTCAAAATACAGAATAATTTTACTAACATCTAATCTAAACTTACTCTCCTGTAGTTTGAAGTCATTCCCTTTTGTCCTGCCACTCCAGGCCTTGTAAATAGTCTCTTTATTGTTGGTTCCCTTCAGGCACTGAAAGGCCACAATTACATCATCCCAAATCCTTCCCATCCCCGTTTCTCTTAACCTTTCCTAGTACCAGAGGTGCTGCAACCCTCTAACCATCTTAGTGGCCTTCTCTAGGCTTGCTCCAGCAGGCTGATGTTTTTCCTGAGCTGGGCCCCAGAGATGGAGGCAGCTCTGCAGGTGAGGTTTCACCTGAGTGGAAGAGAGGGTCAGAATCCCCTCCCTCCCCTGCTTCCCACGCTCCTCTGGATGCAGCCCAGGATACGTTTGGCTTCCTGAGCTGCCAGAGCACATGGCTGGGTCATGTCCAGCCTCTCACCCACCAGCATTTGTTCTTGCTAAAGCTCATGTGATTTCCCATGGGCCACAGCTCAAGCTTGCCCAGATAGATGTCTTTCTTTGAACCCAGCTGACAAAAATGAACTATTTTCCAACAGCCTCTCTACTACTGAAACAACAGCAGAGTTCTCTGAACATCCCTACCAGTAATGTTAATCAATGTCCTTGGAGCTTCCAAGATCCTTGGTCCACATTACGCTAAACAGGAACTTTAAAACAGCCCAGTAGATTACTAAACCAAAATTTAAAAATGAAAAGTGGGAGACTGACAGACAAAAGGCAGAAGGAGAAATGCATGGGGAGAGAGGCATTCACAGAGAAGGAAAGGGCAAAAGTGTAAGACAAGGAGAGACAGATTCTGAATCGAAAAGAAATTAGGATATAACTCCCTAGGGGGGTAAAGCAAGGGGAAAGCACCATATGCTGGGATAACAAGGAAAAACAAGCAAAATATTTACATTTCTTTTCACATAACTGAAAAGGTATAAAGCATAAGAAAAACCAGCTTGGTATTCTAGGGGTTTCTCAGTATTGTTTTGTTTACACACAGAGACCCAGGACTCTGCTTAGAGTGTCTTCCATTAGCTCTACAGAGCAAAATTACAAATGAGAAATCAGATAATTCTCTGGAAGAGATACTAATATAAGTCTCTTATGGTTAATAAGCTTCTGCATTGTGGAAGTTTTGGCTGAAAGTTCACGCTGCAAATCCAAATAGCACTGGGCAAACATCAGATTGGAATCCTGAAAAAAAAATGCCAAACACTTGTATCAAAAATTCAGAAAGATGAGAAAAACAACACTCTCAATCTGGGAGAAATCTTTTGACGTGCAGAATTTTAGGTGGACGGGGCCCTCTCCAAGCTAAAGTTACTGGACCGGAACAGTGGCCCTTTTCCCTGGGAAAGAAAGCGCATCCCCCCTGTTTCTTGATGTCAGTTTGTAGGAGGGCTTTATCACTCCAAGAGCAGCCAGAGTCCTAGCGGGTGGTATTTTCTTTCCCTGTCGCCTGCAAAGTTACACAAACACTGGAAATAAACTCATTTTCAGTACAGTCCCAAAAATCCTAACACAATTTATAGACTATAATTATAAACCAGAAAGTGAAACATGAAGAAACTGAAGACAACAGCTGTT
The DNA here is from genome assembly GCA_025920805.1 of Petroica traversi. Taxonomy (NCBI): domain Eukaryota; kingdom Metazoa; phylum Chordata; class Aves; order Passeriformes; family Petroicidae; genus Petroica; species Petroica traversi. The sequence continues at coordinate 70,341 of JAHLSL010000031.1, read as the reverse complement.
CTCCAATCCAGAGCTAAGAATATAACATCATCAGTTCCAAAAAGCAATTACAGCCTACAGGGCCTTTAAACCAGAAAAAACTGAAAATCAAAGTCAAAGGCTGAGTTTCACTATCCAGCCTGAGATGCCAGTCCATCATTTATGACTGCAAGCTATTGACACATTGCTCCATCAGGTTACAAGATACTGGCATCATTTATCTGTTACTGAAATGCAGTTAAAACATTCAAATATAATAAAGTGACACTTCTGCATCATGTTGGAAGGTAAGCAAGAAACAGTTATCAACCAAAATTAGTGCTCCAAGGGAGGGAACAGCACAAGTGTTTGACACATCATCAAGGATTACTGCCCTATTTAACAAGATTCCTCTGATGACAGGTAATGACAAAAGTGATGGCTAAGCCTGGGCTATAGATTTTGCAGACCAAAGCAGAAGATACCACGTGGCCTTGCTCTTCTTCTGAAGGCAGTGCACGGGGCTCACATTTGCAAGGGTTGTCTGAGCCTAGAGAGAATTCAACATCCAGAACAGAATGACTCAAGAGGTGTCATAACTGGAGTAAACATTAATCTTTATAATATATGAAAAGATATCTTCTTGTCATAGCTGTTCTGGATTTTATTTAATTGTTGTGGGGGTTTTTGTAACCTATTTTGTGTTAAGCATGCATACTGAAAGCAGAATACACTACAGCATTCTGCCAGTGCTCACTGTAGTGAGCTAAAAGGTCATGGAGATGCATGGAGGGTATAGAGATACTTTTCTTCACTCTGCTGTTTCTTAAAACTTCTTATATTAAATGAAACTGGAATTTAAAATTTCTCCCTGCTTTGCTTGTTCATCTTTTCTCCCAGCTTGACTTTTCTTTTTTAGCCTTACCCTTAGGATTTCTTATCCTTGGCTCTGCCATTCCAAGCACTTCTTTTCTCTGTTCTCAGCCAGGTCTCCCTCACTATGACTTCAGCTGTAGGATTTAGCAAAATTGGCTGCTTTGATTAAAAATGCGTGAGTGGAAGGCAGATAATAGCCTGGTTCTCTACACCTGATCTCCCAGTGAGGGGTCATTGATAGGGGTCAACAGCTGAAACAAGAGTCTCATCACGTGGAGAGTTTGTGAAGGAAAATCTGTACTGTCAAATAAAGTGAAACACAGTAGCACTGGGAGCTGGAGGGGCTTGACTTATCTATATATTTAGGCTGGTTTATGTTTAGCAGATATTATTGCAGGACGGAGTTTCCAGGATCTGTAGAACCTGAAGTCCTGCATTGAGCTGCAGAACAGATGTACCTGAGGGACTGGCAACTCCTTCCTCCTCAGAAATGGATTTGCCAAAAGGGGAAGAAAAGCTGTAGCCGCCCTTCTACAAGGTTATGCTCTCATCTCACATGTAATCAGGCTGCAGGAATAATCTGGAAGCAAGGGGATTTCCTTAAGCCAGGTCACTGATGGGCTCTGATTAAATTATCTCCAGACTAATTAATTTGTTGATTGACACTAGTAACACCAAGACCATCCCAGATAATTTAACACTGGCCATTGGTGAATCATCAAGTTAAAGTCTTTACTTTAAATGTGACTGTTATGAATGAAATGTCAAGTAGTGACATTTGATATTTTGCACCAATCACTGCTACGCATGTGGGCACATAAGCACCATTTAAGCAGAGTCAGCCTCAGGCTTTTAGGAGTTCAGGGATCAAAAGAGACAGACTGCTTTTCTTGTCTAGGTTTATAGACTCCATAGCTATTGAGAGTCCATTAATCATGTAGAGGAAAAACCAGCCATTATGGCTAATGAAAAAAGAGAGATGGACTCAAGGAGGTTGAAATGGACAAGTGCCTGTTATGCCACACATCCTTTGCTCCTCCTGAACAGCCACTGGTGCATGTGTCAATGTGAAATGAATTTTTAAAAATAGAGAGCTACTGTTGGGTTAAATGTGACACAGGGAAAAGAAATCTGAGATCAAGTCACACCCTTTCCAACAGCAGGAGGCACAGAGCTGTGAAAGCTTGCCCCATTCTTGAATGGTCAAAACAAGAAGAAAGTGTCCTGCAGACAATGTTCCTGTGTCAGGTGTGTGGAGAGTCAAAGCCCTGCTCCTTCCCTCGAGACGCTTTTACCACCCTTACCTTTATAACAGCACCTGTAACATCTTGCCCATCTTTCCTGTGTCTCATGCATGTAGGAAATTACAGATCAGGACTTTAATTTCACTGCATTTCAGACTCAAACTACCGAACAGAGGGGAAAGGAAGAAAGAGAGGAAATGTGAGGAAAGAGGGTCTATCAGGGGACAGAACCATGCTTCAGTCCAAAAATTGTGCTAAACAGGCTTTCTTTAGAGAAGGCTTTGATGCTTAGAACTAAACTTGGTGGCTTTTTGAAACATTTTCTCTTCATGATTTTTGAGACAACTGTTGAAACTGAGATTTACTTTTGACAAAGATGTAAAACTAGGGTACATCAGAAGTTTCAACAGAAAAATACTTTAAAATTCTCATCTCAAAACTCAGAGGCTATTATGCCCATGAGAACATGCACTCCCAGCTTTCTTATTTTCTCTTTTGAGCACACCATTGACCCTACATACAGCTTTGCCCAGCTGTTTGTGTAGCTGCCTCTTGTTTTAGAGAGTGTGTTGAGAGGAAGCCAGCATGATGGACAACAGGAATCCTTTGACATACCATGTCATTTACCACATAACAGCCTCAATTCTGCTAAGGGGGCCTTCTCCATGTGTCACTGTCAGCTCCTGTGCCACCTCAATGCATCAAAAAGAAAAGTTTGAATATGAAGCACTGTAATTCCAAAGTCACAGCTCATTGCAGCTTTCCAGACATGAAGAACCATTTTGTCTATCTGCCAGCATGTTTGTTTAATTTTCACTGTCTCACGTATGTGAGAAATTAAGTCTTCAGTGTGGAAGAAAACCAGAAAAAGTCAAAGGTCTACCAGAGGGAAGGAAGTTAAAAATCTGTAATTCCATCAGGAATCTAATGTGACGTTTTGAAATGGAAAAAGGCAGCAATAGGTATGAAGGAATTACTAAGAATTCTGCCTTCTTCCCACTCAAGGAAAGAGGTTCTCTAATGGGCTGAGAGGTTCTCTAATGGACTGATGTGAATGGAGCAAGCTGAAAGCAATGCAGATAAGCTCCTGAACTCGGCTGCTTAATGGACACCTATCTCATCTCTTCCACCCTTTGAAGGGTACAAAATGCAGTGAAGGCTTCCAGGAAAGCGTCTTGAGATTATCCAGCAGGTCCTGCTTTGGGCTACCAAAATTAATCAGAAGTCACTCCCCAGTGCAAGATTTCAGTGAGACAGTTCGCAGGGGACACCTGAGAACACAAGAGGAGGCTGGAGCCCCTGCTCTTCTCTGTCCCTCTGGGACAAACCCAAGAGTCTCTGCATGTCCCATGTCTCACAGAAGGAAATCAAGCCATGAACCACCCACACACTTCCATGAGCCTGAAGGGATATAGCCTGGCTCAGGTTGACTGAGTGTAATACCAGGTTTGGGCTGCCTGGAGCACTCACACCTCATCCAGAGTTATCTTCCCTTCTCCACTGTGAAATAGTCAAGGCCACGACTCATTTCTAGTCCCAAAACATTCCTGCAACAAGGTGAGACCCCTTTCCTCAGCTTGCTCTAACAAACCTCCCTCATCCAGCCCTGCTCAGAGCCCAGTCTCTGCAGAGCACCCCCAGCACCTTCAGGGCATCAATGACTCCAGATGAGTCGAGAACAGGCTCTTTTTAGTTCAAGTGTCCTTGAAGGACCCATGACTGAGCACAGCTCCCACATCTAACCAGGCAAATTGTCCCACCACCCACCCTGTCTATGAATCACCAATTAGAACGTCAGTTATAACCTTCCTTTTCACATTCTTTTAGCAGCTTACAAAGTTTACATTCCTGGCCCAAACTTAGATGAATCATTTCATAGACCCATTTCCCAGGTTAGATAAATTTGCATATTACTTCCAATGATTCAGAGACTCCCCCAGAGCGAATGGTGTTAAACTCCAAGAATTAAGATGTCATTTTGAATCACAATAAGTGACTTAAAATATATGGTTTCCTGCTTCCTTGGGTCATTGTCACATAGTCTTAATATATTTCCATTTCATAAAGATATAGTTTCCTTCAAAAAGAATCACAGGTGAGATACAGCTTGAAAATTAATCAATAAACCTTTATTACGCTAACTCTTTATAGGATTACTAATATGAAGGAACTTAAATATGAGTTTTTTCCACAGGAATTGTTTACTGACAAAACCTCATCCTTCTATGACATTCACATTGCTACCCTCCTTTTCTGACATCTACTCTTTCTTAAAGAGCCTCAGAAGGGATATTAAACACAGTCTTCTTTAAAAGCAGTACTTCCATTAGTCATAAGTCAGATGACTCAGAAGTTCCTACTTTTGGTGCAAATTTCAGGGTACTGAAGATCTTTGATCAATTTAGCTTCAGCCCAAATAGCCTTCCATTCCTGTGGCAGATTGGACCGCTTCATCCTCCCATGAATATTTGCAGTAGATGCTCTATATAGATGTATCAAAAATGTGAAAAAATAAGAGTCTACTGAGCCTCCAGAAAGCCTATGAGCTAAGTCACTAAAAAACCCTTTAAAGGCCTTCGTAGTCCTGCAGGCAGCTCTCTCCCTGAAGCTGCAGGATGGAGCTCTGAATCAACAATATTGCTTCTGCTTTCCTTTGTCTTTCAGAGTTTGGCATAAAGACAGACTTGTTTATGTGTGTGTAGGGAAAGTAGGAAGCATAAGAATGATAATTCAGCTAGGGGCAAGCCTTGGTCATAATTCGGGCCACTAGGCAACGGGGTTGAATTATGGATTACCACGACAATACCCTAAATAACTGTTAGCAGGAAATATCTTCCATTACAGAAACAATTACAAGAGTTAACCATTTGGAAAAGGAAATCATGCTGCTGAAGAACTGCAATTCAGCCACCACAGCTCACATCCTCAGATTAAAATAGAAATTTCAAAGGAAAAAGAAGAGAAATCAATCCAAGTTTACGCCCAAGTAATGCAACATGTTTTCAGGGTAGTGCACACCAAAACATGCATATTTGTGTTGCTGATTTGCACAAATCCATTCCTACAGGATGAATATCATAGTTGAAAATGAGAGCACAAATGGTCACTTAAATGCCTAAACCCCAGATTGAGTAAATTTGCATGCACACACATCTGTGTTTCAAGCAAAATTGCATCCTTTCAATCCTGACAATCTGGATCAAAATGGTTTCTATTAACACTATATATGCATTTACTTGCATAAAATACTGTAGCATTTGGACTTCTGAGTTTTTGGCACACCTCAAAGCAAACTCCTTATTTAGATTTCCATAAGGTTTAAGCAAGAATTAGCAACGACAGTCGAACATGCACCACAGCTAGTTTGTGGAGAATTACATATATGCTCTTTAGGGACCAACCCACCTGAGACTGCATGTAAAATTATGGTTTTGGAGCTGCCAAATGTGTCTCTCAGAGATTAATAAAATACTTAGAGAAAAACACAAAACAGAAAGGGGTAGATTGCACCTAAGCGATTTCTTTGCTTTGCAACATCTGGTCAGTTTGGTTGCCACTTCCACCCAATGGTTTAAAACCAGAAACCCATAACATGCACAATCAATGGGTCCATCAGTTATGAAAGAGCCAAGTCGAAAGGGGGGAACACTGAGCAATTCCTGAAGGTAAAGCAGGTGCTTTGTTATAGCACTTTGAGACCAAAGATACAAAAAATAAGCTTCTGTCTTCAGTCCACACTGTCAGAACAGACACTCATCAGTTAAAACACAGAAGTATAAACACTGCCACAGCCAGTTCATTAGAGAATGATCCACTCCCAGTGAACCCCAAAACTGTGTGAGATCTGCTGCTCCAGCTGGATCCCTACAATCTATGGGGCCTGATGGGATTCATCTGAGGATCTTCAAAGAGCTACTGATATTGGAAAACCCTTCTCAAAGATTTTTGAGCAGTCCTGGGAGTCCAGAGAGGTTCCAGATGACTGGAAGCTGGCAAATGTTGTCCCAATTTTCTAGAAGGGCAAGAAGGAGGACCCCAGAAATGACAGGTCTGTCACTGTCACAGCTTTGGGTCAGATATTAAGAAAAGGTTCTTCTCATCCAGCCCCAGAGGGTGGCTGTGCACCAGAACAGGCACCCCAGGCCAATAGTCACAGCACCAGCCTGACAGAGTTAAAAAAAAAATTTGGACAGTACTCTTGCACATGTTGTGACACTTGGAGTGTCCTGTGCGGGGCCAGGAGCTCGGCTTGGTGATCCTTGTGGGTCCGTTCCAACTTATCATATTCTGTTATTCTGTGATAAACAACAGCCCTGAGCTGGGCTTTTGTTTCAATAAGAAATTGTGTAATGAAAAGATAGACTGTATTTCTACTGTTTACAGCAATAGAGCCTTTTTCTTAATATTCTCCTTTTTATTTACATTCCCAGCTGTATTTCTGTTATGAGCCTGCAAGCTCAAAGCCATTGATATGGACACTGATTTTTGAACAGACTACATGCTGGATGGGATTATATCCCATTCAAAGCTGTCCAAATATAGACAGAGAAGTAGCACAGTTCAAGGGTGCCCTCACCTGCATGTCAGGGAAAGAGACAGAAATTACTGTGACTTCAAACACTTAGCTGTTCTCCACCTGAAACCCAGCATGTGCACAAGACCAGACAACAAATTTATTCAAAAGGAATCTTCTTTTGTGTAACATGCATCTTCTGGAGGGGAAAACAACTATTCTCCCACTGTCTTTGGATTGCCACATTCAGCTGCTACATGGGTTTACAGCTGGACACTTAACAGGTAGATCTGCAGACTCTGGTTTGGCTATTCCATGCAGATGGTTCAATCCACAAAGTGTCAGCTGCCTTTCCAGAGGTCTCAGTCTAACATCTCAGAGATGTTATTTTTGCCATCTAAAAATACCCAAGAGAAACATAGCTTAATCTTAAATCTTCCACAGCTCCTTTTACTTCGCATTCACACCTCATGTCACCACTCTGCTCTCACAGATGTAATCCAGACCTGCTTTGCCTTTACATCCATCTAGGCATAGAATTCACTGCTACTCAAACGAGGTGCTAGAGATTTCAATTATATACACCAAGATCTATTAGAAAATTGGACAGGAGATCACCCATTTTTTTTCACTGGAGCAAGGACTTCAAGTCATGATAGTGCACTGTAGAAGTGACTCATTAGTGCAATAAACTACATGGCTACATAAAGCTTCTTTCCCTGGTTCTTCTCATTTCTGAATGGTATTTAAATAGTTTATGAGTGTTCAGCTGCTTTACACTTTACACCCTCTTATGTGCCAAAACTGTTGGAGGGAAGACTGAAAAAATCATCACTTTTTTAATCTTTGCCTTTTGTTTTTATGCTAATGACCTTTTGTTATCCTAACAGACAACGAATACGGGAAATATTCCTCTAGAAGTAAGTTTGCATTAATGCCATTCCTGTTACTGCTGGCAGAAGACATTGGTACTTCCTTCTCCTTCAAAAGCTGAACTTATGAACATTTTTGGAGAAAAATGGCACAACATAGGAAACAGAGAAGAAAACTACTACTAGAGATGCTGATGATAGTATAGGGGTTAAAATCATTTTGGGTTGTAATAGGTTGTGGGAACAGTAGGTAAGCCTTAGATGTTGTCTTTGTTAGGTAGAAGTGTGGTCATGAGAACTGCACCTGTTCTCATGTGCGGGTTTTGCAATAATTGCCCTTAACAAGATGATTGTTTAGTAAAAACAAGTAAGAACAATAATTCAATTATAACAATCATGAGAAACGTTAGGGGGTAGTTGGATAAAGGGGGGGCTGCGGCTTATGCCTGGGTGGAAACAATATATGTAATAGAAATGGTAAAGTCATGCTCAAGTTCAATAGAACAATATTGAATTGACAATTAACTGCTGACAGTTATGTAAGGGACAGTATAAAGCTGTATCCATTGCAGATCCATGTCGGAATCGATTTGGGTATGGTACCCCGATTCCCAGAGCTCTTCAAATAAAAGCACCTGCATATAATCATTCTGTGATTATGTGTTTCTACGCTAACACTGTCATGGGATGCACCTGAAAACAATTCTTGCACTCACACTGTTATTGCCTGGTAACTTAAAAACATCCCAACAAAACAGCATTACATGAAGATATTGACCTGATTATGGGTTTTTAGCAATAAACCCTTTTTCCTTTTTACATTCAGTAATGTCTATACAGTAGAATACAGCAGCTCTTCTACAACTAAGAGTCTTTAGGTCTTTGCCATTTTTGGTAGACAAACAAAAACAACTGAAAATGTGAATTAAGATCTAGATTATGTTGTTCACTACCACTTCTGTTCTGTTTCCCCACACACTGAAGAATCCTATGGGATATAATGCAACATATAACAATTTTATATAAGGACACATCCACTGGTGAAATTCAATAAATCAGTTCTAAAACACTACAGAAAAGTTTCTCACTTCTGCACAACCCTGAATGCAGCACAATTTCCAAAGAATTTTACATCCTAAATCATCCCTATTTCCATGCAGAAAACACCAGCACAGTTCCCTCAGAGTCCCTGTCAAGGTTATGGTATCATAGAGGTAGGATGTTTTCAAACACTAACTTCAGAATTCTGCAATGTGCACAGACCCAAGGTGCCCCACCACTGGAGCTCTTTTCCCTGCCAATGCCACCCCTTGCCTCTTTATTTTCTCCCCTCAGCTTAGACCTGAGCTACACAACTTCAAAAGCACTTCAGTTTTTCTACCCCTTCAAGACTTGGAGCTACTTTGCAGCATCAAAATGGTGCTGCACCTTTTTCCTGACTCCCAGAAGTGCTGCCCATTAGGTTGCAGAAAAGGCTTTGATTTCTCACCCTTTCATTTCAGTATTGACTCAATTTTCTGGTTTTTATTTCCTTGATGTTTCTGTGGGACATTCAGCTGGATTTATAAAATTAGGATGGCAATTTGCTGAAACCACTGGAGCAAATTTTGCCCATGTAATTACCCAATTGCATGTGCAATCACACAAGCCATGTGCACAAGTAAACAATTCAACTTCAGCTGGACCTCTAAATGTACATTTTTGTACAGCAATTTTGAAAACATAAGCTCTCAAATGAAGCTTATTTTTGTAGATAAGGCTCTTCATCACTTTTCTACAAACACCATTTCCACTTGCCAGTCTGTTTCCCCAACCCAAGGTCATTTTGCATCCCCTCTCCTATCACAGTAATTCACCAGCTTTTAGTGCTACATTTGAATAACAGATTCCAAAGAGAGGGAGGGAAAAAGTGAGAGAGAAATACATAAATAAATAAAAATGTTAAAGAACAACATTAGCCAAAACACAAAGCTAAGCCAGTATAGATTTTTTTAAAAGCAAACTCATGGAAAATCAGCTTTACACTTGCAAACCTAAGCTCCTGATTTTTTTTTTTGTTCATAGACTTTCAAAAATTTCAGTGCATATTTCACAAAAAAAAAAATTATGTGTTTTAATACTTCAAAGGGCAAAATAGCCACATAAAATGTGAAATGTCACTTGGAACTCCAGGGATGTCCAGTTTTCATGGCAAAAGAAATACTGCCTGATTTATTACACAGGGTAATATATGAAGGTATATTACATTGCAAGAGAGAATAACCTTCATTCCCAGGCAATTTCAGCTTTCCAGGTAGTGTGGATATTGCAGTAAAGTATTGGACATTCTTCATTGCATCTATAAAAGTGAAGTTTTTACAATTTCATTTTGTGGACTTCTCTTTCCCCATCCTATGAATAACAACTCCATCTCTGCATCTGTAGCTTCCAACAGGCTTTAACTTAGGTAAACAGACTTGATCTTGAGATGGGTGACCAAAAGAGCCCCTTTACTGGTGATCTTAGCTCAACTCCAAAAAATTGTTTGTGTTTTATGTCTACCACAATCAGCTACAAGGCACCATCCAAGTTCAGCAGCAATTGCATCTCAGTGGAAATCTGCTTATGCAGCCAGCTGGGCCAGGGTTTGCAGATATCTCCTGGAAATCCCAAGAAGGTATGAAGAGATTTTTTATACATTTCCCCAATTCCTGCATTGATGATAGTGAGGTATCCTTCACAGACCCTCATCAGATAGAAGTCATTGCAGCAGGAAGCTTTCCCTGTGCCAGGACGTAACCCTGGAGAAGAGCTGCACCCACAAAGCTCAGAGCTCCATGAAGAGCCTCCTGTGGCCAGGGCCGAGATGCTGGGTCAGGCTGCATGGGAACCAACAGCCCAGTATCCTTTCCATTCCCACCAATCCCATTCCCGGGGCACAGCCTGTGGCACTAATGCACCAGGCCCTAACAAGGGACCAGCTGCTCCTTGCCCGTCTCTCTACAGAGCCCAGCACGGGCACAATTGTGAGGGGAATAACACACCACAATTGGGACTCAAATAAGCATAATAACAAACAAAAGGCATAATGACACACAATCAAGCTAACAAGAATTATAATATAATTCAATCATCTCATTAACTTTACTAAAAGCTAGCTTTGTACACCAATCTCCCAGCTCCTGGAAATGTCTTCAAAGGAGTGCACACATCTGATTACAAACTCACATCATCACTCAGGAAAACGGACACAAATGCAGAACAAAGGGATTCCTTTCTGAGCCTGTGGAACAACCTATTCATATCTAATATTCATGCTAGCTTGAAAATGCAAGGTAGAGCCTATCCAAAATGAAATAATTCCCAAGGCTAGGAGCTGCAGTGCTTAGTAGTCCAAGGCAGTAACATCATTGAGCCCACACCCAGGGATTTTTTAGTAAAATTTCCAGGTGACCTTGCACCACCAGCATAAATTATATAGGAAAGAGCAAAGGGACACACACACAATTCAATGGGCACCTTTACTGTTTAAGAGCTTACAAAGACTGAAGGTGCTTTGGCAATTGGCAACTGGGAGACTGATGAAACATGGAACAGTGCCTTGGATTCTTCCAGTTTTTAATATGGCCATTAACTAATTAGATTTCACAACCATTCAGAAGACAGATGATATTGCAACCTCCATTCTATTAGCAAGAACAATGTGGTACTTCCATGAGAAACCTGCCAACAGGATAATGAGGCCCCAGAATTTAAAGAAACCCTAGATCCTGTCCACACCAGACATTTTAGTCAAAAAGCAGCAGTTGTGTTGGTCAGTTGTTGGGCTGGACAACAGGACAAGTAGTTATAAGTAATAAATTGTGTTCACTCTCTGGGTCAAACTCCTGGAAGCACATGGGATGTGTTGAAGATAAAAGGAATTGTAGCAAAGCACCCAAAATTTCAGCTATATTTTGTTTCTGAGAAACAAAAGCACCAAGCAATAAAGCCAACCACAGTGACAAGGCTGGTGCTGAGTCGCACAGAAAATGATATCACACAGACTCCTGTTTTAGAGGCTCAGGCATACTATAAATTAGGTGAGGGTGTTAAAACAACAGCTGGCTTCTAATTAGTCACAGCCCCCCTCAGCAGGGTATCAGCAAAGCAGCAGAGAACATCTCGAGTACATTAAATTTTTAAAAATCCTACTGCAATCACTCCCCTGACAGACCCGTCCTTCATCTCCCCTTCTCAGCTTATTTATTGCAATTACTTTAGTAATAAGATTTGTTTCCTTGTTATTATATATATTACCATGCAGGACAACAACAACAAAAAATAATAGCTGGGAAGAGTTATGGAGCTTATTTATCTCCTTGGCTGTTTATTGGGCCATTGGGTGGAGAGAGCGATGAGGAGGTGGGGGCCTGGGAAAAGCAGTAAATAGAAAAGAAAGCATATTCCTCGAGAGCAGAGACATATGGGGGCATATTTACAAAGGAGGAAACACTGACAATGAGTGAATAGAGCTAATAACTCAGGGGGCCCAGCAGCTCTGGCTGATAAAGGAAGGAATAAACAATCCTGCACTGGAAGTGCTGTCAGAAGGGAGAGTCCTGGGGTGCAGCTGTCTGCAGGGGGATGTTTATCACTGAAGGAGAGCCAAGGATGGGCTGTTACAGCAGTACTGCACAAAGAGCCTTGGATGAAACTGGGGCACCTCCCACAGAGGAGAGGAACTCGGGCAAGTGTGTGGTGCAGGGCCAGACACCATTTCTGGCTCCACCGAGGAACAATTCACAGAGATAAGAGCTAAGAAATACTACAGCTCATATTTTATCTCAGGCTGTGCAGGCTCTAGCCACATTTGCAACCCTAAGCTCTCAAATCCATCACTGCCCTCTCAGTGGAAGGCAACAGAAGCGACACCTGAGGCACCAAAGAAGCAAAGAGCTGTAAAAATTTCTGCTCCACCTGAGGAAAATTAGCCCACACTTCATATGCACTTCCCAGAGCTGCCAAGTATTCCAATACAGATGTTCACAGAAAGCACCAATGCACACAAACTTGCCACCTTACAATGTGCATCTCAGAGCACAGCCAGTGCACGAGAGAGTTGAGTGTTTCACACTTCACAAAATGTTCTTTTTCTCTCCAAGTATGCCTTGCCTTCCACATATGCCTACCCAACTACTTTTGGCAAGGTGGTGACAATTTAGGTGCAGAACTTCTGAAGCAAACATGAGGACAGACTGATGCAGCATCTGTCAAAGAGCAGCACACTAGTCCTGTAGCACCTCTCTCCTAGAGACAGATTGCATTAATTCAAAACCACTCCTTTCCCAGCCTTCTCACAGCCCTGCACTATCCTTTGAGAAACACACACATCATAGAGTAATCAGTCTGGAGAGAGCCTTTGGAGTGTGTTTGCAGAGTGCATGGCACCAATTTAGAATTAAACTTCTCCTTCAGTCCTCTGACCACAGAGAAGCAATGAAGAGGAGGGATGTCTGCAGCTGTACAGCTTTGTGTGACATCACCTCAAGATTTAGTCCTTGAGGATGCAGTTCTGCATCATAAACTGACTCCTTAGACCAGCCATTAGCTTTTCTTTTCCCTAATCCTGATCCTTTTTGCCTCTTATTACCCAGAGAACACAATGTGTCTATTCACGAGAGAAAAAGGTCATTTATACAAACAGTGTGTTTGGGTATAGAGACAAATGTGCTGCTTCTCCTCCTCTTAAGATCCTCCTTCCAAACAGAAGGGACCAGGTTCCAAAGGTTAAGTGGGAGCACACTCCTTTTTTCCTTTCCAGTTTTTGAGAGTGTGCAGAGGGAAGGGATTTTAATGGGCATTTCTATCTCTTCATTTCAGTAATTGCCAAAAAACTGAAGCTTTTCTCTGATATGTTTGAGGGGATAATGAACAAAGCCCCTGAGTAAACAAGGAATGGACAGATTAAATTAAAGGGGTGGGAGCATCAATGGAGAGACAGAAAACCCAACACCTCACCTGCCTTACTTTGGAGAATTTAAGCTCATTCAGCCTGTGCTGTGGGAGGGCAGGTGCAGAAGTGAACAGGATGTTTTTAAAACAGATAAAGAATATTCCATGGCTATAATCCAAAATAAAAATCAAGCTTTCCTCTACCTAGATGCTACTATGTTTTCAAGAAACTAGGGGGCTTCCAATAAATTTCCTTTATCAAAAAAAGACTCACCAACTCCCATCTCCACTCACTGGTTCATTAATTTAAAAAATGCATCAAGTTCTTTTCAATGAAAAGCCTGTTTGATTCAGTAGGAAGGAAGAGTGAGAAAAGGGAAGCAGACTAAAAGAAAAACAGAACATTAAAAGCAGGTAAAGGAAGAGGAAGAAGGCAACTATTACACACTCACACACACTAACAGTAAACCTGAGGCCCAGAACAAAAATATTTCTTTCAATAGAGGAGGAACCAAGGCTACTGAAAAACATACATTAAAAAAAAAACAAAAACAGAAGAATATGTAGGCCGTGGGAGGCTTCAAAAGAGAGATGTATTTAATCTGAAGCACAACGGAATGATTTAGTCCCCTCCCCAGGCCTCATGATGAGTAAAGGAACTGTGGCCAAGTCTGTTCTCCTGGTCCTATCCATTTAAGATTTAGTAAACTTTTAATTAATCACCAGATTTAATTACAGATCAGCACCACAGAACACAACACACCCTCCTGTGTGACACAGGCCTGGGCCATACCCTTCACTCAGGTGTCACCAAGAGCCATTCTCCCTCCTGAAGGTCCCTTCTCTGCTACACTGACTCCTGACAGCTGCAGGAAAAGGTCAGCCATTCCTTCAGTCCCACATCTGATTGAAAATTTAACAAAGTGTAGTGAGAGGAAAAAAATAAGGGGGAAGAGCCACAATTGTTTTTCTTGTTCCTCCTGTGAGGATCAAGAAAGCATTTGGTGCCAACAGAGGCTGGGGCAGTTCCCAGCTATTCTGAACAGTCCTTCCAGACTTGTGGCAGACCCAGACCCTGGGAGCACAAAAACTGTGACTCCACTGACTAAAAACTGTCAGAAAAGCCAAAGTGCTCCCTGGTGAATCCCTCACCCCAAACTCAAATGAGTTTAAAACCCAACTCAGTGCAGTTGTTGCTCAGGATTTGTTTTTCTGTCCCTGCAACACTCAATCTGCACAGCTCAGCCCCAAAGCAGGTGGGGAATGTAGCTTAAGGAAAGTTGTTTTTTGCTGTGTTCCAGTGCTTGTTCAAGCCCATCTTTCAGCTCTGACATTTGTTGTGTGCTTCTCTGCAACAAGCCAGAGAACACAGTTGTTGCAAACCCTGCAAGACCCCATCACCAGGTCAAGACACACAAGTCAGCAGCCTCTGGTGAGCTGTGATCATGATGTCCTGCCCCTGCATCAGGCAGGACCAAGAGTTATTAATCACTGCCACTCCACAAACACCCAAAGTGAACAAATTCCACTGTCTGCAGAGAAAAGGAGATTTGTTTTCCAGCAAAGTGCAAGCCTACCTTCGGTAAGTGCCCTCTTCAAGGTTTCAAAAAACAATATTTATTTCATCTCAACATATTAGGAGCAGAGTTGTACGTTTTCCAGTCATGTACAGGGAGAGGGGAGTTAGAGCGGGTATGAGGTAAAGAATGCAAAAAGGAATCAATATTTTTTCCAAGATCAGATTCAGCATCTCTTAGGAAACATGTGGGAAGGAGGAAGTTTCCTTCACAAAAATACTTCTTTGAAAATTTAAGAAATCATTATTCATCCTACCCCCACCAGGATATACAAAGCATTAATTACAGCCAGTTTTTTCCAAGCACATCTGCTAATTTGCCCTTCTGCTTTAGCAGAATAGATAAACCTCCATTTGTCAATAACAGTCCTGTTTCTCCAGCACCACTGACACTCCTTCCAGGCAATTGAGAGGTCTTCTGGCCACAGACAGTACAGAAGCACCTGAAAAAGGCAGGACAGTGCACCAGGCCTTGTCTCAGATTCATGTATTCCATACAGGACTGATAACAGGATGAATAAAACATGAGGCAAAGGGAATTCTCCCAGCACAAACATTGAGGATGAGACCTTCTGGGTGCACAGACAAACCCCAGAACAAGCTGTCCTGGGTTAGCCATATGGCCTGTTTGTATCCCCAATCGTCC
>JAHLSL010000031.1:39438-49743 GCA_025920805.1 Petroica traversi | reverse complement strand
GAGACCTCCCAGAGGTTTCCTCCTAAATATTGCCCTAAACCAGGACACAAGCACATGTCACAACTCACTTGCCATTGATGACTCCATCAGGATTAACCATGGGCACAATCTTGAAGACGAAACATTTCCTCAGGAGCTCAGCAATGGAACTCCAAGGTCCCTTTCATCACCCAGCTGGCATTGCTCTCAGCAGGGTGAACTTGGGCTGTGAGAAACACGTAAGGACGATTGCCTGCAAAACAAAGCAAAAACACCCTAAACTGAACAGGACTTTTCTTTGAATAAGATCTTTCCAAGGGGATTTTATTCCTTCTGAATTTAGGTAAAAATCCAAAATATATTCTGAGGAAAATACATCCCTAAACAGTCCAGATATTTTCTCAAGGTGCTATTGGTAAATTAATCCCAGATTTACACACAGATTTACAAATTGATCACAGCACAGAGCAAGTTTTGATCCCTCTGTTTACTCTGTGATATCTTACAGATATTACACACACCATTTGGGAGCGTTCTGAAGGTGCAGGTTACTGCCACTCCAAAGAGCTTTACCATACTTTCTAGCAATTATTGAAAGTTTGATCCCATCAAATTTCATTAAGGTTTAAAAGGCAGCAAGAAATTAAATAATTTTCCAAGGTCCTGCTCCACTTTCAGTATTTCACCATTAACAATTCAGAACTTTCTAAATATCTAAGCAGATTTGCCCACCCATAAGGGGCTCCAAGGACATGGCAAGCTGCCTGATCTCTGGAAATAATTTCTGTTGTGGGGTCAAAATCATAATTAATTGATAAAATTAAAGAAAATGCTTTAATATATTCACCAGAGCTAACCATTATTTCATAGCCATATAAGAAAAGGTAGAAATAACAATGCACACAGCTAAGGCATACTGTTGATTTTGGTGGAAAGACTTTTTCAGTTTTATGTAATATAGATGCTGTGGCAGTGGCACACCCCCCCCCCCTTCCTGCATACCAGAGCTAATGGGTACATCAGAGATAACCCAGAGGTCGAAGGACTCAGCAGGAGTCATCTCTGGCACCAAGGAGGCTCAGACCTTAAGAATAAACATCCTAGTCTTGAGAAGAGATGTAGAAAGAAATAAAGGAAAATATTGATGACTGAGAGACACCGTTTTACCCTATAAAAGACACACGAGTTATCACTGAAGCAGAAGCTTCCATACACACACACCATGCGTAAGAGACTTCACCCCAAGGCCTGGACCAGGCTTGTGGTTACTTCTCCGGAGATTGAAAGAAAGGATATCGATGTGGGCTGCACCAACGATTGGATGGTAAGATACATTGAATCCTAAGCTTATACTATTCCTTCGCTAGCTGTAACTCAATGGTACCTTATCGTGCACTATATAAAATCTAGTAGTAGCTCTTTTCTTTTTGTTTTTATACCTGTGTAGTATTAGTTTGTTTTTAGTCTTATAGTCAATAGTTTTCCTGTCTATTAATAAATAATCTGTTATATAATAGACAGAATCAGTCATTATTAAAAGAACTTGAGAATGGGAAGGGGTTTTGAGGTGCTGGTCGTCTTGATAAGCTTACTACCTGCTGCCAGAGGCCTGGGCAGTAGGAAAGGACTTACTTAACTACTAAACCCATTCGTGACAGATGCTCACTCAGATTAGAAAGGCTGATTTTTAGAATTTGCAACTAGAAGAGTTCACCTGTTTCTAGCACTACTTTCATGCACAGGAAACATCAGATGTGGCAAGTTGAGGTAGGGGAGAGGATTTGGGGGGTTGGCTTTTAAAAAAAATTGAATTTTTAATAAACAGTTGATTGATAATCTCTACTGAATCTATTTCAAAACAGACTTGCAACTTAACAGCAAAAGTTTCCTTGTTATCAGTTATGTTATTTGCTGTTACTGTGAAAAAGCCACTGAACACATTTGGTCTGGTTACAAGCCTCCAAAACCTCTCAGCATATATATGCTTAGAAAAGCCCAAGTTTGACAGCAGACTCTTTGAAGATCCCATCTGTGCTGAGCATACTTCAGGGATGGGCCAAGGAAACAGGAGAAGGCAGAAGGAGACACCTGCCAGGCACAGAAAACAAAAGGAAAGGAGAAAGGAATTATCTGTCTTAAAATGATCCTTTTGTGAGTATTCACTATCTCAAGTCAACCTGGCAGATTTACTTCAGTGGAAAGCTTTATCTGTCAGGGCATCAGCCACACCAAGGCAGGTTCGTCCTGCTTGATCAGGCAAGGTCAGAGCTCAGGCTCTGTTCCCTTCATGAACTGAAGGGCCCCAAATGACAGGATTGGGGAACTCAACAGGACAGAAAGCAAAACCAAAGGCATCAGCTGAGTACCCTTGTAAACAAATGCTGAATTAGCAACTTAGATGTCTTCATCCGTAGCTCCCAAATCCATCCTTCAGTTTCCAACTGCTTTACACGTCATTAATCAATCACAGTAAAACAGAGAGGTAGAACACCGTCCCCAAAAATATAGATGGTAATAAAGAGCTGTTTTGTTCTATGTCTGATCAAGAAAAGATTGTGTCAGAGTTGGGAATACAGGTGAAATGCCTCATTTCACATTCAAACAAGGAATAAGCACTTAATTTCTCTCTTTGAGCGTATAGTCTGCATAGTTTTGCTCACCATACACATTAAAACACAATTTAGTTGCATCATACTGTAGCGGTGGTTCAAGCTCAGAGAATGACATATCCCCTGAAGAATTTCTGGGGGCCTAGAAAGTGAGGCCCCTCTGAAGGTAGAGTTAAGCTTGGCCTTGGAAAGGGAGTTCAACTCCCCCCACCTACCCCTCAGTTAACAATAGTATCTTGTGTCTCACTCTTTCCTCCCTTACTCCTTCCTGACTGCACCCTGACCTTCCAACCCTTCCCCGTGTCCTCCCCAGTACTGTTATGAGATAAGTTGTAACCCTCAGAATAAAAGTCTGAATGTTGGGTTATTCCGGGGTCTTTTGCCCCTGAGCCCAGGCGGAGCAGATCCTCGTGTCTTGTGTCTGATTTGGGCTCCAGGCAAGGGAACACTCTCTCTCTCAGCGGTTCTCCGGCTTTTAGGACAGCGGCCGCCATCCCAGGGAAGCCCGGCTCACGGCGAGGGGAAAAGAAGTCCCTAGCTGAAGTTGACTTAACAAAAAGGAAGCTCTCAGAACAAGCTGCCGAGCCGCCGGCCGTCCCTGTGGTCAGCTGTCCGGCCCTCGCCATCGGCCACAAGTGGCCCCCGAACAGGGACCTGATCTGGACCCTGAGCATGTCCTAGATTTCTAGTGCATCTTCGACCTGCCACAGCCCGACGAACGGGTCCCATATCACGGGACCAGTACAGAGGGAATTCAAAGCAACTCTTCCTCCGAAAAAGAGATAACCTTAGAATACCGGAGAAAACCCGAAGGATTTAATCCTGGCAATGGTTTCAGAACTAGAAACCAGACGTTGAGCACTTAAAAGTGTGTGGTGAGTGCGCCTACGCTTCCAACCCTCTCCCCCCCCCCCCCCCCAATCCTCGGGTTTCAATCCTATTCCTATGGCGGTAAATAGAAATGGGAAACACCAGTTCTACCCTTGAGAGAGAGTTTTATTCCAAAGTCAAAACTACCCTAGGTTTAAGAAAATGGGATTTAAAACCACGAAACTTAAAAAAATTCATCAGATGGATTGTTACTCATGTCCCTTCAGTTTCGCCTGCTTCAGCCTCCTGCCCCCACTTTTGGGATGAAGTTGGGGAAAGATTACCCAATAACTTTCGCGGAGGAGAACATAACATTGCAAAATTCTTTTCACTTTTAATTTTAATTTCTGATACATTGGGAACATGGGAGAAAGTTTCAGAGGCTCAGTCCACCCCTCCCGCCCCAATTCCGGGCACCCCCTGCCCCCCCGACGAATCCCCACCGTTCCCCACCAAGTACAAACCGCATGAATCCGTGGAGAGCTGTCTCCCACCCCATCTCCCCGGGCTGGCGGGCTCTGCTGAGGGGGGGGGGCTGTGCGGGGGGGCCCTGGTCCCACGGCAAACAGGGGAACTTGGTAATCAAACCGAATAAACATGGCATGGGCCACGAGGAGGAGTGTACGGGGGACTCAGACAGCGGGGGGAATTACGCCAACTCCCCTGACTCCACAGCGATTGAAACAAAGAGCCGCCCGCATGGCAGGGGCGGCCACGCCTCTGCCGCGACTCTCCCCCCCTCCACCAGGAGCCACCCACACGACAGGGGCCAGCCCGCACCAGCCGGGGATCGCCCCCGCCCCTACACCTATCCCTCCTCGGCCCTCGGTGTAAGCGCGCCACACAAACTTTCCCCCACCGGAAACGCCCCTCCCGTCGACCCTGAACACTTCGGTTCTGCACCACGCAGGGAGCACCCTGTACCTTCTCTGTCTCCACTCCACCCTCCCCCAAACTGGCTGGGGCAGCCCCCCAACACCAACAGATCCTACACACATCCCCCACCCCCTCCTAACTCGCTCCCTCAATACACCGCGGCCAGCCCGACACTGCCACCAGCCCTGCCTGCTGAACCAGCTGGCAACCCTCTCAATCCCATCAATACAAACGGGGAAACCGGGGGAGACGGGCTGACCCCAGCCGGGGAATCCTGGGACGATTCCACAGACAAGAAATTCCTTGTTACTCCTGTTCCTTATAACACACGGGGGGCCAAACCAAGGTGGGTACCAGCCAAAAACATAAAACCATACAGGCCCTCTAATCAAATATCCAAGAGTGTACTTCCAGGCACAACCAGAGCGGAAAGCAGAGAACAAAAACAAGCCCATCTGGCCTGGAAAAGAAGAAGAAAGAAGGACCTTCAGCCTGAACGGAGGAAAAACAGTGAAAGCCTCCCTCAGAAAACGTACGAAAGAACTGACCCTACCAAAGAAAAAGAAGAACCCCCTTCCCTGTCTTCCCCCCTACCTCCCCTCGGCTGTTTTCCCTTACCCCCTTTGTTCCCACCCCATGCCCCTAAAGAGGTAAAGGGAAAGAGTTTTTTTTTTTTTTCCTTAATCCTAGATTATCTCGTTTCACTTAAAATCCCACTGGAAATACCCCAGAAGATGCAGCCACAACTCCTCGTCATCCTACACCTGGTCCTGTTGGTCCCAAGAGCGAACCCGTGGCTCGTGCAACAGCCAAAAGAGAACGTCTGGGTAACTTTAGCAAAGTCACTTAACCAACCAGAATTCTGCCTTGGCACCCACGCCACAGAGAACCCTATGTCGACTTGCCTGGTGGGGATTCCTTGGGAACCCCTTGATTTTTGTGCCACCTTTACTGAAGCCCACCCAGCCCACAGCTGGGACAGATGGATAAGGACTCTCCCGCATACCCAAGCTGAACCCCAAGAATTAGACCTTCTGGGGCCAGCTCAACCTCATTTCTGTACAAAATTCAACTCTGAATACAAGTGGCTAGACCCCCCCATAAAACGTGGGAAGCCAAACAATGACGTATCCCCGATGGACAACAAATCATATGTGAAAGGCACATGGTGCGGTTTTGCAGAAAACACTCAGTCCACATCCATTCTGTACCCAAGAGGGCTCCCCAAAGGGGTGTTTCTTATCTGTGGGGATCGGGCTTGGGCAGGAATCCCCTCTCAACTGTACGGAGGCCCATGTACGCTAGGCA
Organism: Petroica traversi; assembly: GCA_025920805.1. NCBI lineage: Eukaryota > Metazoa > Chordata > Aves > Passeriformes > Petroicidae > Petroica > Petroica traversi. The sequence continues at coordinate 44,101 of JAHLSL010000031.1, read as the reverse complement.
AACTCTCCATGTTAACACCAGGAAAGACCCAACTTTTAGCTTGGAAAAACCACACCCAATTAGCCCGTCAAAAAAGAGCCACCCTAGATTTAGATCCAAATTGTGATAGTCATGTGGTATCCTGGTCTTTCTCGAAGAGAGTTGCCGCATCAATATTTTTACCTTGGGTGGCAGTGGCCAAAGCCCTCGGTGAGCTTTCTCACCTGGAGTGCTGGCTTGGAAAACACGCCAACTTAACACTTACGGCGTTGTCAGACCTCCTTGCAGATGAAGAAACCACCAGGAAAGCCACCCTACAAAATCGAGGAGCCATCCACTTCTTACTACTTGCACACGGCCACGGGTGTGAAGAATTTGAAGGACTTCGCCGTTTCAATTTATCTTTGCATGCCCAAAGCATCCACCAGACAACCAAGCAAATACAAGACCAAATTCATCACCTACACACTGAAAGCAACGACTGGCTGCAGGACCTTTTCCATGGATGGGGCATCTCCGGTTGGGTAGCTCAGACTTTAAGAACTTTACTTTGGACAGTGTTTACTATTCTCATTGTATTATGTTCCCTCAGTTGTCTTAAGGGTTTCATTATGTCCCTAACTAGTAAAACTTTCTCCTTATATAATAGAAAAGGGGGAGATGTAGCAGTGGTTCAAGCTCAGAGAATGACATATCCCCTGAAGAATTTCTGGGGACCTAGAAAGTGAGGCCCCTCTGAAGGTAGAGTTAGGTTTGGCCTTGGAAAGGGAGTCGAACTCCCCCCGCCTACCCCTCAGTTAACAATAGCATCTTGTGTCTCCCTCTTTCCTCCCTTACTCCTTCCCGACTGGTCCCTGACCCTCTGACCCTTCCCCGTGTCCTCCCCAGTACTGTTATGAGATAAGTTGCAACCCTCAGAATAAAAGTCTGAATGTTGGGCCATTCCGGGGTCTTTTGCCCCTGAGCCCAAGCAGAGCGGACCCTCGTGTCTTGTGTCTGATTTGGGCTCCGGGCAAGGGAACACTCTCTCTCTCTCTCTCTCAGCAGCTCTCCGGTTTTTAGGACAGCGGCCACCATCCCAGGGAAGCCCAGCTCGCGGCAAGGGGAAAAGAAGTCCCTAGCTGAAGTTGACTTAACAAAAAGGAAGCTCTCAGAACAAGCCGCCGGCCGTCCCTGTGGTCAGCTGTCCGGCCCTCGCCAATGGCCACATCATACAGGGTCACACGCAGATTTGGAAACAATCCCATATCCATGCTTCCCTCTTAAGCAGTTGTGGGCACTGGAAGAGTGAACTTCACTCCCAGTTCAAAGAGCTCATACAGAGCAATCATGTTGTGGTCCAGTAAAGCAACTGGGATTCTGTTTCTCAATAGCCACATATTAGGCTTTTGTCATTCTTACACCTCACCATACTGGGGGGTTAGTACATTTTCATCTATGTGTTCTCCTAAGTGCCTTAGGCATTTATAGACTGCAAAAGACTTTTTTAGCTCCTGCAGAACGAGCCATTCTGATTTTTTTCCCCCCAAAATGAGAGTACACTAGTTTTATCCTTCTCCAGATAATTGTGCATTACCATCTACCTTAGTAATGCCTTATAATAGCAACAACCAAAAACCAGACTTCACAAAGACATCAGCTGCATTTTGCCATTTCCAAACATTTTCTCCTTTTTCCCATCACCATTATTTAGGGCTATTTTGCAGGCTCATTGCTGAGCTAAACTTATGGGGCTGTGCAGTTATAGCTGGGAATGAGGCTCCTGAGGACTTCTAATGGACAACAGCTGTAAATAGCACAGAGCAAAATAAAACATGCTCTCTTTTTCAATTGCTGAATACAGCTTTAACAGCGCTTATCTCTTCAGAATATTGGTACAGAGATCAGCATCTTAAATGAGAGTTTCATTCCTCAGTCAAAAAAAGAAAAATAAAAAGGACTTCCTCATGTCAGAAACCCAGGACAATTTGCCATAATTCTGCTAATTGCAATAGCACGGGGCTGACTGAGACCCGAGTTCTGCTGTTTCTCTCAAGGCTCATCAAAGTCAAGCTTGTCTTACTTAGAGTCAGTGTTGGAAAAGCTCCTAGAGCCTCCCATTCTTAAACCCCAGGAACGATGAGGACAGGGAAAGAGCCCAGAGATCACCTACACTGTTTTCGCTGTGGGTGACAACTGGAGAGCCCCGCTGCCTGCAGGTCCAGCCAAGGAAATCTCTCCATTCCAGTGAAAGTTGCCTTTGAAAGATCCCCTCCTGCCAAACACATCTGTAGCTCTGACATCCCACTCACAGGAGAGTCTTAAGGAAGGTTTGTACAAGCAAGGAAACCACAGAGCTTATTAACTGCCTGTTCCCTTCACAGGAGACATCCCAGCCAAATCCCACATCCAAATGCTGCTCCCCTGGAGTGCTCCCAGTGTGAAAAGTAATGAAGCAGCAAATAGAACAAAGAGCTGATGACATGGCAATAAAACTTGCTACCCCTTGAAACACCTGGAAAACATCAGGAGTCACCCAAATCTATGTTTTACAGCATATCCAGTTACTTTGGAATTATTGCGCAAAGTGCTATTAACAGAGCTCATGAAAGGAGGAGACAGAGCACTGGCCAGCCGTGCTCCATACTCAACTGGCAGCACCATTAAAGAACTGTGCACTCAGTTCAGCTGCTTCACTTCATTCCTGACTTCCAGCACCCCCATAGATGCAGTCCTGACCTGACCACCTCAGTACTACCCAGTACAGCTTACTGGTTTTATACTGGTGTCCAGCTGCCCTTCTCTCTCTGCTCTTTCAGAGCCCCATGGTACAATTTCCCATGCCCTGCTAAACCTGTGTTAAGTACTCTCAACCTCAGGTTCTCTCATACACCTCCTCCCAGGACCAGAACTGAGCTTAAGTCTTCAGAATCCTGAGGCCAACACATAGGCAGCTCCTTTCCAAGTTCTGAGGAAGCTGCCAGAAAGCTCAGGTTAGCCATTTATCTCTGCAAAGCCCACATAACACATAACCTTCTCTGGGAACGTAAATAATAAAAAGAGAGAGTAGAGGAGACTTTTCCTGCTACATAAAGCCTTATCCAACAAATCATGTCTCCTTACACCGTGTTACATTTCAACATGCTCAGAATGTAACATGGCATCAACAATACCCAAGGTGGGAGACTAAAGAACCACTGATTCCTCTTGCTAAATTTCAAGCAAAGAACCTTTGAGTGATAATTTTACTAATGCATCACCTAATTCCCATCTCTCCTTCTCTTCACTCATTTTTTATTGTGGATATATGCATGAAAATGAGAGCTTTGTTCTTCCACTCATGCTAACTTGCTGCTTAATCTCCTGCCTCTAGGGGTCCTCCTCTAGTCATGTCATCACCAAGGTTCACTAAGAGGTGACTTTGATGTCACTAATCGTGACATCAGTTGGGGAATAAGAAGCCTGAAAGAAAAGAACAAAACGCCATTAACACAGCAGTGTCCCTCATCAAAAGGAGCACAGAAAGGAAATGAAAAGCAGTTTCAGATGCTCTGATCTGGGCTGCTGTTCTAAATGATTTCAAGCTGGGGTTGGAGCCATGCCATTTGCAAAGGGACAGGGCATTGAAATAACACAGGGCTAGGTTTTTTTAAGGAGTCAAAGGGAATTATATAAACAGCATGTGAAAAATACAACTTAGATCTGTGCCTTGGGCTGAAAGTTTCTGGCTGCGCCTCTGCACACTTCACTTTCCTTTGCACAAGTCCAAGGCCATTAAGACACAGGCTTCTTTTTCTCCTTTGTCTAAATACAGCATGACCACCATGAGCATTACACAGATCAAAGGGCCAAGTTTGCCCCAGGATACAGTGGAGAAAAACCAAGAAAGCAAAGCTTTCCCTTCCAACTTAATTAGCTGTGTTTACTACAGGCTATTCTGTGAGTAAATGATGGGTAAACAGGAGGACCATCAGATAGCTCCTCCATGCATGTCACAGCTGCATCATGTCCTGGATACATCTTACAAGCCTAAGGCTGCAGAGTTATGAAAAGCCAGAGAGAAGAGAGGGTACAGTGTGATGTACAATGAATAGATTAAAGAATATTTGTAAAAAGCATCAAATAATAAGATCACAGAAAATTATGAGCCTGATCTGGGGCAGAATGTGTGTCAGATACTTTTCTCCCCTCCTAAAGTTTTTCCACAAGTTCCCAGACTTACAGTTGACTTAGGACAGAATAATTCTTTCCTGCCCATCTCCTCCCATACCAGATTGCTCTCTCCTTGCTGTGCCTGTTTTTGGCTAAATGCTCCAAAAGCAGACACATCTTAATATAGAGGCAAAATGCAATCTAGCAGGATTAGCTGTTGTTTTACAGAATTATCAATGAGCTATTCCTTTCTTAAATATTTCTGTATTATATGTATAATTACTGTTACCTGTGGCAAAGAAGGGAACATTACAAATCATCTCAGCGGCCTGTTCTCTACCTTTGTAGCTTGGTGGGGAAGTTTCAGCCTCGAAGTTGCTTGGCAACTGTCCCGGTTTAGGGCAAATATTTAGGAGGAAACCTCTGGGGGGTCTCCTCTAGGAAGAGCCGATTCCAATCACCCCTCCCCCTACTGGTCCAGGAAGAATTTCCTTAGAGAAAAGTGAAAAAAACTATTTATTTAACAAATAGAATATTTACAAGTATAGGGAAA
>JAHLSL010000031.1:21859-34438 GCA_025920805.1 Petroica traversi | reverse complement strand
GGGACGATTGGGGATACAAACAGGTCATATGGCTAACCCAGGACAACAACCTTCTTTTGTGTACATGCTTTATGAATTCATTCACCTCTGAATCAGAGATGATCAGGGAGCTGAATATGGGTACAGACTGCCCAGCCTCAGTTCAGCTTGACATCCTACTAACACTGGGTTTGAACTTCAGGAAATTGGAAAGCAAGTTGTCAAGCCTGTTTTGGGGCAGGTTCCAAAATCCCAAGCTCTTAAAGCAGCAGGAACAACCACCGTTATTTAGCAGGACCTTCAGTAAGAGAGAAGGCAAAGGAAACCCACATGAGCTAACTCCAGCTCAAACCAAAGCATACTTCTTGGGGAAGATTAGGGAACAACTGAACCTAATTTTAAGGACTTACACCCGTGGAAAGCCTACTATAACCCTTTGCAAATTGTTTCAGATTTTAACCAGCACTGTTGGGGAAGATGAAATAGGAAAGCCTTATAGATATGATTACCTTGCAAAAGATGCTGAAAATATGGAAAGTATAGTCGAGATTGGGATGAGGACAAGGTTTGAGTTAAAGAGTAACTAAGAAACAATGGTATAGCTGACTGAAGGTAATCCTCCTTCTTGATAGAACAATGCCCTCTGCCCAGGCAGGTCCAAAGGTCAGAACACACCATACCTGCCTGGTAGGAGATTCCCAAAAGCAGTTTTTTTAAGGTTTAAAATATAATCCTGTATGGTAATGTAATGATTCTTATAGGTTGCATGCAAATATTGTAGAGTTTGTAGCTTGTTTCAGATTGGTTAAAGAGAATTAGAATATTCAACAGAGAAGATGATTTATTGTACTGTAAACGGCAAATCACTCTCTTTTTGCTCTCTCCTTTTGCCTCTTTCTCTGGCCTGTTTTGAGCTGTGTCTTGCAGCCCAGCAAGCCTCTCACACCCATGCTCTTTCAGAATAAATTCCCATGCTCTAAACCCATCTTTAGAGATCGCTTCTATTTTACCCTCATAACCGAATTCCACAGAGTTAAATCCTACACAGCACTCCCATCCAAGTGTAGAAATTTCCAGAAATTTCCAAACCACTGCATCATCCAGTCGTGGATACACCCACTCAGCATTCACTGGCATATCCTGTGTCACTCCGCACATCCTCTGAGCTGCTCAGATACCATCAGACTTCAAAACTGAAATCACGCAGGCACCTTATGAAGCTGCTACCTCCTCCCAGAGCTGTCTCTAGCAGAGGAGCTCCTCTGCCTGGGTGTGCTTCCCACACCTGTGCTCTTTGCTGCCATCCATCTCTGCTCCCCTCAGCCACATTCTGAGGGCATGAAACCAATCTGGGGGACAGCTGGTTAGGAAATAGTACTGCCAAGAAATATCAGGATCAGGGGATTCCAGCAGATAAGTGATGAAAAGCAGCTGCAAAAATGGCAGCTCTCCTGGCACCTACACCAGAACATGTCACAGCCCAGGCAAGGAACACTCTGTTACTGCCCTCTGCTCAGCCCAGTTAGCAAAACCAAATACCTGCAGTGCTGTGCCCACTGCTGCCCACCACAGGTTAAAAAAATTGATAAAGACTGAAGATTATATTGAAAATCATAGAATGTTTAGAAGTCTTAGGCAGAAAAATTGGAGAAAATGGGTTTCAGACACAGAAAGAAAAGATGAACAGAGAGGAAGGAGAAATAGCCTTTAAACTGCAAAAGGTTGCTATAAAAAGATTGCAATCAGCTGTCCTCACTGTCCACTGGGACTAGGCTGCATAAAAAGAAACACAAGTTACTATCAGCTAAGCCAACCTGTGGTGACCTGACTGCCCTCACTGCTGTGCTTGAATGTTTGCCCTCCCTCCTGCTAAGTTCTTGTTCACAAAGTCCTGTGCCAAGAAACTACACTACAATACCCAGAACAGTGTCAGGAGAGGCCTGTAGCCACATAAGTCAGGATGGCTCCTTTAGAAACTTGGTTCACGATTCCCTTTATTCCTCTGGAATTAGAGCTCTCTGTTCTGAGGGCTGCTTGAATGGTTATTCCAGCCCACAAGGCAGCTCTGCCACCTCCTGTGCTCTCTGATGCAAGATGTCTGCTTACTATTTAATGTTAGCCATTTTGAGCCATGTTAACCATTAGCCATTAATTAGGGGCTAATCAGAAATATTTCATAAAATATTTCATCATTATATTTTGACATAATTAGGGTTTCTTCCCATATACAGAACATAATTATTTATGGAAAATTCTGTTTTACCTGCTCATTTAGTGGCAATCTTACCAGTTCAAGATTGGAGTAATATACTTTCTGGGATTTCTTTCATTAGTAATGGTCTCCCAAAGCCCCTCTATTACCCTTTAGATTAGCATTTTTCAGGTTCTGTGCATGTATCCCTTGAAAGGCATGAGCAGCAACCATTAAGACCAGTTCCTACATGATCTAGGTAGCTGATGTAGGGAGCTCCAGAGTCTCTGTCAGAAGGCAGGCAAGGATCTATCACCCCCTGCTCCTATAACACACATATTATGGCTTTAATTTGTTCTGTGGCAGCAGGCAATTTCAGATACTCAACTATTTCGTACTGCCATGGCCAGGCCATCAATCCATGTGTTTTTCAGGCAGCATGGGAAAAACATAGACTGTCTTGAAGAGATGCAAGGCTTCTGAGATCCGGCAAGTAGTAAAAACATATTTTCAAGTTAGGCATGTATGTGACTTTCACCTTCCGGAGTTTTTGCACAAGGACAACAATGCTGTCCTGAGAGAAGAACTAGAACATTGCCCTAAACTGTCCCATGCCTGAAAGAAGGTGCAGGCTGGAGAGGAGTACAGAGAGACCTGAATGACAGCTGCTGTAACAGGCAGAGTGCAGAGATCCATAGAGTTGTACAATCCATGGGCTCTTTTCCAAGAGAGAGATTTCATCTGAAATGAAATCAGGCAGGAGGAACAGGCTGAAAAAGCTTCTGTTGTCATAAAAATATCTCCCCGGGTAATCCACAGTGATGGAATAAGGAAACCCTGATAATTTATGTGACAGTTTAATGGGATTTTGATGACATATGATACTTTAGAAAGAATCTGCCCAAATAGGACAGACAGGACTTTAATAAGGCTTCAGCTCCAAACCAGCAATATTTTCACCCCTTGCTTTTACATTTCCTTCTACATACCCACTGCTCCCTCACACCTCATCTTTCTCATTTGCAAGGCACATTTCAACACTGTAAGAGTAACAACTGCACTTTCTGGTTAGATCCTCTGTGAGAAAGGCTTCTGAGTATCTGATCAAGGGATCAAGCTGCCTTTGTACCTCCAGGGCAGAGCATCACTGAGCTGCGAACTCTGAGGCATGAGCTGCCCTCTGGCCATGTCCCCTGCTCTGAGGATGGCACTAATAGCTTCTGTGCAGAATTTAAGGGCAGCAGATGGACAGTCTGGAGCAGGAGCTGCTGGCAGAGGGGATGCCCCCAGAACACACCCCAGGAATAAATGGCTTTCACACAGTGAGCAATGCCTCAGTGCCCATGTCCTTCCTGTGAGGGACACAGCCTCTACCCCCAGTACAGCCTTGTGCCCTTCACTGCCATCCCTCCCAGAGCAGGAGCAGCACAAGGGGAAATCACTCAGAGTGACAAACTCTGGTGAATCCAGGGTTAATGGCATGAAACTCCACAAAGAAACACTCAGACTGAATATCAGAGTTACTCTAAAAAGTCTCCCCTGTGGAGAGGTGAAAGTTAACATTAAAACCCCATTGCCCAGAGCACAAGAATTCATTTTGTACACAACAACCTTGCAGTGGCTGGGGACAGAAATAACCCAACAGGAATTTGTTTTCCTTGCTAACTTGAATGGATCCAGTTGAGAAGCCCTTATTTTGCTAAATTCTCCTTCTGGGAAATCCAGGCATGAAAGGAATGGTAAAAACCTGGGTGAGGATCTCAACATCTTGCCCACTCCAAGATTAACTTGGAACCTGCAATGGGGCCTGTGAGCCGTAAAATGGGCATGAGAAATGGAGCAGCTGCCAGTGTTTCTTTCACCACTGGGAATAACAACCAAGTTTAACAGGAAAACAAGTTCTCCCGTGTAGAACTTCAAGCTGTTCTGCTCTACAGAAGACAAACTTTTCTTTAGGAAAAAAAAAAAACAAAACAACTCTTTACTCTTTATGCAGAACATATTTTAAACCCACCTATTACCACCTACAGCATAAAGTAATGTTTATTCTTAAATATGTGTTGTGCTTTTAAGTGGCACAAATCCATCTCTCCCTGACTTGAAGTCTTCCTCAGGGAATGACTTGAAAGTAGTAAAATATATTGAAAGAAAGTACAATCAGAGCCTCTCATTGTCAAAGTAATAAAATATCAATTTTTGTTAAGATAAAAAAAAATCAGATTGTGTCTGATAGTAAAAATTAAATATCAAATCAAGTGAAAACCAAAAATTTATCACTCCAGAATCAGTCAAACAGGGAATATTTCCTAAAAATATTATTCTGTATTTCTCCTGCAGTAAGCAAACGATGAGAATTTTAAATTGTGTGTTTTCTTACATATAAAAAAACTCAGAGGAAAAAGGAAATAAACAGAAAGTCTAAAAAAAGATATCTTTTAGCACTTCACTATGTCAACAGTTTCACAGTAAAGGACCTTCTGCAGGTTGACCTCATTTGTGGCATCACTAAATTGACTTTTACATCATTGCTATCCAAGTCTATCCTAAATCTTGGAACTGCACTGGCCAGAGCTGATCCCAAAGGAAATTCTTGCTTTCCACCAACAGAGATCAATAAGGTAAAACTGTCTCCAAATTTTGAATAATAAATCTTGTCTTCAGGGCAAGGTCTTAGATGAATTCCCCAAACACCTGAGCAAAAGAACACAAATAAGAGGTCTACATAAAAAGTCTTTCAATCAGATCATCAAGAGAGGAAAACTGCTGCTGGCCCAATGATCTTGTATCATGACACAAGCAGCACCATGTTTCATCTCCTAGACTGCATGACATGTTGTGTGACAGACCAGAAGCAGAATATAAGTTTTCCAAGAGAAACAGCAGAGATGAACCTTGAAGTTCTCAACTAAGTTTATACCATATTGTTTTTCCAAGCAGTTCTATTATTGAGACACCCTAAGGATGAAGAAGGAATCAGGCTCATACAGCAAAATCTGAGTCCCAGAGTACTTGACAAAACTAGGTGGAACAAAATTTGCCACTGCATAAAGCAGATAACATGCAGAAATTTCAAACGGGCTGTGGAAAGACACACTAAGCAGTCCCTATCTCAGATCAGCAAGTTCTTCCCTTCAGATGTTTGCAAAATTATGTCTAATTAATGATGTCTTCCTGCATCAATCACTGCAGGGAGCAGAGTGCCAAGTTAGGAAGAGTAGTCTGTTCAAGAAAATAAGATGCTAGGAAGGCTAGGGCAAGGAAAAATGTTTTTATCACCACAAGTTGCTACAAAGCATAGAAAAAGGCTCTCGTGAATAAAGGAGTCGGGCTGCAGAACAGTCTTGGCAGAAGAAACAGAAGCAGAACGTGTGATGTCCTTCCATGTATCACTGCAAAAGTGGGAGCTTTCACACAGGAGAGCTTTTTATTCCTCATAGTTTCCTAAGTGATACTAAATTTATTTAAAAAGCATTCTCCAGAAGGTTCTTTTAGGCAAATAATTCAACAGCACAATTGATGGCTCCTAATGGGTTTGCATTTCTGATGTTTAGTACACAGACTGATTTCATAAAGCTGATACTGTGATGTTTCCTCAGTCCCAGTGCCTTTCTGCACTTCCACAGCAGAACTTGGAACTTTTCCAACTGACCTTGCCCCAGAATCGTTTCTCTACAGCTCATTCACTCTATACAGCCTGCACAACTCACAGCATGAGCTCCTTTCTTACATGCCATAAGAAACACTCATATCAAAATCATTATATTCCAGAGTATTCACTGCCACTTCATCTCCTGCTCTGTAAACTGAGTGCTTTTAAAAGAAACACGTATTTATATATGAGAAAGTCCCTGTAAATCACAGTCGTGACAGGCTAATGGCTAGCATTGCAAAGATGATTTATCTTTCTGCTGTATCTAACAAAGCTTCTTACGCCAATACCTTGTTTTCAAAACATGAGGAGACTTCTAATTGATGCTTTCTAACTGCAAGAATATACAGCTAATTGTCCTGGGTTGACTGTAAGATCCTTGTATCCCCAAATCGTCCCTCCTGCTTATGCTGGCTATTAAGTTCTGCAGCTTTAAGTTGTAGCGGTGGTTCAAGCCCAGAGAGTTTCTTCCCCCCTGAGGAATCTGTGGAGACCTGGAGAATGAAACCCCCCTGGGGTGGAGTTGAAGGTGGTTTGCCCTGGAAGGGGGGGTCGGGCTCCCCCTGTCCCTCAGCTCACAATGATATTTTGTATCTCTCTCTTTCCTCCCTTCCTCCTTCCCGATTGGTCCCTGACCCTTTCTTCCTCCTGGGACTGGTCGACATCTCGTTGGCCCAAGACACTAGGACAATCCCCGCCCCCGATTTCTACAGCCGGGGCCTGGCAATCAGCCCCCCCCACTGGAGAACTGAACCGGACTGAGATGGACTCTGAATCTACCATCTCTTCAGAGGAAGGAGAGGTTTCATTGTTTTCATATTATCCAAATTTGTTTTCTATGCTTGTGAATATTCTATTTGTTAAATTAATATTTTTTTCCACTTTTCTCTAAGGAAATTTTTCCCGAACCTGTTTGGGGGAGGGGTGGTTGGAATCAGCTTTTCTAGAGGAGACCCTCCCAGAGGTTTCCTCCTAAATACTGCCCTAAACCAGGACGTTGTTAGAAGAAGGATCTTGGGAGTGTTCTGATTTAAAGGGTATGGTCTAGGGTATGAAATTAAGGAGCAAGCCATCAGTGATGAGCAGAAGTACAGTTTCAAGTCTATTGACAGTCATTCTCCATAGCTAGCAGGGCCATCACCTTTGCCAGCACAGACATATAAGCATCTCATTACATACTATTGGTCCTTCAGAGTTAATAATGGCTAAAAATGGGGAGAATAGGGACAGTGGGGACATCACAGCCACTGACATTCCCAGAGCCCTTCATCTGCTGTTCCTTACTCTTCCAGCCTCTGGCCAGTAGCTCTTTTTGAAGCTCAATTCCCATGAGCTGTGTTGTGCCTCATGGTGACCCTCCAGCTGTTGTTTTTGTGCCCTTTCAAAAAGCTTGACAGAACTGTCACAGAAGGAGCTTGGCACCTAGAAGCTGTGGCAGACACGATATGACCTGATTCATAAAACACAGCTAAACAGCTTGGGCTGCCAGAGGCCAGGATTTACAGGACTGCGCTTAAAAATGGCCTTCGATGCCTGCTCTGCTAAATGCTCTTCCCTCCTGCTCAGCAATAACAATTCCCAAGTTGTGTGAGGGTGACTTGCAACACTGCAAAGCGACAAAGCAGGCAAGACACTAGAGACACTAATCTTGTTAGAGCCTACTCTGTCCACTGCTGCTCAGGACAGTAAAGGAACGACCTCAGCTCTGGCTGCACCTTTTACACAGGGCTACAGGGGTAGGAAGGACTGAAAAATAAAAATAGGATAATAATTTTTTCAAAAATTCCTCCAGCACAGTGGGCACAATGGAAAAAAATTAAGTCAGAGATAGTTTCTGCTGTGTTATCCACTACAGCCTCATTTTTACAATAAAGGCCTCTCTGCATTTTTATTTCCAGCAGGCACAGCCTGATCAGCAAGGAACTTAATGCCCTCCCATCCAACTACCTATTTTCTTCAACTCTGCTTCAATCACTCGTTACAGCCTTCTGTTAGGTGCTTGCCATGGGACTTAAAAATCCTCTGGGAGACCTGTCAAAGTCACACTGATGCCAGTGATAATGAATTCCATCTCACTCATTTTCTCTTGAAGCACTTCATACACTGAAGATTACATGTTTCAAGCATGTTCCAAGTTATGAAAGTAAGGACTTACAGAAAAATCAAGTAGTTATCCAAGGATAAAATACATATCAATCAGAGCTGGAAGCTCAACAGCTGTTTCCCAAGCCCCAGTCAAAGAATTCTGTGCCATCCACATTCACCCTAGAAGTGAATTTCTACATAATCCATTACTTCAAATCACTGCCTCCTCTTTTCATTAACTATGAAAATGAATTGAATTGTGCACTCAGACATAATTAGTAGAGCCCTCAGCCATCTTATTTGTCTTATATCAAAATCAACTGTTATTTTCATTCTGGAACCCACCCATCCTTCTCAAAATTATCAAGCACACACACATTTGCAGAGTGCTATGGTATTCCTTTATTCATCACTATCATGTCATGTTTTCAAACTAGGGGAAAAAAAAGCAAAAGATGATATGAAAGTGGTAAGGGAAGAACAAGGAAATGAAATAGAATGTTGTAGTAGGTATCTCTGGCTTTCTTGAAAAATAAAGTGGAAAAAAAAAGGAAGTACTAAGTTTTCCACAAGTCCTTCCTTACCTGTGGGCCAAGACACACTCCAACCCCATTCTGACTTCTTCCTTTACTCATCACTGCTGCCCACATCATGTTTTAATAAAAATTTCAACCTATTTAATTTAACCTCATTATTTCAATGAGATGGAAGCAGCAGCCAGGCTAAGCCAGAAAAATATTCAAAACAGTTCATTAAACAAATTCCGTGGGAAAAAATGGAGTAAAAGCTTATAAAAAGGATTGCCAAGTGGCAAGGAAAATTACTCCCCCCCCCCCCCCCCCGCCAAGTAGCACGACAATTGCAATTGATAGAGCAAATTAAATTCTAAATGCACTGGTGTTTTAATAGATATAATTTTCCAAGTGTTACTGCCACATAATAAGTGCCCTGAAATGATACAGAAGTCCAAGTTTGGCTGTCTGGGAACACTGGTGCACTTTGCAGTATCTACCATGTCACTTGTCAACTCCTTGATCTTATCAGCACATTTGCAGTCTGGGCAGAGCAACTGTCTCCTCTTGGTTTTTATTTCTATTTCTGCATTAGAAACAGGTGGGCAAGCTCAGAGAGTTAACAAGTTTCTCTTTGATGCAGAGATGGACAAATCCTCTCATTAACAGGACGGCCTTTTAAAAATCATTATGGGGTATTTTTAGTCCCATTTGATTTTGCTATTTCTGTATAATTGCAGCCCATTAATCACAAATACTTGTTTCTATAATCTGTCAGTTATAGGCAACAAGCAGTGTCAGCCCATGGCATCTGCAAACTACTACTTTCAACATATTGCTGGCTTTCTGCTATAAGATTTGCTGCATCAGTCACACAGGAATGGATCTTATTCTCCAGTTACAGAAATTAAACTCAGTTAAACAGGTCAGGCAGAAATCTGCATAGACCCTCCCTGCAAAATCAACTTACAGGTGGGAATTAGAAATAGCAGGTGTTCAGAATTACAGATATAAAACCAGGAGGAAAACAAACACATACCATGTATTGAAAATATGCCTCCTCACTCAGTAATGCTCTTGGCTAGATTAATATTAGGATCAGCACACAGAAATAACATTTGATTAAGATCAGCACATAGAAATAGTGTTTGCTACGTTTCACAGGAGTGCAGAGCCCCTCACATGGATGTGGGCAGAGGAGCTGAACAAACTATCTGCTTGCAGCTCTGGCAAACATACACTAAAAGCTGTTCCATACAATCCAAACAACTCCAGGCATTTGTAATACATGACTAGCTAGGTCAGCCTTTATCAGACAAAAATGCATGGCTTGGAACATTAAATCCAGAAATTAGATTGTTGTTTTCCAGAAAGTTTTCAAAGCCTTGAGGTAACAGCTGAATAACTTTTCTATTTTCAAGTCAAACTCAGTAGTCAGTCTCTCCAAACCAGTCAGCCAAGATTTAAAAGCACCAAGTTCCCAGTTTAGAAGGATAAAGGTGAAAGCAACACCAAAGTTATAACACCACCCACACTGTTTCCCAACAGTCTGTTAGTTCTGGGTGTTGAGAAAGAGTTTGCCTGGGCAAGCTGAAGCTTACTGTTAGAGTGAGAAATTCAAGAGTCACAGGATCATGAAAAATCTACCTCAGAGTAGCAGAGCTCCCTGTCAGCAGGGCTCACTCTGGGTTCTGTCACAGCCTAGCAGTTCTTTAACACAAACTGTGCAAGACTTGACAAACTATCCCCAAGCTGAGCTCCCAAACTAAAAGCAATGGTTTGCTAGAAGAGTGGCAGATCCCACTTTTTGCCAACTTTGCCCAATCTTGCTATCTAAAATAGCTTGCTCCCACAAGATCATCAGGCATCAGAAAACAACATGTATCTACCTCAATCTGTGTATCAGCACAGCTTTTCTGGAAGAGAAAAGAAAAAAATATTGAACCAGAAACAAACCTGCTCCCTGCAATGGTAGGAGTAGTTGTGTGGGTCTGACAGCAGCTGCTACATGTGCTACACCCCCTGGGATTCCCAGCTACAGATGACTCTTCCATAAGGCCAACCTTCCAGCTATCCTGCTCCCAACACTCTGATCACAGCTTGACTAGCAGTTATCAATGAGGAGGTACAACCAAACAGAAAGGAAAACAACTAGTCATATTCCTACTGTTACAAAATGCCAATTGCTTACCTTACTGAAGGCTATAACCTGAGGAACTTCTTGCTGACCTTTTAATTCAAGGGGCAAGAGTGATCCACAGACTGCCCCACCATCCACACCTTCAGCACTGCTGACCAGAAGCAGCTAGTTTAACACAGGTGTCCAAAGACAAACCCAACTGCCTTCAGGACAACCTACTTTATACACCAGCAGGTGCTCCAGACCTTCTGATTTGTGAAAAACAACCACCTGTGTAATATGATACGTGACAAACTGGGCACAGCTGAAGGAACCCCTTCCTGGCCTAGGCTTTTACATTGAGGCCCAAACATTGACTCTTCACTCCTTAGCAAGAACATTACTCCTATCAATATTCAGTCTCCAAAGACAATCTGACTCTAAAATTACATCCTTCCTCTCACAGCCCATCTCTGCCACATTGAGGAAATATTTACCTCCATTCAAATGCTTCTCTGGCTGACTTGCACAGTACCACAGTGACTTTTTAGCACATGCCCCACAGGGCTGTATGTGACTAGAATTTATGGCCAGGCATGGGAAACGTGCAACTCACAGAAACCCACTGATTTGGGGTTTTTTTGCCACGACATAATTTGGAGTTGATAATAGAAACCCAGTAGCAGTTCAAAGCTTGTTCACCACTTGAGGGAGTAAGAGCTACCTGGGGGCTCTGTTGGGTTTTATTTCAATACCTTGATTGGCCATTGCGGACTACAGGTACAGGCTTCTCATGAACTGTTTCCACCTAAGGGAGAAAAGATTAATTTTTTCCCCTTCTGTTAAGGCAAGAATTTGGGCAACCTGTCACTCCCATAGAAGTTTGCATGTCCACTGCAATGAGGATTGGTCCTGGGGTGTTGTAAGACAGGCATATTCAAAGAAACTGGCTATAAATTTCCAAAATGTTATAAGAAATACAGACAACAAAAACATTTTCAGTTTCATTGATAATTTTCAATCTCTTCTAGCAAAAATACAAGTTGTAGGACACTCCTGTGAGAAGACCCTTCTGAAGCACTTGACAAACCAATCAAGAAATAAAATAATTATGACTAAAATATGCTAATTTAGAATTTCAAGATGTTTAATTCATTAGTATATCAGAAAAGGCTCTTATGGTCTGGAAGTCTGGAGCATTGCCAGCACTAAACACTGCTGAGAGAATCATAGAATATCTTGGGTTGGAAGGGACCCACAAGGATCATCAAGTCCAACTTGTCATATTCTAGCCCAAGTCCATACCAATCAAGAAGATATTGATAACTTATATTGCAAAAAATCTGCCTTTATACAGATAATTTCCTCTCTAGAAAGGACACGCAAAGGTTATAAGTCTCTTGGGGCAGAAATAAGAGCGTCATATTTCAAAGAAGAAAAAGGCAGCTGAACAAGTGCTGAAAAAAGTGCTGCAGGATTTTCTGCTCTATCCCCTAAGCAGAGGAGGGCTTAAAACAAATATCCACATTTCAGAAGGAACTTTATTTTTAAAAAAATGCAGAACATGGCAGCTTAATAACGAACACCAAATAAGGTGCTTGTTCTGCCATCATGCTGCATTAGGCAGAGGGTGGGACAGAGTGAGAGATTACCCTAATATTTACTTTCTCTCTTTGCTAAAAATGCTGTCTTTACTTCAAAGCCCAGGTTTAGCATCCTTGTTCAGTGCTTTCTGTCCATTTCTAGACTGCTGGGATTCAATATACTTATATGCATTTTGCCAGGCTCACAGAAGGCTGACCACTGTGTCAAAGCTGTGCTGGCAGAGTCAGCTCCCCCAATGCTGGGATTCAAAGAGCATTTGATACATTGTGGAGAGTTGTGTGGGAAGCTGGCTAGCAGAGCACGGCCATAATGGAATTCAGCTAGTTAAGCGATAAGTGGCAAGGACACTGGGCAAGGTATCCTTGCATAGAGCGAAAACGGGATGTGTGGGAAAAAGGAGAGAACTCAACACCTGCAGACTACAATAACATACGAATAG
>JAHLSL010000031.1:0-16859 GCA_025920805.1 Petroica traversi | reverse complement strand
GAGACTTGTTGATCATCATCGGATGTGCTTGTCTCCCGTCGTTCCCGACAATACATCATGAAAAATGCTGTCCTCAGCCTGCAGACAACCATGTGTCTGTTACACAAATTTCATATTCCATTCAACCAGCTTCCATCTTTATGGCAGCAGGCTGGATGCTCAAACAGGAGCATAGTTTTGCAGAATTTTGAGTGCTCTTTTTGCAAGGAGCTGCCAATGCTGTTGTGACTGGGATATAAAAAAGTAAAAGTAGAAGAGATGTTTGAAATTGAAAGACAATCTTGAAAAATTTTCAGCACACACCGTCAGTGTTGCATATCTGGAGAGCATTGCTTTGGTTTCAGATGCTTGAGAAACTGTCTATTCAAGTGGAAAAAAAACATATTCTCAGTTCTGTAATTATTTAGCACTGTAGAACACATGACAATTTTATTCAGCCTTTCTTCACTGCTGTATTAAAATAGGATAACAGTTTTCACAACAGCTGACTCTTCCTGTCACCAAAAACAACGTGTTTGGTACAAAGTGAGAGAGGAATCAGCACCACTGCCTGGCAGCCCTGCAAATTAGGGAAAAATCTTCAAAACAAAAGAATACACAGACACAAAACTCATTATTGCAGATGCAAGGATAGAGAAAAAAGGAATTCTCCAGTGTTCTACAATCATCTCAATCAATTTCTATGCAGAGTAAAATCTGTTCACTTTTAGCTATAATCACAAATAAGGAGAAGAGATAGAGAACAGATGACAGGAAAAAGAACAGGTCTGTAAATGGAATATTTTAAGGAAATAAAATGTTGGTGGACACCTTCTGCATGAGATTTCAATTTGGTCCACATTAAGTACCTAGAAAGCTACAAAAACAGTCTGAGATTACATCTCCTGTTCCCATTCAGTGGAAATGGAGGAACCACCCAAGGAGCACGGCTTTCTTCAGTTCTTGGTTTCTCTCCTGAGATCATCATTAATAGCAGCAATGCTTTTTTCTTCTTGTATGACATTTGCACTGTGGAAATGTCATTTCAAAGACCTTTCCACAGAAACCAGTCAGCACCCAGACAGTTCTGGGGAGGTGGATTGGCCCCCATTTGGCAGATATTTGTGGCCTGAGGGTCCACCAGCAGTGGCTGTGCTGTTTGCTGTGTGCTGGAGGGAGGATCACATGCAGTAACAGTGGAAGAGCAGATGTGCTGCTGGTGTGAGCTGCTGCCAGCCAGCACAATTCCAGGTTAGCACTCCAGATGAATTGCTACAGGCAGCCCTTCTGCCTGCTGAAAATATCATTACCAATCAAAGCAGGTCATTCCACCTCCTTATTTTGACATTATTAGATGAGAGCTTCCTTTAAGGAGTGCAGCTTCCTTTGGGGCAGATTGACTCCAATAAGGTGTTGAACTAATTTGATCCCCGTAGAGAGATTTCTGTTAGAGAATGGGCATGGAGTGTATTTGACAGGACTGGACAATCCAAGCCTGCACACTGTGCACGTCCCGCACGTAGCTCAAGGAGTAGGAGAAGCAGATGGGCTTCAGTGTCCTTGAACAGGGAAATAGTTATGAGAAGAATGCACAACACAGGTTACAGAGCCAGATAACAGAATCACAGATGTTCGCACACCCCACCACGAGCACTGTGCGTGATGACCAATTAGGCTTAGCTGTAGGCGCGTGCATTTGAGCTATGAACCAATTGTGGAGATGCCCTTGCCGTGTGATAGTCTAGTAAACATATAAAAGTGTGTTATTTTTAGCAATAAAGGGAGAACGATTGATAACCACATTGGTGTGTGGCGTTACTCTGGCCCCTCTCCCGCGGGGCCCTCTTTAGATCCCTGTTTCACTAGGAGATGTGTCATCTCCAGGTTTGAAAAAGTTATTCAAGAGAGGAGAGCTTGAGCCTTTCATAATTAACATGCAACACTGGTTGCCACTCAGGGAGCAGGCACAGTTATAATAACTCGGAGTCAATAACTCATAAACTATAATGCATTATTAATCAATTATCGAGGCCTGAATTACATTTAATGAGATTAAGCTGATTGGAGCACTAAGCTGTTTGAATCATATTGATTTAATCAATGTGCTTAATTAAACTGTGTACATTTTCCACATGATCATTATTTCCCAGTATCCTGCATAAGTGGCCCCTGCAATTCACATCCTCTGCTGTTCTTTGCTCAGGAATTGCTCTTTGCTGCAATTTATATTTAAAGGTAAAGGGCTTGTTTCCTAGAAAAAGATCAAAGTTGCAAAACAATCATCTATATAGCTTATACAAGCAAATTGAGAAATGTTAGAATGTGTTTTAATAAAAAAAATGTTTTTTCCCCAGCAACTGTGTCTTTTTTATTCCACAGGCTTAAGATGAGACCAGGTAAAGACACCTCATTAGTCTCACTTCATCCCTCATTCCAGCTCCAGGAGCATCTACACATTCAATGGCGTGAGCATCCTACCATATCTATCCCAAAAACATTACTCTGTCCTTCTTTAGAAACATGCTTACACAAAAAATGTTCTTCAAATCCCCAGAAGACTACATTTAAGATAAGCAGGTGTCATTATCTTTTTTTTTTTTTTACAATATTCATAATGCTTTCCCCAGCCATGCATAAAGAGGACATGTGATGACAGAAAAGCTACTCAAAGTGACAGGTAGCACAGATGTAAATCCATTTGCTAGTGTCATTTTTGTTTAATTTCCTGCACCTCTGTTGCTAATTATCTGGGACATTTTGGGTTAATGTTAAACCCCAAAATTCAGATCTGTAGTGCTACCCACTGCTGAAAGGATACTCATCAGGTGTGTGTACACATAACACACTGAATAATCACTATTATTAATGGGGATGACAATGGTACGATCAGCCATGAAGAGAGTTTTGTAATTGCTTTGGGACTGTTTGAATCATAACCAGAATGGAACCTACACTACATCACATCTCAGAGGTGTCCTGCCCCTTCCCTCCCCTAACTAAAGGTGAGAGCAAATCCACCCCAACTCAGGGTACAGACAGGAAACTCCTGCTGAGAAACACTCTCATGGAAGCGTAGAGTGCACACTGTTCTTTTCTGACCAATCATTTTGCTTTGGTGGTTTTAATTCCAACACTCTGTTAACATTAGCAACATATCAGTGTCCTTTACTTTCTTAATGAGAAGACAATTTTATCATTACCTGAGCATCAGTTTTTAGATATTTTCCTTACACTTCTTTGAATAGTTAATCTGTTCATTTGCTCTGCCACTTAGAACAGTTTCCTGCAGCCGATGGCGTGGGCCGGACAGCTGACCACAGGGACGGCCGGCGGATCGGCGGCTTGTTCTGAGAGTTTCCTTTTCGTTAAGTCAGCTTCAGCTAGGGACTTCTTTTCCCCTTGCCGCGAGCCAGGCTTCCCTGGGATGGTGGCCGCTGTCCTAAAAGCCGGAGAGCTGCTGAGAGAGAGAGTGTTCCTTTGCCCGGAGCCCAAATCAGACACAAGACACGAGGGTCTGCTCTGCTTGGGCTCAGGGGCAAAAGACTCCGGAATAGCCCAACATTCAGACTTTTATTCTGAGGGTTACAACTTATCTCATAACGGTACAGGGGAGGAAACGGGGAAGGGTCGAAGGTCAGGATGCAGTCAGGAAGGAGTAAGGGAGGAAAGAGTGAGACACAAGATACTATTGTTAACTGAGGGGTAGGCGGGGGGAGTTCGACTCCCTTTCCAAGGCCAAACTTAACTCTACCTTCAGAGGGGCCTCACTTTGTAGGCCCCCAGAAATTCTTCAGGGGATATGTCATTCTCTGAGCTTGAACCACCGCTACAGTATCCTACTGCTTGCAGGGTCTACTCAGCTGCCTGCCAAGGAGTTTAGTGGAGTTACACACTGCACACATGCAGAAATAATACTGTGATTTAAGGGTTTGCAAACTATTACTGAGTACACATGCATGCTGCTAACACTGCCTTCACTGGGCTCTGAGTGTATCGCAAACTGAAGAAAATCAGAGTTCTGCAAACACCTATTAATTCAGCAAGTGGGGAGCTGGCACCAAGATTTGGAAGCTTTATCGTTCTCCCTGTTTCTGCATTCATTTGAAAAGACTCTGAAAGATGTTGGGAATTGCTCTCCCCTCAAAAGTCCCTTTAACTCTCATCGAGCAGATCTAACATAGCCAGAAATGAAGTCACCAACACACAGTCAGAATTAATTTACCTTTTTCACAAGACCATGGAGGATATGCAGTTAGAATGGGTATTAAAGGCATCCCTATTAGCTGGATGCTGAGTCTTCATCTGATGACAGGAAGGGCAAGTTTAAAGTTAAACAGCAGCCACAAAAAACAAGATAGACCCTCTCAGTTTCTATTTCTTCAAGTCTATGGAACTGCAAAGCCCAGCAGGCACCACTGACCAGCCCCGGGTACCCACAGACATGGATTAAGTTTGAGTGGAGGCTGTGCTGATTGTGACTGAGTGGCTGCATGTCTAAGAGTCAAAGCACAGGAAGACAAAGAGTTCCCAGCTCACTTCTTTCTGTCTTCGTATCAGTTTCAGAACTGAACATTTATTAAAAATTATTCAGTACACCACCATCACATAAAGGGCAGATATAAAGAGAGGAAGGAAAAAGGAGCCTAAAGTGAATATCAAAGTCTCACACCAACAAGGCATAATGAAGGAAAGAAGTAGCCCATTTTTCTTACCTTCAGCATGGCTTGTACTTCCTATTAACAAGGTGCACATTAATAAATTTAACTCAGACAAATTTAGCCATCCTAGGATCCCATTAATCAAAAGCCTGACAAGAGCAATCTGAAAGAGTTGAGGAAGGGAAATAAAGCACAGCTGACACAGTGGATGCCATGCTGTGGCAGTGACAACCCCCCTTCCCTTTTCCTTCCTGCATACCAGAGTTAAATGAGACACCAGAGAGATAACACTGCAGTTGGAGGGCTTAGCGAAATTTTTCTCTGGTGCCAGAAAGCTGAGAATAAACATCTGGAAAGAATAAAGTAGGAAGAGGTAAAGAAAATTGATGACTCTAGAGACACCATTTTATGCTATAAAAGATGCATGAGTTATCCCTGAGTTAAAAGCCTCAACAATCACCCCAAAGGTGTGAGAGACTTCTCCCCAGGAGCTGGACGCATCTCCTGCGGTTACTTCTCCGGAGATTGAGGGAAAGGATCTCAGTGGATGGTAAGATACATTGAATCCTTAGCTTATGCTTTTCTTCGCTAGCTGTAATTTGTATGGTACCTTATCGTGCACTGTAAATATTCTACTAGTAGATATTCCTGTGTAGTATTAGTCTTGTTTTTAAGTCTTATAGTCAGTAGTTTTCCCGTCTGTTAATAAATCATCTGTTATATAATAGACAGACTCAGTCATCATTAAAAGAACTTATGAACGGGAGGGGGTTTTGAGGTGCTGGTCGTCTCGATAAGATTACTATCTGCTGCCAGAGGCCTGGGCAGAAGGAAAGGGCTTATTTAACTCCTAAACCCATTCGTGACACATGCCCTCACTTTCCCTGGGCCGCTCTCACCCCATCAGCACTTCCAATATAAAATAACTCCTTCCCACTGCACTCCCACCAGGCTGCTCCTGCTGCCTTCCCAGTACTCCTCACCCACCCAGTGCCTCTTTATCTGTGATGTTTCCTTATCCCCATATGTCTATACTTGAGAAAGATTTAGAGTATTTCAGTATGATCATGTGCAGGAGCTACAAAGTCCTGCTGAGATTTGTGCCATGGCATTGTTGAAAAGAAACTCTCAAGGTACCAATTAACACATGCAACAAAGGCAACATAAATTTGATAGGAAATCAAAATGACTACAGCTCATGAAAACTATGCATTGGCCTGAACCAGAAGGAAAAAACAAGGGCTGTCCATTTTTATTCATTATCCATGTGCCAAGTTCCTGAGTTCTGGAGCTCCACATTCCTTCTCAAGCTGAAATACCCATGCATAGAGACTCTACAAAGCCACGGGATTATTGTAGGGAAATCTTCCACCCTTTGGTCTCTCCATATTTAGCTCTAAGTTGTTGCTCTTGAGTTGTATTTTTAGCATGGAAAACATTGACAAACAGGTCCTTCCATCAGCCAAAACACTTCACAGAAAGATGGGTATGTCATACAAAATGAGGAAACTGAGAACTGCTGATCAAAACCACACAAAGCAGCACAAATTAGACTGAGTGCATCCCCAAAAGCCATAATTATCCAAACTACTCTAACAAAATAAGTACATACATGCCTACAGGCATCCCCACAGCATAAAACATGGTGTGTTGCCTTGCTGTTCTTCCACTTGATAAAACAATAAATATTTTCATCACTTAAGAGTATTGGTGTTTACTTTTACAGTCTTGAAAACTTGAGTGAGACTGTGTTGCCTTGACAATGTCTTTCCCCCAAAAACACTTCTTTTTCAGTTGGACAACTGGGGTTTATACATGTTCTGATTTGATTGAGTTCCATGGGCTCATGGGTAGATGTAGGAAGTCTGCAATCTTATTGTAGTGCAGAGGAAGGATTTATTGGCATAGGATTTCACGGCACTTCCGGGAGAACTACAAGCTCCCACTGGTTTCACATATTACCACAAGGCAGGAGGTATTTATTTCTATTGAAAATAATGAGAACTTTAGCTACATAATTGGGATTTGATCCCAGATGCAGTATATTAAACAGTCTGAAGCATTCGGAAGTAGTATCTGTCCAAATTGTTCATAGATGCCTTATAAATCTTTCAGCAAACCTGTGCTGAATAAGCAAGCCAAGCCTTGTCTTTGCAGACAGGTTAATGACCTTTGAAAATCTGCCAGGCTTTCTTCCAACACTGCAAGGAGCAGTCTAAGATACTCTGAGACTACAGTGCTCTAGAAAATGGACATGCCTCCCAACATGGTCATATTTACATCATGATACTTTCTTGAAATTATATTTTTTTGCTTTCCTATGGCAAAACATACCTTTCAGAAAGTCCTTTCAAAGCCAAAAGAGCCAAAGTGCAATGTTAAGGATATTGACTCCTCATGTGACTGACTCACTCCAAGACCTTGCTTAGCTAAACCCAAACATTTGGTTTGTACCCCAATTGGAAGGGGCAGAAAAACTGGTTCACTGCATGCCTCTTCCAGATGGCTCCAATTCTCAAATAAAATATTCCAACTTTCTTTCAGTTTCCCCCTTGAGACCTTCTGCCATGAGGTGTCAGCAGATAACGTCTGACCAGGTGATCACCTGCCAAAGGCTGCTTCAGACAACCAATCTCCCCCTCCACAACTCCGTCCCACTGGTTTTCTGAATCATCATCATCATAGAACAAAAGTGCTTAAGGGCAGGAATTCTCCCTTCAAGCCAGGCATGGGCAGCCACAATTAAAGATGTGCATGTGCATGCACATCATAAATTCCCACGTAGCCTGTACTTGGCTATTTTGCTTTAATATTTCAACCGAGAAAAGCATGTTCATGATATGAATTTGCTAACCCAGGGTAAAAGCTGAATTCGTAATCAAGTTATTACCGTAAAAAAGCATGAGCTGTGGATGATTACACTGTAATGTCAGCGTAGCTGCAGTCACTCTGCTCTAAACCTGGACCAAAAAAGATAGCAATAACTTTAACCAACTCTCATATTTCAGCTCCTTTTTAGTTTAGAAGGAGAAGTCTGTAATGAGAACTGTGATTCATGTCACAGAATCCCTTTGGATACTTCTAGCCCAGTATCTAAGTGAGGTAATGAAAACCATTCATTTAACATCCAAAAAGATCTTAAGGCAATTTAAACATTCACAATCCCTCAGAGGTCTCAACCGTGTTATGTTTGAAGAGATAAAAAAAAAAAAAACATCCCTGTATACCTTGTTCCTGATTTCAGAAAAAAATCAACCTAAATATAAGTAGTTAATGATTTATGCTCTAAAATCAAAGCTAAGCCAATGTGATGCTAATCAGAATCTTATCACTTACTGTTGAGTTACAGAAACGTGCAT
Source organism: Petroica traversi (assembly GCA_025920805.1). NCBI lineage: Eukaryota > Metazoa > Chordata > Aves > Passeriformes > Petroicidae > Petroica > Petroica traversi. The sequence goes on along the minus strand of JAHLSL010000031.1, from coordinate 8,863 downwards.
ATCTTTATCTTGCTCATCAAGGCCACTGAAGGTCTAAATCTTTGGCTCTCACAACGAAAAATAACCAGCTCTAGATATAAAATGCCAATTATAATATTTACTACTAAACAGTACATCATCAGTATGGTCTCAGACAGAAAGCAAAGAGATATATTGTGTCCAGATGGATCTACTGGGAACACTGGAGGAGTTGGAATTTCACCAGAACACTTCAATTGCTGGTCCAGATGAGAATGAGTTATCATGGGGGGTTTTTTTTGTTTTTTTTTCCAAATTTAAGACTTCAAAATACATAAATCATTTCAATAGGAAACATAAAATACTGAAAATAAAAAAAAAAATAAAAATTCTTGTTGAATTAGTTATTTCACAGTTTTTTTTGCTCTAGGAGATACTTGATTTTGACCTTTTCAAATGTTTCAAATCATTGAAGAGAAATTAGAAGGACAAAATGGTATCAGGTCTCCTCCCTCCTCCATGCAAGCCTGTAATTTTTAAACAGCATAATAATTGGCTATTCCTCATATTTATACTCCTTTTTCCAAAATGAGAAATACAAGAAAATCAGCATGTTCACAAAAGAGGTTGTTATTGTCACTGCTGACACGAGCACAACTCACCAACATCTTTTTTAATGCTTCATTGGGCTACTTACAGAATTGCTCCAGGTCATCTCTGTTTTTAGATTCAGGCATGGCAGTGATTGTGAGCAATGGGCATGGATTTCCTCCTACAGTCTGGCACAGTGTCTGCTGCCTCCAGTAAACCTTCTTAGGGTTCCTATTTTGTTCCAGGATATCAAGATGGGACTGAAAAAGAAGCAAGGAAACAGATTTATAAAGGAGTTCACAGTCTATAAAACCTGATTTGATTCAAGTAGCTGTATATTATTATTGATACTAATTTCATATCTTGATAACTTCCCAGCTTCTTTCTTCTGCCAGTTAATATCACCACCTTTTACATCGCACAGATATGCACGAGCCACTCACAATGCATCCCAGCTCACTGAACATACACAGATTTTATTCTTTTATCATGGTCTACTTGAGGGTGTCCCTTTTTGTTGCAGAGGGGTTGGCCCAGATGACCTTTAAATGTCCCTTCCAGCCCAAACTATTCTATGATTTTGCCTGAACAGTTCCTAGGTGCTTTTGTTAGCATAATGAAATTTCTATGCATACATGAAATCCAAAAAGAGAAGCATTTACTCTTTATATTTTCATAGGGGTTTTGTAGAAACATGAGAAAACTCACAATTTTTGAACATTTACAATAAGAATTGATTTCTTAGCTGTCAAGCACATGCCAGTGAAACTCAGTGACAACTCCATATCAGAGGCAGCCAAGAAGTTTATATCGAAACAACATTTTGTACAAACAGTAGTGGGAAATTTGAAGAGTGTCTTTCCAAGAAGTTATTTAAAAAGGGAGATTTTTCTCCCCACCCCCAAAGTTTATGACAGTTTTAAACAATTCCAAAGTCCAACAGCTTCTTGAGAGATTTGAGAAAAAGAACTGGCAGCTTAGAAGAAAGTCTTTTTGGAACAAATTACGATTGCCTCATTAGACACAGAGCCACTCGTCACCCACAAAGCAGATGAAGTGTGGTTCTCTGTTTGCACTGCAATTGCAAGTGGCAGGGCAAGTGTGAGTAATGCCACTGCGGGGTGCTGCTGGGTGGTGTGGAACACCAATTGTCTCCCAGTTGGCAGGAATAGGTGGAGTGAGCACACTTGTCCTAACAATGACTAAAGCACATGGGTTTACTCAAAGACCCTCACACGGTGATGGTTTGTCTCTGTAAGTCAGGGTTAAATTTTAACCCACATTTATGGGACACCACATTCCTGTTCCTCAAATCTTGGAGCTCACCATGTTTCAGAGTGCTTTCCCAGCATCCAAATAGAGCCACAAAAACAAAGAACTGAAATTTACAGCCAGTTATGTTATAAAACAATTAAAATACAGCTCTATAAAGTAAATTCAATTATTAGATGCATTTAACAATCTCGCATAGATACAGAGAACTCAATATCATCATTTACTCATGTTCCTGGTACTGAGTGAAACTTAATTGGGTATAGCTACCACAGAGATTTCAGCTATATATAAAAACAATTAATACTGTGATGCAAAAATAGATAAATTACTGTTCATAAAAAGAAATATAATTACTAATGGACAAGAAGTAATGAACTGCAGAGTGCATCCAGTTCAAATAGGATTCTGCAATATTTCCTGCAAATATGCCTATAACCATTAAATATATATGATATTTAAAAACATTTTCAAATTACTAACTCCATATACAAGTTTATCTTCTTCACCAATGCACTATGTATTTAATTGAGCCCTTGGGTTCATAATCACTTTTAATTTATTATTGATATGTAAAACCAACACACTTCGCCAGTGGACAAATGCTTTAAAATGCAATCTACTGATGCACAAACCTGATTTAGTTTATTTACTGTGGAAATAAAAGTAAAATAGAAATGTGTATAGTGCATCACTTGACATTTTAAATTAGCCCAAGCAAAGAAGTCTCTCAGAATTATTAGAACTGATGATTTTGCTTTGGCTAGAGCTGGACATGACAATCTATCAATCTTTTCCATCCATAATTCCCATTTACCAAACTTTATGGTCCTTATTGTGTCTGAGTTCATTTAAACTTTTCCTGGGACAAAATTCCCTTTAACTTCAATGAGCATTTTATTTGAAGAGACTGAAATATTTAAAGACCTGGTCTTGCAAGCCTAGGTAGGAATAACACCTTTTTCATCTCTATTCTATTCATTCAGGAGCAGGTGAGATATTCAGGGATTCCCAGAGCACACAAATTCTCCAAGTCTCTCTTACTTTGTGCCAGCAGAAGATAGAAATCAATAACAGTAAAATAATGATGAGGCGCTGCATTTATGTGAAAAAGTATGGTGGTGAATAAGTCCAACCAATTCTTCAGTATTACGTTTGTTTTTTACTCTGCAGACTGTGGATGTTTGTTCCCTCAGGGCAAAAGGTCAAACCCCCCACCACTGGAGAATTCACTCTTTCCCATGGGATTTTAGGAGTAACTGGCGAGGTACTGATGAGAAGTGAGCTGACAGGCATGTTTTGGACTGAAGGCTGGGCTGGCCTTCTCCCAGATATTGAAAGCAGTTCCTTTGAATGTCTATAATGGGATGCAAAACAGTTGACAAGGGGCTTTCCTGAGTGGGAATCAATCTAAGCCTAACTCTGCTGGTGTGCTGAGCAGCACAGCAAGTCCTGGCGGAGGACACTGTCCCCTGGAAAGCACAGCTAGGATATCTGACTATGGCAATCTGATACCATTATAAAAAACAGACCTCAAACTCCACCAACCCTCACCGGTGTGTATTGCCCAAAACAAAATGTGTTGATAATGGAAATTGATAGGCAAGAAGGAAGGGAAGCTCATCTACTGGAACTGTGTTTCATTTGCAGTAATATCTTTCTCATCTTTAGCAACAAAGCAAAGCTACTCCCAGAACTATTCATTTCACTTCTTTCATCCTATCTCCCTTTCAGACACTGGTCTCCCCTACATCAATTATAGAGAAAGCACACTGGATGCATTTCCCAGAAAATTCCACCCCTGGCCAGAAAAAGCTGTGGAAAACAAACTCATGCCCAGCAAAAAAAACTTGTACAACTCAATAATTAGATTTATGCTTTGGGGTTGTATTCTTTTCATTTCTGTACTGACAGCACTGGTGGGAGTGTCACAAATTCCTGCTGACACTCCATCTGGCACTGAGGAAAGAGCTGGTAAAGTATCAGATGAGGTCCAGCAGCCTGGTAACGCTGGATGCAGCTCTGAAAGCTGAGCTGTTACCCTGTGTCAGGAGGAGGATCAGGCAGCACATCTGAGTTGTCATTAGGTTTAGTCCCCTGCTTCCCAGCCCTTCAGGAGGAGGATCTTGCAGCCCCAAGTGTATGCAGACAACTTTGGTCTGTATAATGGCCGGTATAAGCACTAATGGTTTGTACTCAGCTTATCCCACATAGAAATTTCTCCTACAGCATTCTGGGCTTTAGAGCTGGCAGGAGCGGCAGCTGTAAACAAGGCAATTACACCACCATGATCACAGAATGGCTTCAGTGGGAAGGGACCTTGAGGATCCACTCATTGCAACCCCCCTGCCATGGGCAGGGACACCTTCCCCTAGACCAGGCTGCTCAAAGCCCCATCCAACCTGACCTTGAACCCTCCCAGGGATGAGGAGGTGTGAAAGCAATCCTCTGTGTCCTCTCAAAATCTACACATACCCAATCAGCTCCAACCTGTCAGGGCCATTATCTTATCTAGGGAGACATGGCAGGATTACCATCATTGTGGAATAGGTGTAGGGGTAGTGGTAGGCCAGGTAGCAGACATAATCTTTGTGAGGGAACTTGATGCTGAAGGTGAGTGTGTAGTAGAACCTCCCCCTCACAGCTCCTCCTGCAGCTGCACTGCAGCGGTAGTAGTTTCTGGAAGAAAAGAAAGAGGAGGAAAGTAAATGCTCTTCACTTCTAGATGTGCATTTGAAGCATCCAGGGGAAAAATAAGCGTTCAGAGAAGCATCCACACGACAGGACACAAAGCCCAGCAGGGAGTTAGGAAGCAGAACCGCATATGGCAGTGCAGGGAACAGCCAGCCACATGCTGCTGAGGGGTGGGAGCACTCCTGTAGGAAAATAACATCCATTAATGCTTCGTTTTGTTGGGATGCAAATAAAGAAGCAGCCAGAGCTACTAGTAGCTCATATAGGAGAGTCCATGTAGCGGTGGTTCAAGCTCAGAGAATGACATATCCCCTGAAGAATTTCTGGGGGCCTAGAAAGTGAGGCCCCTCTGAAGGTAGAATTAGGTTTGGCCTTGGAAAGGGAGTCGAACTCCCCCCTCCCATCCCTCAGTTAACAATAGTATCTTGTGTCTCCCTCTCTCCTCCCTTATTCCTTCCCGATTAGGCCCTGACCCTCTGACCCTTCCCCGTTTCCTCCCCTGTACCGTTATGAGATAAGTTGTAACCCTCAGAATAAAAGCCTGAAAGCTGGGCTTTCCAGGGTCTTTTGCCCCTGAGCCCAAGCAGAGCAGACCATGGTGTGTTGTGTCTGATTTGGTTTCTGGGCAAAGGAACACTCTCTCTCTCAGCAGCTCTCCGGCTTTTGGGACAGTGGCCACCATCCCAGGGAAGCCCAGCTCGCGGCGAGGGGAAAAGAAGTCCTCAGCTGAAGTTGACTTAACAAAAAGGAAACTTTCAGAACAAGCCGCCAAGCTGCCAGCCATCCCTGTGGTCAGCTGTCCGGCCCTCTCCACCGGCCACAGTGTCCAGACATATTTAAGCTATGCATTCACCTAGCATTGCTATATTTCTTCAGATGTCCACATTATATTGCTCAGAGATGCAGGTTCCTATTCACAGCCCTGAACAATGCCATGAGAAACTACTCTGCAACAAGCCTGGAGATTTAGAAAATATGAATACCCTACTGTCCTGGTTTAGGGCAATATTTAGGAGGAAACCTCTGGAGGGGGTCTCCTGTCGAAAAGCTGATTCCAACCACCCCTCCCCCAAACAGGTTCGGGAAAAGATTTCCTTAGAGAAAAGAGGAAAAAACTATTTAACAAATAGAATAGTCACAAGCATAGACAATTTGGATAATATCAAAACAATGAAACCTCTCCTCCCTCTGAAGAGATGATAGACCCAGAGTCTGTCTGTGGGTGTGGCTGGGTCGGTCTCAGTCCCTCCAGCGGTGGGGGCCGATTGCCAGGCCCAGCTGCAGAAATCGGGGGGAGCCCCCGGGGGGATTGTCCTGGTGTCTTGGACCACCAAGATGCTGACCAGTCCCAGGTGGAAGAAAAAACCAGCAAAAGAAACAAAGTCTCTCCCTGCAAAAGCCGAAAGATCCGAGAGCCCTCCACTGTGAGCTCCCAGAGCCCACTGACCGAGAGAGGGAGATATCGCTGTCCCGCTGGAACGCAATCTCCCAAGGATTTTTTGGGGGAGTGAGGTGTAACTCCTGCAGACAAACTGCGTGTGTTTGTTTTTTTTTTTCCTTTCTCCCCTTTCACTCTCTCTGTCTCTCTGGGCCTAACTTAAAGCTGCAGAGCTTAATATCCAGCATAAGCAGGAGGGACGATTGAGGATACGAAGATCATATGGCCAACCCAGGACAACTCCCAAACCAACTATTCAGTTCCACCACAGGAAGAAAATGGATATTTTGGGAATAAAAATAAATAGGATGTATATAAAAATATTTCAGATGCCATCAAAGGCATTTTGCTGAGTAGGAAGAGGAGGAGAGTGGGTTTGGGTAGGGACTGGGCATGAAGGAGAAGTGACTTCATGCAGATTTTCCAGTTGTGACCTACATAAAAATTCCTCTTTGTATCCCTCCCTTTTGAAGACTTGTGCCTCTCCCTCTCAGGGAGCAGTGAGGACCAGTCGCTCCCTAAAAAATGGGGAGCTGAGCTTGACATGGAAGCCAGAAGAGCTCTCAAGGCAGAGTCATCTGCAGCATCTGGTTGAGGCATGCCTGGGGACAGCACAGGGGCTCAAGCACAGGTCCAGATCATCAGACAAGATTGTGGGGGTGAGACAGGGGTGGGTCCAGCCAGCAGGTCAGTTCATGGGTCAGGATCCAGATCAGGTTTTGTAGCAAAGCAGGGACACAGCAGCAGGGACACAGCAACAGAGACAACAGAGACACAGCAGAGACTGAGCTGAAGCCTCACTACAACAGAGCTCTGGATGAGGCTGATGAACACTGAGAAGGTCTAAGAGGGCTCACAAATCCTTGACACTGCCTTCAATAAAACTAAAAAAATCTTGTAATGAGGTTCTCAGTCTAGTGTCAGGACCTGCTCTCTTGCAGGACACTTTCTCTGATGAAGAGATGACTTCAGGCTGAGTAGGAAAGTTTTCTTTCAGCAGAGATGAAGTGACAAATCATGCACTTTAGGGAGATGCCTCAGAGCAAATTGCATCCATAAGTACATTTTAAACAATATTTTTCCCACATTGCACCAATTATGCTGTTGCCAAACCTCCTGATTCAGAAGGACTGTGAGGTTTCTTTGACAAATGTTATCATCAATGTTGCATTAAAATGCAAAATAGAAGAGGCAACCAAAAGGTGCAATTTCAGCTCCTGAATTTTACAATACTAGTTTATTTTGCTGCTGTTCATTTTTATTCAAAGGGGTGGAGAGAAAAGATAATTATTCTTGTCAAATTCTCAAAAATAATCAGCTCTTTTTCATAAGGGAGACACAATACAATGCTGCTAGGCTTTCACTTGAATTCAATAGTTAGGAACATGTGGGGTGAGTGATACTGACTGGTTCAATAGATAGTGCAGGAAAACTGAGTCACAGTGGCAACCTGAGAGGCCTGTGATTTTATTCTCAGCTGAAACCTTTACCCCAACATTTCTTTGCAAATAAAACACCTTAATATTGGTCAAAGAGACTCAGAGAGGGGGAAAAAATAAATAAACCCACAAATATAGAAACATGTACTTCGCATTTATATGTATATTTCAGTGGATCAAGGGTTAAAGTCTGGTTTTTTGGTGTTTTTTTTAAGTCAGAACAATGACATTTAATACAGTTCCTGTTAATTTTTACAATGAAGGATAATTAAGAACCATTTCCTGCATGGTGTAGAAGGAAAATGCTCATCTCCATGGCCTCTATTATATCAGTATCACTTGGAAAGTTAGATCACTTTTTTCATAAAGAGTGGTCACAAAAGTGCTGAATTCTTCCAAGTCCTCCCCTCCAAATTCCCATTTGTAGTTAGAGGAGTGGGAGGAAGTAGGTCTTTGCAGGCAGAAACTGCCTAAATATCTCATACTGACATTGTTCCCACCTTCCCAAATACTCCAGAGTAAAGGCTTCTCCCTCTGTGGTCTATAATTCTGCAGCCAAGTGTCCTCTCCTACATAAAATGGCCACTTTACCCCAGGGGTTGTGCAGCAGGAGACACTTCTGACCTTGATGCTCCACTGGTAGTGAATGTTCCTCTCTCCTGCGTGCTCAGACACAATCCCGAGGGCAGGGATGCACAGAGCTCTCAGCACTGCTCAGCAGCCCTTTTCATCCTTGTTCTGAGCATCTCTGCTGTTCCACCTAACTACCCACCCAGATAAGACATCTCCAGGCTTTTGAATCACTTCTTTACGCCTGCTTCAATCTATAGTAAGCTATCTGACAGCAACAGGAAGTTTACAGGTGGCTGTGGGAGGCTTCAATATTCTTCACTCATGCATTAAAAAGAAAAACCCCCTGTGTGTGAGCAGTGTAAATGGTCATGTACTTTTACTGCATATAATCTGCTCTCCTCACAATCCATCACACAAAGCAGTAGCTCTGAATATTTTTTAAAGGGAACTAAAAAAAAAAAAAACATTTTTCCTCTGTGCCTCCCTCTCCTCCTACTGCTGTCAAGCCAAAATAACTCAATTGCTTCCTTTTTCCTCCACCAGATTGATGTTTTTTAGTTCCTCACCACTTTTTCATCGCAACACCCTACCATATCAGCATGGAGCCTAAAGTAACAAGCAAGGAAATGGAAAGGGAAAAAAGATTCTGGCAACATCTGGTCCCCACTACCTTATTTGTCTTCTCTTTCAAAAACATGTTGAAAGTCTCTCATGCTTTCTAGAAGCCATACAGTGGTTATTGGAAAGAAAAAAAAGAGTAGTTTTCTCAATGAACATGCAAGCTGTAGCTACTGTGCCTTTCAGGCACTTTGTAGTAGTAAAATTACTTTGCTTGCTGCTGTTGTTCAGGGAAAAAAAAATGCACAGGTATTATATTTCCAGCATAGCAGTGATGAAG
>JAHLSL010000030.1:92338-108562 GCA_025920805.1 Petroica traversi | reverse complement strand
CCTGGAATTCAAACAGCCAAAGATGCCCTGGCTCTATGAACCCCCCCCTGCTTTCCTCAGGAATCAATGTTTGCCACAGGGACCCCTCACAGCCAATGCTGAAGCACTTTCCTCATGTAAAGTTTCCATTTTCTCTCTGCAGCTCCATGAGATGAGCACGGAAAACATGACAATCTCATGGAAGGATAATGAGCATTTATGCTAAAGTAGCAAAAATTATACAGAGGCATAAACTGACAAAGATTTTTTCAACCTCTTTCAGGTTTGAGTGATCCAAGCTATAACTCTATAATCAGTTTAAGGCCACAATTAATGTTTTCTGAAATTAACATTTTTTAAGACTTGGTGCTTATAATTTTTTTCCTGAGAAAACTTATTTGATAGGAAAATATCACTTAAACAGACATAAAAAAGAGAGAGAGCGAGATGAGCAGGAAATCCAAAGAAGAGTTTGATGAACAAGACATTTTCATGAAGCAGAAATAAAATACATTTTAGAATTTTTTCTAATTTTAAAAACATTCCTAGGTATGACACCAAACATTTGTCCTGGAGATAGCATCACTATGATAGATTTGCTTGGCATCTGTTGAATTATCTCATGTTTTCAGTAGAACCAGGAGCATTTTGTGATGAAGAAACTCATTGAATAGGACTGTGGCACAGTCTTCTCAGTTAACATTACATAATTCCTATTTATTTTTGTATTATGGGTAGGGTGGTAAGGACCAAATTGTGCATATATTTAGGAATTATAAAACACACAAAAATATGTCTGTCCTATGAGCCTGTAGCCAAATGCCATAGCATTCCTGCCAGCATTTCCTTTTACTAAAATGAAATAAACAGCAAATATACCATCAGTAGATGGGTCTGTAATATCTGGTGCATGAAGATTACATGTAACTTGAAACTCTCTAGATTATTATTCCTTTGGAACAAGGAGAGTTTGCACCCTATCACTAAAATTTCTGAGGTGACTTTATCTTAAATATCTTAAATATATAGGCACATACAGACTGGTAATTAAGGAAGGAACCAGGTGAACCTACCCTGTAGCCAACATCTTCTGTGATAACTGCTATGTCAACCATGCAGCCTGCTTGCCACAAGGTCTCTTTAATGCTGCAGCCATAGAGAAACATATTCTTTTTCTGGGAGTGCCCATGGTAGTCACAGAACACCTAGAGAGTGGAAAAAACAAGACAAAATATTGAGTATTGGAGAGGCTTATTGGTTCTTCATAATAAGCACGATTAGACTATGGCAGGGAGGTGTTAATAGGTTTTTTTCAGGTCTCTTCAGAGTAGCTTAGACTCTGGGCCATGCCTTTGACCTCTGTCAGACTTCATTAGTCACTTGTATCTTGGTTTATTTATTTGATCTGACATGATCTCAGGGGTCCAGAGTCAAGCCTAGTGCACTTCTGTCTGCAGCAGAAATAAACATGACACCTGTTCAAGAATCCATGGCAACTCAGGAACCTGAGGGTTCATGGGAACTCCTGATACCATGAAAGCAATTTATCAGGCTCTTTCTGCTTCCAAACCCCTAAACTCTAGCTCTATCCGCATGGGATTTGAAATCCATGCCTTTCCCAAGTGATTAATCATCGCTTCGTCATCTTTAAATTAAAAACCCATGCTACATAATTTTCAGGAAAACATAATTGTGCAATTGTATTGTCAGGTCTTTGCATTAATTCCTGCAAGTCAAGAACAGAAAATGACCCATATTCAAGGCAAATAATCTCATTCCACACTAATCTACCTGTCTATCCAATCCATCTCTCATGTCAGCTGTCATATAAACGAGGCAAAAGGCACATTCCCAGTTTTAGTGGAAGTTTTGATTGCCTTTATAGGCAGATATTGATTCCCAGGGAAACGAAAATCACAATTTAATGACCCAAGAGGTAAAATATTGACCCGAGTCTTAAAGAATAATCAATCTCAGTGCCCTCTGAGATATGAAGTCAATGTACACATGACTGTTACATATATTCTCCATGTCTTAATCAGGAACATTCAGAAATCTGTCAATGAAAACATAAGGATCTCTAAAGAGAAGGAATTACTTTCTTTTAAACCACCAGCATTCACTATAGAGTAGAAAGGAACGTCAAGATTTCATTGAAAGAGTTTTCCCAGGACTTATGTTGGAGGTGAATGTGTGTAGGAAGGTAGAGAAAAATTACAGATCCATGTAGAGTAGGGGGAGAAATACAAGGTAAAAAAAAAAATTGAATCATTGAGGTTGGAAAATATCTCAAAAAAATCATCAGGTCCAACCATTAACTCAGCACTGCCGTGTCTACCACTAAACCCTGTCCCCAAGAGCCACAAGTGCCCATCTATTGAATACCTCCAGGGATGGCAACTCCACCACTTCCCTGGGCCTTTTTCAATGCTTGACAACCCTTCAGAGAAGGAATTTCTTCCTCATATCCAACCTAAACCTCCCCGGCACAACTTGAGGCCATTTCCTCTTGTCCTGTCAATTGTTGCTTGGGAGAAGAGACTAACACCCACTCACTGTCAGCCCGTGGACCCAGCCTATCCTGGTCCCTCTGCAGAGCCTTCCTACCCTCCTGCACATCAACACTCCCACCCATATTCTTACCTAAATACATACCCAAGAGGGGAGAAACAGATGGAGAACATGAGCTTCTTCCACCAACTGCTAGGGCAAGGCTCACCCTAGTTTGCTTATTTACCAGCTCCACAGTAACTAAGTTTAGCTGCAGCATGTCAGAGAGTTCATTTATCTGGGAATTGAGCACGTATGTTCTTTCAGCTCCTGGGACACTGGGCTGAGGCACATAATAACCACTCAGATGGACAATTATACACATCCCATAACTCACATGCTGCTGCTTCCTTTGGTTTCTGTCCTGGATTTGCCTTAATTCAGTTTTCTGGTAAGGAAAATCTCATCCACAGATCTTTTTGTGGGGCTGAGGGCCTGCAGGTTCCACACCTGAAGCACGTGAAGAACAACCTACCCAGCAACAACTCTGGTCCACTCACAATTATCCTGCAATGCCTCCTTCCAAAGAGCTACATTTATTAATTTTCTTAGTAACAGACATTTTTCCAGATAACGTTTCATCTAAGCTATCAGAAATACACAGTCATAGCTCAGGTTAACCACAGTTACCACCTAGAATATATTTCTATGAATATCAAAGAGAATTTTACAGCTTAGTTTTTTATTTCAATACAGAGAAAGCTCAATTAGGTATCAATTACCTGCCAGTTTACAGAATTACAAGACACAAAAGGCAATATATTATTTGCCTAAAATATTATTTGTCAGAAACCACACAGGGATGATCAGAGAATGGGGCTGCCTGATCAGTAGCAGGTCTATAATTGTGCGCCTCAAGAAACCTGCAGACAGGTCCTTAGTGACAGGTCTGGAATGAGACTTCTTTACTGGTAAAGGATTACCAAAGGCAGGTTCTGTAATTTGGCAGCTGGTTCAGGCCACAGAATCTTTCACTGAGTGTCATCAGCTTCCACAGTAGAAGTGTCAGTGCCACTGAAAACACTTTCATTATATTTGCAAGTTACATAACACTACATTTTAATTAATTTTACTGGATACTGCAGTCACTCCCAATGTTTATACTCAATTATCCTCTATAGCACATCCTTCTGCCTGATTTTCACACAGCAGGGTAGCTTATGTCTCACTGTTCAGCCAAGGCTAAGAGACATTTTGGAGTCTGAGCACCCAACACAGAATTCTTCCTGGGATATGTCTGGGCAAACAGTGAGCAAACTTGGCATTTCCCAATGCTTTTTCTCCAGCCTGTCCTTCCATATGGCTGGGACACTGAGACACACAAACCAGTCAGACTCCCAAGCCTCCACTCACTGGGATGTGACTCAAAGACATGCACAATTTTTTAACCTATTTAAACTTATTTGCCAGCACTGATCATCCTAAATGTAAGGACTGTCTTCCAGCACAAAAAAAACCCCTCCTTATGAGTCACAGAACCAGGTACCTTTTAAAATAAAAGCAATATATAAAGTGGAAATCAAGAAAATCTGTTGGAAAACAGGACGTTCTGAAATTTCTTCTCTTTTTTGTGTAAAGTCTCTTTCTTAATAACACTGTAACAGGACATTAAATGCCAGTTTTGAGGCAAACACGCTTAGGGTTTTTTTTTCCTCTCAATGAGTCCATTCTTGCAGGCTGTGTTTTTGTACAAGCTTGAAATAATGCTTTTGAGAGGCAGCAAACTCTGCTCAGACCCTTCTGGTCCATGGGAAGTTTGTTCTTTCCCGTTTTAGGGCATCCTGCTCTTCACTGCAATGCCCCAGTGCATCCAGTCCCTTAGTCTCATTAGGGCTCCCACAGCCAACAAGGGAAGCAAAAAACCCCACCATTTAACAGGCTGTTTTCTGGTTAACTAAAGAATTCAAGTGGCTTTGGTTTGATCAGCTGCTAAAGTTCTTTGCTTTTCTCCTTCAAGCAGCTTTTCTTTGCTTTAGAGAAACTGCTTGCACATCCCTAGGGTAAATTAAACCAAATCAGTTCACAGAAATCATTTGGCTATCAGTGAAATTGCCTCCATGGGATCTCAGAGGTTAAAAGAAAATCCAACAAAAACAAACAAACAAAAAACCAAAACCCAAACTGTAGAGGGGTTTCTGTTAGAGAATGGGCCTATTTGACAGGACTGGACAGTCCAAGCCTGCACGTCCTGCACATAGCTCAAGGAGTAGGAGAAGCAGATGGGCCTCAGTGTCCTTGAACAGGGAAAGAGTTATGAGAAGAATGCACAACACAGGTTACAGAGCCAGATAACAGAATCACAGATGTTCGCACACCCCACCACGAGCACTGTGCGTGATGACCAATTAGGCTGAGCTGTAGGCGCGTGCATTTGAGCTATGAACCAATTGTGGAGATGCCCTTGCCGTGTGATAGTCTAGTAAGCATATAAAAGTGTGTTATTTTTAGCAATAAATGGAGAACAATCGATAACCACATTGGTGCGTGTCGTTACTCTGGCCCCTCTCCTGCCAGGGCCCTCTTCACCAAACTCTCTTCTGAAGGAGGGAAAAGGCATTTTTGAGAATGCATAAACTAAAATCAATGTATTCTTCAAAGGCAAAGAAAAATCAGTTTATGAAGTCTGACATGCAGTCTGTGAGTGAGGGAGATGGTAGGATCAATAGTCTCCCTTCACTCAACAATGATGAAAACTTGTACTGAGTGTTCAACTTTATGCACCTGAATATGACAAGGAGTGTCATGTATTAAAAGAGGCCAGACAGAAAATTACAAGGTAAAACAAGACTCATTCTACACTGCTCTGAACAACAGTAAAGGTTGGTGACTCAATTTGCTACTTTGAGGTTGAGTTTCCACAATATTCCTCAGCCTACAGAGATAAATTTCAGGGCTGTCAGCTTAGACAAAAACTAAATTACTGCAAGAATTCTCTAAGAGAAGCTCACAGACATTTTCACCTTGTTTGGGGTTTTTCTCACCAAACCAGAGGGACTCTGGTGCACTTGGACATTTCCTGCCTGACTGTAGCTATCACCAACAAACCTGCCAGTCCAAGTATCCACATCTGTTTGTTAACCTTTGAAGCTCCTTGTGATTTTCCTCCTGGGGTCTCAGAACTATCTTTTCCTTCTGCTGGGCAACTGAGCAGATGGGATGGATCCCAGACTCATCTCATGAATTTCTGGTAGCCCCCAAACTTGGTCCTTTTCTTCCCATTACCAAAGCAGCAGGGAAGTTCACATACTTTGAGGGCTGCTTCCTCTGTTTTTGTGATTGCGTGGGCTTTAACCTAGTCCATTTAGAGTAAATCTTTTTGGAATTTCTCCTAATGCTTCCATGAAGATAGCAATAACCTACTCATAATATTTAGCTTAGTTGGAGTACTTTGAAGATATAAAGCGATTTAAGGAATTAATTTTCTCATTTTTATTCCAGGTATACAGGGATTCTGAAATTTGGAGTTGCTGGTTAGAAGATTCAATAAGTGATAAATATTCAGACTTTCAGAAACAATTCCACAGGATGAAAGTATAACAGCACGTGATGCTCCCAAACCACTCCAGCTCTGTAACAAGAGCCTTCACACAAGTACAGGAATCAATCCATTCACAGAATCCCACAAAAGAACTGGGAAGAGACTCACCAGAGGAGCCCAGCCAATGCTGTGCAGGTAATAGAGGAGACCTTTGGCATGGTAAATTGTTGGATGCAGCTGGGGGCTGGGTGTCAGCCACTGCCTGTTGAGATCATCCCCACTCTGAGACCAGCGCTGGCTGGAATCAGAAAGCAGTACATCACAAACTAGCAAAGCAACAGCTGATTCCAAAGTGTTTCCAGTCCTGGCAAGCCCTGGTGCAAGGATAGAGAATGTCAATAGAACACAGATATAATGGTTTTGAACATTAGGCTGCAATGAACCAATAATCCAGATTATATTTTGCAGGTTTTAATAGTTTTAGAATCCTACAATTTCCTTCTAAGGTTCACATAATGGCAGTCCTGCAAATAAATGCAGTTTTTCATTTACCTAAGCAGGCAAAAACCAAAAGACCATTTAGAAAAAAGTCTTCTGAAATGTTCTAAATTCTGGGCTATGAAATTCATGAAGCTTGCATAGAGCACAGGCTTCTCAAAACCCCCAGAGCAAACAAGCACATCCAAATTCCATACTCATTTTAATTGAAGACAGACACTCAAATCTCATTGACCAATCTGAAATATGAACGTACTTAAATTACATGAGCTGGGTGTCTCATTTAAGCTTCTCTACTCACAAGAAATGTCTCTATCTAAAGCCCATCAAGGAGATCATGATGCCGGCTAGAGCATTATACAGAACAATTACCCAGCTTTGCTGGAAAGGCTGGATAAAAAGCTAAATAAGGATCCCAGACTTGCACTGAAGAAATGTTTCCCTTAGTTAGTTACAACATGTTCTGTTACTGACTCAATGATCAGTGGAAGATTGTGCAGGATATTTGACCATGTGGAGCAGTTCACAGCACTGCGCAATTTTGAAAAATTCAACTAATCTCTCTTGTTAGTGACTGTGTAGATCAGAGCCTAACACTCTTCAAAGGATTTGCTGTAATTTGGTTGATAAATTTCAAATCACGATGTGGTGATAAAATTCAGGAATCAACTCTCCAGCATATAAGATGTTGTGGTAGGTCCTCATCATCTCCAAACTATGCACTAGAATGCTTCCAGTGGCACTATAAATTTGGGATGCTTCTTCTTCAAAACAGTCAAAATATCCCAAATGTTGGATGAATTTCCAGCTATGGAGTTGCATCCAGCTTTGCTGCACCAACCTCTTAGAACAAATTAAAATATAAATGTATATTTGTATACAGCAGAACCAGAGATAGGTTTTGCTCATGCATTGACAGAGGTTAGGGTGAGCTGCATGTGGCATCTTGGGCATTATCAATGCCTTGCAAAATGCTTGGGAAAAAAAAAGAGGTTTTAAAGCAGCAATGTTTTGTTGATTTTTTTTTTTTTAAGGTGGGAATAATGAAGACTAGTTAAAAATGGAAGAAAAAGAAAGAATGAGTCACTAAGAATATTTCATATATCTTTAATGTAGAAAAAGAAGGTCTTTAATGACACCTTGGGGTTTCCGGCAACACCACTAGATCCATTCCAAGTTTACTCTAGTTTCAGTTATCTGAATTCCCTTATTTCCTCATAATCCATAGTTCCCATGTTACTCACTCAGCAAAAGAGAAAGCACTAGCAATAGCTAACACTTGGGAAGTCAGCAAATGCTGCCAGGAGGCTTCTGCCAAAAATTCTGCACAAAAACATGACAGTTTGTGTTGTGTTTCTGAAGGGCTCTTTGGATAAAGTTACCTTTGGGCTCACCTCTCCTGATCTCCAGGACAACAGCTGTTCAACTGAGGTTAGCAGCTGTATTTCTGCCAAGAATTTGCGTGCTTACAGTTTCCCTTCCATAGGTACAGTGCCACAGAGAGAGTCACTGAATTGCATAAAGAAACTCATCTTTCTCCAATGTGACCAGCAAAAAACCAAAACACAAACTCTTCCTTGACATTAGATTGTAATATCTTCCCACATCACAGCTATACTGATGCCAGAATAATTTTTTCCTTTTCTTTTATATACCTTTTACACAGTTCTCTGTATCCACGGGTATTAGCATGCATGCTTGTAACCCTTCACTTAGTCTAGTGCTAAGTGTTTTGTAAGTGTTCTGCAGGCCCTGAGACTGAACATCCCAGAACTGCAGAGTCAGGGAGACCAAACATGCTACTATCTCAGGAACCCAAGGTCTCCTAGCAGGACAGATTCTGTAAACTAGAGGTGAGCCCACTCCAGCCCCATTATTGGGCCCCCTTGTTAGATATGCTAATATGTAAAGTCTATTACTTGTGTATGTGACTGACAGGGTGCGAGCATTGCAACGTGTGTCACCTGGGTGAAGTGGATGCATCAAACAGGATCCTAATTAAAATACCAAGGTAACAACCCCCAACCCTCTAACCATGTCTAGCTTAATTTTCCTAACACCAGGGAAAAGGCATCAACACCAGGGAGCAAAACTGATTAAAAATAACAACAGAATTTCCATTCTGAAGGAAGGAATGATAGTTGGACTTGTATTTTCATGCTTTAATTTAATATCAAGAAATAAAAAACAGAAGGGAGACTTGTTGTTTCAAACTCACAGAAATAATTTTCAACACTGTCATTGGTCACAACCTTTCCTGTGGGAATTGACATTAATTTATGCCTACTCAAACCATCCACACTTCTCTCTGCTAAAATGCCTTGGTACACACTAGAAGAGTCCAACATAAAGGGAGAAAAAAGCAGGGAAGTAGAAACATGGCAGCTGAAAATTACTGCTAAAAGGATTCAGTAAATACAGAGACTAATATTAAATCACTGCCAAACTCAAGTTTTATTTTTTAGTCTAAACTAAATGCTTCTAAAAATGTTCATTATTCCTCCAGCAATTATAAGGAAATCCCATGATCTGCCACATAAGAAAAACTCCTAATCAAATCCATAATACAATTTACCAATTCTCTTGCTCTGTGACTTTTTCAGAGGTGATTATGATAAGACAATCCCCAACTCTGCAGTTCACAGGTGCTGCTGTGCTTAGTTTAAGAAGTGTAATCCAACTCTAAAACAATAATTTGAAAGTCCTTACGAACTGGATGGAAAGTAGGTAATGTCTCTGCATAAAGGCAAGAGCTAGGAGACAAAGTTCAGCTCTGTCCCTTCAAACATTAACATCTCTGCTCATTGAAATCTTTAAATATTAGCCCTCAGCTTGGCTGTATCCTCAGCTCTTAAGGAGATGCGGAACTCAAATTTAATTTAAAAAGGCTGATTTTCCCCACCCTGTTCTGTCCTTCCTTTATTCTGCTAAAATCTGTTTACTTTTGAACATGCCACTTCCCTGCCAGTCCTGTTTCTCCTTATCCCTTCACTCCTTCTCTCTCTTTCCTAATAGTGATGACATCCATAGATAATGGTTTTGCCTGTTATGCTCTACAGCCAAGGGGGAAGGTAAAATATTAAGCTGATTTCAAGTGCTGATAGCAAATAAAGGGACTGGAGAGCTGAGACTGATTTTGAATGTTTGGCAGGACTTAATGAAATTCACTACTCAAATAAAAGGCCTTTCTTACAACACAGTTCTAAGCTATTATATTTCCTTTAAATGCTTTACGTGTCTTTCCTCCTTTGCAGCATTAGCAAGACTACATGCCACCCTGGATGGGACTAGTGGCAGCTTACAAAAACAACTGCCGGGAAGAATTCCAATAAAAAACACCACTTCTGGGTCTCTATATAAAGCATCTGTAGTTCTGCTACATGTTACATATCTTCAAACCAAGTGAATTACCCAGAGATATCCCAAACCAATTAAACCATGATTCTCTTGTTCAAAAACCTGTTCTGTTTGTTATAGTCCAGCCTCCTCCCCTACTTTTATGCAGGCAGGACATTGTGGCTTTCAGGGCAAACTAACCTCAGATATTACACAAAATTCTGCACAAGTCATGTGTATGGATGGAGAGATCCTACCTGGTCCCAACATGAGGCTTGACAAGGACAGTGGAACATTTATTTGACTGCAATGAGCCTATATCCCACAAAGACATATAAATGGCAGAGGATGAGAAACACAGAAACACTGAAAAAATAAAACTGGACAGGGCTGCATAGTAAAGAGATTGGGGATAAGAATAATACACAAGAGATCAGACAAGAAAGAATGAAATTGAGAGAGAGGAAAGTCACTTTTTAAAGAAAAGATGTTGCTGTGCTTGGAAGATAAAATGTTTCTCAGTCTCCGTTCCATAACGGATAAAAAGAAAGACAGGAGCCATCATATTGAATGAATGATGTCAGGACTGATAACAGCACCTGAGGCACAGAGAAATATAAAATCTAGAGGGATGCATCGTGTTTGATATGTAGAGAGAAGCATCACTACTCACTGTGCATCTTAAATCAGACAGCAGTATCAGAGTAGGATGAGAGGATCTGTATGAAAGGCAGCAAGCACAAGCAAACATCAGGATGCCATTGAGCAGCATGAGGCAGCTTCAACCAGACACAGCAGGCTGGACTTTATAAATAACAGCAGCCTAGGATGGAAGCTGAAATATTTGGATTAAGGTGTTTTGGTCCTGCCATTCAGAAAACTCAGAGCAACTTGAAGGAGAAAAAATAAGATGGATGGAAAATCCTTTCTTCCTCTTCATTTTAAATCTTTCCAGAGATCAAGACTTGGTGATGTGAAGTAGCAGCAGCAAAGATCACCAACATATTTTAATGGAGAGTGTCAAAAATAAAAACATTATTCTCTTTCTTTGACTCTGGCTTTGTCAAGTCCATATGCTGAAAACCACAATAGCTCCAATGCATTCTGGTACATCCTTGTGATGCCAACTATTATTCCAAAAATAGAATATCACCAAAACAATGTAAATTTTGGAGACTTTACAATGAAATGGTTCTCATCAGCATTACTGCAGTTAACAAACTATTTCCCATCCTTCTCTTCCCTTCTGACTGTAACACAAATGCTAAAATGCCCACAATAGAACCATGCTCAAGAGCTGTTTGCCTTCCCAACATAACCAAAACAGCTCGGAGACCAGGAACTACAACCCCTATTCCATATCTCTTCTCCAAGTGCATATTTCAATTCTTCAGTCATAATCACGCTCCCCTCCTTACTTATTCATGACTGTCCTGGGTTGGCCATATGACCTGTTTGTATCCCCAATCATCCTCGTGCTTATGCTGGACATCAAGCTCTACAGCTTTAAGTTAGGCCCAGAGAGACAGAGAGAGTGAAAGTGGAGATAAAAAAAAACCACGCGCCGTTTGTCTGCAGGAGTCCCATCTTATCATTTAGAAAGGCCTTGAGAGAGCAGAGAGGCTACATTCCAGCGGGACTGCGGTTTTTTTTATTCTCTCAGGTGGGTGCAGGAACGGCACACAGCAGAGAGCTTCCTCTGAACTTTCTCGGCTTTTTACAGGGAGAGACTTTGTTTCTTTTGCTGTGTATTTTTTCCTTTTTCCTCCTCCTAGGACTGGCTGGCATCGCGTGGGCCCAAGACACCAGGGTAATCCCCAGGGCCCCCCCTCCTCCCCCCCTCCCTGCCTTCTACAGCCGGGCCTGGCAATCGGCCCCCCCTGCTGGAGAACTGAACCGGACTCAGACAGACTCTGAATCTACCATCTCTTCAGAGGGAGGAGAGGTTTCATTGTTTTCATATTATCCAAATTTGTTTTCTATGCTTGTGAATATTTTATTTGTTAAATAAATAGTTTTTTCCACTTTTCTCTAAGGAAATTCTTCCCGGACCGGTAGGGGGAGGGGTGATTGGAATCAACTCTTCCTAGAGGAGACCCCCCCAGAGGTTTCCTCCTAAATATTTGCCCTAAACCAGGACAATGACCTGCTGCAATACTAATTGTCCTCAAACCTCATTTGCGTCACATTTTACTACCAAATCTGGTTTTATCAAGATTAAAGACCACAGTTAGCATTGAAGCTCCAAGGCAGGTTGGCCCTGTTTAACTAGATGATAAAAACAAGGTCAAAGAGTCAGCTTCTCCTAAGAGATCCCCATAAAGTACCAAACAAGGGTGTTTTTTCAATTGCACTGTGGAATGCTGTCTATTTATTGTATCATCAGGCCATTAAGAAGAAATTTTTTTACTACTTTCTTCTTTTTTTTTTTTTATGGCACCTTACACACACACAATGCCAGACTCATGCCCTGAGTGACACTTGTGCTACCCAAGTGCCAACTAATTTAAGGGTGCCACTGAAAGGACCTGTCTCATTTCAGCCTGTGGCTGCTGCAACACCCTCCCCTCCCAGCACTGACTGATAAATCCATGATGCACAACTCTTCCTCTTGGGCAAACCCTAAGGTATCACTCCGCCAGTTTTTTCCTGCCTCCCTGCAGCAGAGCACTTACACTAATTAGCATAATGAGCCTTCAGCGTTTTACTCACTGCATCTGACTGGTTTTGTCACAATGGACAATTCCTGGCTTCCCAAGATAAAGGACGCAATCTGTGCTCTTCCTCCTCCATACACGTACTGTGTCTCTATCCTTGCTCAGCTACCTCTGATAGAAGGGCTCCTTTTCTCTCTGTGGACGCATTTCATTAAGCCACACATGGTCACAAATCACTTCGAGATACAGAACGAGATTTGTGTCACCCCAGCTAATGCTGCCAGCATCATAATCAAATGAGACAAGGAGTTCACACAATGTGCAGCAAAGGTGAGCAAACAGGGATTGATTTACCAAAATATGGGTATGGATATAATATTGACACCCAACTAGAGACAGACAAAGACTCTCTAACAGAGTTGTTAGAAAGTGTATGTTTATTTCAGCGCCGGGCTGCTGAAAGGGATAGATCTCTAATGCGCAGAGCAAAGTACAAAACAATACAAGGTCTATTTATTTGTGTCCTGGTTTAGGGCAAATTTTAGGAGGAAACCTCTGGGGGGGGGGGGTGTCTCCTCTAGGAAAATCTGATTCCAACCACTCCTCCCCCACACAGGTTCGGGAAAAATTTCCTTAGAGAAAAGTGGAAAAAACTATTTATTTAACAAATAGAATATTCACAATCATAGAAAAATTTGGATAATATGAAAACAATGAAACCTCTCTTTCCTCTGAAGAGATGGTAGATTCAGAGTCCGTCTGAGTCCAGTTCAGTTCTCCAGCAGGGGGGGCCGATTGCCGGGCCCGGCTGTAGAAGTCGGGGGGGGCGGGGGGGGGAAGAGGGGGGGCCCTAGGGATTACCCTGGTGTCTTGGGCCCAAGTGATGCCAACCAGTCCTAGGAGGAGGGAAAAGGGGGGAAAAAAAAAACAAAAAAAAACACCAGCAAAAGAAACAAAGTCTCTCCCTGCAAAAAAGCTGAGAAAGATCCGAGGAAACCGTCCGCTGTGAGCGTTTCTGAGCACCCAGGAAGAGAGTGAGAGCGAGATGCCTCTGTCCTGCCAGAATGCAGCCTCTTCAAGGCCTTTGTCATGGGAGTAAGGTGTAACCCTTGCAGACAAAAGGCGCATGTTTTTTTTCCTCTGCTTTCACTCTCTCTGTCTCTCTGGGCCTAACTTAAAGCTGTAGAGCTTAATATCCAGCATAAGCAGGAGTGAAGATTAGGGACACAAAAAAGTCATATGGCCAACTGTAGGATTTAACTCTGTGGAATTCGGTTATAAGGGTAAAATAGAAGCGAGATATCTCTAAAGATGGGTTTAGAGCATGGGAATTTATTGTGAAAGAGCATGGGTGTGAGAGGCTTGCTGGGCTGCAAGACACAGCTCAAAACAGGCCAGAGAAAGAGAGAGAAAGAGGCAAAAAGAGAGAGCAAAAAGAGAGCGATTTGTCGTTTACAATACAATAAATCATCTTCTCTGTTGAATATTCTAATTCTATTTAACCAATCTGAGACAAGCTACGAACTCTACAACATTTACATGCAACCTATAAGAATCATTACATTACCATACGGGGTTATATTTTAAACCTTAAAAAACCTGCTTTTGGGAATCTCCTACCAGGCAAGTATGGTTTGTTCTGACCTTTGGACCTGCCTAGGCAGAGGTTATTGTTCTATCAAGAAGGAGGATTACCTTCAGTCAGCTATACCATTGTTTCTTAGTTACTCTTCAACTCAAACCTTGTCTTCATCTCAATCTCGATTATACTTTCCATATTTTCAGCATCTTTTGCAAGGTAATCATATCTATAAGGGTCTCCTATTTCATCTTCCCCAACAGCCAACCCAGGACATTCCACCCCTTATCCCCATATCGTCATCTCAGGACCAAGATTAATACAGTGTGATCCTATGTTACGAATGGGTTTAGGAGTTAAATAAGTCCTTTCCTACTGCCCAGGCCACTGGAAGCAGGTAGTAAGCTTATCGAGACGACCAGCACCTCAAAACCCCCTCCCGTTCGCAAGTTCTTTTAATAATGACTGATTTTGTCTATTACAGAAAAAATTATTTATTAATAGATGGGAAAACTATTGACTATAAGACTTAAAACAAAACTAATACTACTACACAGGAATAAAAACAAGAAAGATAACTACTAGTAGATGACATACAGTGCACGATAAGGTACCACTGAGTTACAGCGAGTAAAGAACTAGTATAAGTTTAGGATTCAATGTATCTTATCATCCAATCATTGGTGCAGCACACATTGATATCCTTTCCCTCAATCTCCGGAGAAGTAACTGCAAGTCCGCGTCCAGATCTCAGGGAGAAGTCCCTTACACATAGTGTATGTGTATGGAAGCATCTGACTTGTAGCGGTGGTTCAAGCTCAGAGAATGACATATCCCCTGAAGAATTCCTGGGGGCCTAGAAAGTGAGGCCCCTCTGAAGATAGAGTTAGGTTTGGCCTTGGAAAGGGAGTTGAACTCCCCCCGCCTACCCCCCAGTTAACAATAGTATCTTGTGTCTCACTCTTTCCTCCCTTACTCCTTCCCGACTGGACCCTGACCTTCCAACCCTTCCCCGTTTCCTCCCCTGTACCGTTATGAGAGAAGTTGTAACCCTCAGAATAAAAGTCTGAATGTTGGGCTATTCCGGGGTCTTTTGCCCCTGAACCGAGGCAGAGCAGACCATGGTGTGCTGTGTCTGATTTTGGGTTCCGGGCAAGGGAATACTCTCTCTCTCAGCGGTTCTCCGGCTTTTAGGACAGCGGCCACCATGCCAGGGAAGCCCCGCTCGCGGCAAGGGGAAAAGAAGTCCCTAGCTGAAGTTAACTTAACAAAAAGGAAACCCTCAGAACAAGCCTCCGAGCCGCCGGCGGTCCCTGTGGTCAGCTGTCTGGCCCACGCCAAAGGCCGCACTGCCTCAGGGATAACTCTTGTATCTTTTTTAGCATAAAACGGTGTCTCTTGAGTCATCAAATTTCTTTATCTCTTCCTACACTTGTTTTCCAGATGTTTACCTTTAGGGTCTGAGCCGCCTGGTGCCAGAGAGAATCCTGCTGAGTCCTCCGACTCCAGGGTCATCTCTGGGGTCCCATTAACTCTGTTATGCGGGAATAAGGGAGGGGGGGGGGGGTGCCCTGCCACATTCTACACACACATACATGTATATACATATATACAGTAAACAGCTATATACAGACAATGTCACTGAAATTCCGCAAAAAGTGGAATCTACACATGATTCTCACCCAACAATCAGACGAACCTGGGGCACACATCGTGTTGTTCCATCTTTCTGCATTATCCACCACGTGTACCCCGGTCCCTGAGCAAAGACAACCCCCCGGATGGGTTTGTCTGTATTCGAGGCAGAGTTGACCCACACCGTCTTCCCTAACAGACCTCTAACATGTACCACTGGGACCCTGTCTCCATCTCCTGTATGCAGGGACTCAGATTGGGCCGGGCCAGCTCTGTTGGAAGATCCTCTAGTGTTCACTAACCAGGTGGCCTTGGCTAAATGTCTTTGCCAATTTTTAAAAGAGCCTCCAACCAATGCTTTCAGGGTGGTTTTTAACAGTCCATTGCTCCTCTCCACTTTACCTGCAGCTGGTGCATGGTAGGGGATATGGTACACCCATTCAATACCACGTTCCCTAGCCCAGCTGTTGATAAGGTTGTTCTTGAAATGAGTCCCGTTGTCTGACTCAATC
>JAHLSL010000030.1:54750-87338 GCA_025920805.1 Petroica traversi | reverse complement strand
CTTCTCCTTCATCATCCTCATCATCATCCACTGGTCGATCAGTTTTGGTTTTGTTCTTCTTTCCCGCAGCAGCGACAGCCAGTGGCTTAGGCTCACTGTCTGGGTTAGCTATGGGTTTAGGCTCGCTATCAGGTCCAGGTGCTGCCTTAGGTTCACTGTCTGGTTTAGTTGCAGCCTGAGGGACTGGGGCTGCTTCACCTTCCTGGCCCCTTGCCTCTATCTGCTGCCCTACAGCATCCAGCAGCGCGTGATTAGCATATGCCAGGGCCCAGCTTATTGTAATGATCCTTTCCTCCTTAGAACCATCATTACACTTCTCTTTCAGATATTTGGCCACCCTAGTTGGGTTCTGTATTTGGTCACGTGGGAAGTCCCAAGCTATGGGTTCTGAGAACTCTTTCAAGATCTGGCCCATATCCTCCCATTCTCCGCACCACTCGGGATTTTCCACTACTGGGTCAGGTTTCTCCTCAGTCCCTCTGCACCTATCATCCTCAGCCCCTCTGGACCTAACACCTCTCATTCTAGAAAAGTTGTAAACTGCATAGAGGAAACTCACCAGCTGAAATATCAGCCAAGGGGTTTCTTTGGCATCTAGGGGAAACTGATCATTTTCAAAAGATCAAGGCGCAACACAAGGCGCAACACAAGGCGCAACACAAGGCGCAACACAAAGGAGAAGAGGAAAGGGAAAGGCTGGGAAGCCTCATCCCCTATCCCACTCTTAAGGAATTGGGTGCAATTACCAACAAACCCCCAGAACACGCTACTGAAACTAGGATACAAGGTAGGAAAGAAAAACAACAGACTGTAAATATCTCGAACAATTCCTAGTAGGTTATCTACACTCTCTCTATAAATCAGTATCGCCACGACCAGCAAAACAGCAACTTTAAGCTGTACCCCTCTACGGTAAGAACTCCATGCCAAGAACAACAGCGAGTAACAAAGCCAGCCTAGGAACCAGTAAGCTAACATAGTTGCCTGATGTAGAGGTACATTATGAACTCAAACAGCATGGCTACTGACTGCTCTATCTCAATACAGAGCGAGCACAACCAAAATACAAATCAGTACAAATTTTTTTCCCCTTTCACAAGCCCCACATTGGGCGCCAATGATATTTGTCCTGGTTTAGGGCAATATTTAGGACGAAACCTCTGGTGGGGGGGGGGGCGGTCTTCTCTAGGTACAGCCGATTCCAACCACCCCTCCCCCACACAGGTTCGGGAAAAATTTCCTTAGTTTTTTTCCACTTTTCTCTATTTATTTAACAAATCGAATATTCACAAGCATAGAAAAATTTGGATAATATGAAAACAATGAAACCTCTCCTTCCTCTGAAGAGATAGTAGATTCAGAGTCCGTCTGAGTCCGGTTCAGTTCTCCAGCAGGGGGGCCGATTGCCACGCCCAGCTGTAGAAGTCGGGGCAGGAGAGCCCCCGGGGATTTCCCTGGTGTCTTGGGCCCAAGCGATGCCAACCAGTCCCAGGAGGAGGGAAAATGAAAAAAAAAAAAAAACACCAGCAAAAGAAACAAAGTCTCTCCCTGCAAAAAGCCGAGAAAGATCCGGGGAAACCCTCCGCTGTGAGCTTTCTGAGCACCCAGCCAGAGAGTGAGAGCGAGATATCTCTGTCCTGCCGGAACGCAGCCTCTTCAAGGCCTTTTTCGTGGGAGTAAGGTGAAGGTGTAACTCCTGCAGACAAACGGCGCGGGTTTTTTTCCTCCGCTTTCAATCTCTCTGTCTCTAACTTAAAGCTGCAGAGCTTAATATCCAGCATAAGCAGGAGGGATGATTTGGGATACAAAAAATTCATATGGCCAATCCAGGACAATTTTTAAGGGGTTTTGAGTATTCAAAATACAAACACACATTAATCACATTAATACCTTCCATTCCCCGCTCCGTATGGTAATTAGCTAAATAGTTATTAAGCATGTGCGGTTTGTTCTTTAAATTGAGTCGGTGGTTGCAGAATTTGAGGGGAGGGCGAGAATGATGAAGTAAAACTCATCTTCCTCTCTTTGACCGTTCTGCTTTTCTGGTTTTTGACAATACCAATTGCTTTTGAAACACATCCAGTTCTTCTATTTGAATGTGTCTTTTAGGTAGAATGGTTAGTAATTGGTGTTTTTTAATGTAAGTACAGTTGAACAAATATAAAATGACAAGTAACCAGTTACTTAGACTTTGAGGCTTACTCCCAGCTTTATTCTTTGGTTAAACCTTAGATGGGTTTGTTTACTGAATCTACTTTAGTTGGTTTTGGCTATACTAACTGTGCTTAAAATCCTAATTTTTGAAGTTTCATATTTCAGGATGAGCCAACCTCCCTCCCAGTTCCACACCAAAGGATGCCTAGCTCGTTTCTCTTTCTTCTATTTGTGATAGTCGTAATAATTAAATACCAAATAATTCATTCATCTGCAGCTACCCACACTTTGCACTGTCATCTACGAGAAAAGTTCAAGTTATAAAAGTTTTGTGCTATTTTATGAAGGAGCAAATAAGGATTTGGGGAACAAATGAAAACTGGGTTCTTGTCGTTCAAGAGTCTCTTCTGAGGATCTTCAAATACTTCATATATCATGCATTTTAAAAAGTCTTAGAACAGCTTTCTTAGCCATTGTTTTTGGGTGGAAATGCCAATTTTCAGCACTTATAACAAGTATTGACTTTTTGCAGAAAATTTTGACTTTTCCTCAACAGTCCAACACCTGTTCCCATCAAAACTCCAAACTGTACCATCCAAAACATCAGAGCTGGTTAAGGAGATTTCTCAGAAAACACGAATTTGAGGTTTCTTAAGTACCTGTTCTTCTCTTTCAGAGCATATTTTCCCTAAATGCAACATCAAGACTTCATGACAGCAATTCAGAGAGCTGCAGAATTTTGATGCAACATGGGAGTTGTAGTTTTGCTGGAGGAGCCTGGACAAGGGCAGCCAAACAAGTCCCAAATGGCACCATGATGACATTTCCAAATGGAAGAACTACTTTTTAATGGGAAGATTTGGCTCCAGTTTTGATTATCCATTATTCATAGAAAAACTTAAGCTTTCCATGGGGGGAAAATATAAACAAAAAAAAAAATCCCGAAAAACATTTTCCCAAACAGCTCCACTTATATTCTCCTACAAGCCATGTCAGCAAATCCTAATTTTGCAGGCAGGGATATTGAGAAGTAAAGCCACTCATGCAGCAAAGCAGTAAATCAATGAAAAACGAGGAATAGAACCTGACAGCTGATGAAAGCATATCGCATTAACTAAAACTTTACCTTTAAATTTATGTCCTTTAGCCTGTTTCTAATTCCTGTACCCTTTCTTATTTTAAATGTGGCTTGTATCCATAGAGCTGAAGAGGCTTCTTAACTGACTTCAGATAATTGCTCGCATATGGGTTGTATCGAATTAACTGAGCTGATTTAAAAATCTGTTAGTTAAATCAGTGCAATCTCTGCATATAAATGGGCACTAAGAATTGCCATGTGCAGATGACTGTTCTAAAACTTAAACCAAAAGAAACAATTGTTCTGGTTTAGGGTAAATATTTAGGAGGAAACCTCTGGGGGGTCTCCTCTAGGAAGAGCCGATTCCAATCGCCCCTCCCCCTACCGGTCTGGGAAGAATTTCCTTAGAGAAAAGTGGAAAAAACTATTTATTTAACACATAGAATATTTACAAGTATAGGGAAAAATTGGATAATATGAAAACAATGAAACCTCTCCTTCCTCTGAAGAGATGGTAGATTCAGAGTCCGTCTGAGTCCGGTTCAGTTCTCCAGTGGGGGGACGATTGCCGGGCCCGGCTGTAGGAGTCGGCGAGGAGGGGGGGGGGGGGGCCCCCGGGGGTTCCCTGGTGTCTTGGGCCCACGCGATGCCAGCCAGTCCCAGGAAGAGGAAAAAAAGAAAAAAATACCCAGCAAAAGAAATAAAGTCTCTCCCTGTAAAAAGCCGGGAAAAAATCCGAGGAAAAACCCTCCGCTGTGAGCTCGGGCAGCACCCCCCACAACAGAGTGAGTAAAAAAAAAAAAAAAAAAAGAGATAACGCTGTCTGCTGGAATGCAGCCTCTCCGCTCTCTCGGCCTTGGTTCGTAGTATCCTGCAGACAAACGGCGAGTGTTTTTTTTCCTCCACCTTCACTCTCACTGTCTTCCTTGGACCAACTTAAAGCTGCAGAACTTAATGTCCAGCATAAGCAAGGGGACGATTGGGGATACAAACAGGTCATATGGCCAACCCAGGACAACAATGCAGAAGGGCAAAGTGTGGTGTCATAGAATAAGTGATAATCACAGGCAAGGGTTTCTTGGAGGCCCAAGAAAAAAAAATATTGAAAAAGAATGTAGTCCACTGACTTCAGATCTCCAGTAGTTTTTTCTAGAACCCATCCTTAGCCAGGCAGTCCAGGAGGTGGCACCTGCAAAGCTTTGTATGGGAATCAGTCTTGTTTCAGCCAGCTGACACCTCCCAGCAAAGCAGGACAGTGACCTGGCAGCAGGCAAGGAAGAAAGAAAATGGAAAAAAGAGAAAGAAGCCAAGAAGACCTCTGAGAGATTAAGGTGAGGAAGACCAACGCCTCTCCTCCCCAGCTGAGGTGCAGTATGTCCCATTCTCCATCACCTCAGCCATCTTCAATAAAAACTAGCAGCAGGTATAAGTCTCTGCAAGACACACCTGCATGACAATGAGGTGGTGGTGTTCCAAAATAAGATGCTTTTGAGCACATATATTTTTGGCCCTGTAGAAGGCTGAAAGGTTGTTTTGCCAAACTTGTTCTGTTGATTTCTGAGGGAAGGTTAATAATAAACTGTACAAAAAAGTGTTTAAAATATGGCTGATCTGGGTTAGGCAGTGTTGGTTGTCCCCTGTAATGCTAAGTAGGCTCACATCTTAATACTTCAGTATTAAACCCCATTGGTCAAAAAAGATGCTGTTTTCCTTCTCTAAGAAAATCTGGCACAGGATGGGTTTACTATGTCACCAAGTCACTCATTCCAGCGCAGGAGCACAAAAAGGGACCTCAATGCACAAGACGTTGCTGTGATTTATGGTGGAATTGGCCACAGACTGACATAATTCCTCCATTAGTAAATTATAATTCTGAAAAAGCAGAATAAACTGAAATATGCTAATTTGTAGCTTGGAAAATAACACAAACCCAAGTCCAAAGCTTGCTAACTCTCTCTCCTTTGTAAGGCAGCAGGCTGGCTAAGGAAGATAACACTGGATTGTGCTCATTGCTCACCCTAGAAGGGTTTCCCCTCTTTTTCCCATCTCCACTCCACCTTTTTTCCACTTGCTGCAAAATCAATATGATTACAAAGATATTACAGCTATATCTTCAACATCACTAGAAATTCCCACTATAGGGGGCTAACAGCATTATGGGACTTGACCTCTGCTAACCTCACAGGCTACTTGCAAAACAAATATCTCTCTGCAATATAGTAATATTTCCTCCCAGGTTACTCAGCAGTAATACATATGAATCCAGGCTTTTTATATTTCTCCTCTGAGACATGGGATTTCTACCTCTGCCTGTGAATTCCACTGAGGAGCCAGGAGTACCTATAAAACACTGTTTGCTTTCTTTGCAATAAATGTTCCCCTCTGTGCAGATGAACAATATTTATGGATCAGACCCATTTGCAAGCCAGCTTCCATTTCAGAACAGGCATGCTGGAAATAGATGATCTTCAAGGTCCCTTCCAACCCAAGCTGTTCTATGAAAACAGGGTAAAAAAAACCCCAGAACAACCATACAAAAAAAAAAAATCAATCCCCCACAAAAACCTAATTGAAAACACCTTTTTTTCTTTTTTTTTTGTTATACACTCCTTCCTTTGAAAGGATGTGGTTATTTTCCATTTTACCAGACATATATCCTTGAATTCTTTCTTTGCCAGCACATTGTATCTTCTTTGTTCATGTTCTACTCTCACAAAACACTTCTCTCCAGTGTTGTGAACTCTTGGCTAACACTGTACCTGATTCCCTCACATATTCCTGGAGCCCATTAAGGCTTTGAGGGACTTGAGCAGAGAGCTAAAAATACCATTAGTACCTTAACTGGAGACGGCTTCTTGCAGTAGCTAGAAAGTGATGCACTGCAAATGGTTTAATAAGTCATTGCAGTTACCAGAAAAAAAAATTAAAAATAATAATAATGATAAAAAAGATAATCCCCAAATACCACAACTCTTTTGTGTAGCAAAAATGGGTCTACTATCTCCCCTACTACAACCTCTGTGTAAGTTTCTCAGGTAAAGAGGAGCAGAGGAAAGACTGAGTTCCTCCAGCGAACAGGCAATGAAAGAATGTGTTTTAGGAATGCCAGACAAATGCTGAATTTGAATTGTCCCTGTATGAAATCTGACAGTCACCATGGCCACACATCGAGCCTAGAGACAAAGTGTTACCAATAAAGCATCCATTCACCAGGGCAGGCACACAAGCAATAATTATGAATAATAAGAATGATAACAGTGAGGAGACACAAAGAAAGAACAGGTCTGCAGCTGGAATTCTCTGCACAACAAATTCAGCCCTCTGTAGCTTCAATCTAATCCTTCAGTGCATCCTCAGACATCAGGAAAAAGCCACTGCAGCAGTGCTGGAAGGGCATTTAGGGGACTGGTCTGCAGTGAGCAGAGCAGTCAGAGAAGGAAAGAAGTTCAGGGTTCTGTGTGTAGATGCACTAAACTCTCCTTTATTTGTTTACTTCCCCCCCCCCCCCACACATATGCACTGCGAGCCTTCAAACCTCAGCTGAATCTTAATTCTGATACTAAAAATAACCACAACAAATTGCACTCACATAACTGCTCATCCAAGCACAATGTCTCTGGGCACTTCAAAACAGTAAAGTTAAACGAGGCATTCAATACACACATTAAAATAAAGTATCCACTAGAGAAACCTGATGGGCTTGCAGAGCACTGCAAAACAGTCAGGAAAAAAATTCAAAATATACACATATAACAAGCAGTAGCAGATAGAACTCCTGTCAAAGGGGGGGGGGGGGGGGAGAGATCAAATTCTCCAGAAAGCTTCACAAACCCTAGCAAGACTTGAACAAAGTTGCAAGAGACCTCATTTAAGTGCTAAGTAAAGCTGGCACTGAGAATTCAGGATACACAGAAAAATTTAAAATTCCTAAGAGGTGCTATCACAATCTCAGGGGATCTGAGAGACTTGCAATGGGTACCTTGCTGAACATATTAACAGTCCAAGTCTTGCTGGAAGTTTCTTGTAAAGAAAAACTAGGGCACTAGATAGGAACAAATGCACGGAAGTGGTTCATATATACGCATGTGAACAAAAAATCTAAGCTGCTTTTGCATAGCAATTGACAAATTTTAATTGGAGACTAGTACAATCAAAAAATTCCCTCTTGAAACAGATTTGTAAAGTGAAGTTACTGGAATACTGAAATAAATGACCTGATTTTTCAAAATACGGAGCTATTCATCATAGCCTATTGAAGTTCAATAGAGTTGCAAGAACTCAGCATCTTCCAAAGTCAGGAAATTCTTAACTAGCTTCCTGGAAAAAAAAAATAGATTGGGTCAAATAGTTTATGGTCCTTAGCATTCATTTTTAACTCTTGCCTTAATATGAATCAGGAAGTTTGAAGCATCAGAAGATAACAGCAGAATTTTCCAGAATGTAGGATACAGTGCTTTATCCAAATATTTCAGGCTTTTTTCCTTGCTCTTCCCTGCCAAACCCTCTACACACTTGTTTTTAATGTAAAATAACAGAAGAATCATCTTTTAAAGGGGTACTAATTGTGTATATGTGAATACATGGGGACTGATGGATAATCATGAAGACACCCATGAAGAAAATTGATGATCAGCCTCCCATTCTGGTAGCAAAATATTTAAGAATCTTTCAGCTAAGTGGCACTGCCCTTTTCCAGTGAGTTAAGAATATCAGGTCCTGATCAAAAATTGAACTATTTCATTGGACAGTAGATGACAAAGTGCCAGGCTGACAGAGCCCCTTATTTAGACAAGGAGGGAAAAAGAAGAGAGCTGAAATGTAAGCTCTATATCACTTATTATAAGACACAGAGAGGGGTAATCTACAGCTATAGCTCTCCTACTTTGAAGGCTCATGGAAAAAAAATTGACAGTGTCACTAAAAGCAATTTATATCTCCTGGCTGATACAACTCAGCACGCTCAAGTAGCAGCCAAAGGATAGGCCTACATTGTTTATTTTTATAGAAACCAACAACCAAGGGCTACAGTATTTCTCTGTCTATATAAGAGAACTTATTTGAATGTCGTCATAGAGAAAAACATTTTGTACATCTATGTAGAAGAGCTGAACACATTTTAACTGTTAATACACGTTTAGACTCAACAGGTGGATAGCAGCACTGATGTAGTGCACTTACAGGGCAGCACAACTTTTGCCTCTAAGGAGAAACAGTGTTAAAATCCAACTTGGAACCAAGAGGTTCTCAAAACTCTTTGCCAAAAAAGACAGTATTCTGTCACTGCTAGGAAACTTCATGATATTGTATTCCATGCAGATGTAACTATAGCGTCTCTCTCAGTGGAATCACATTTTAAAAGCAGAGGAATAAAATTTTCTCAATTTCAAGATGGAATTGAAAGAGAAACAAGCACGGTACTTGCTTAAAATACCAACAAACTGCTAATGAAGTCTCTAGAATAATTCTGATAATACCCAATAGTGTTTTTCCTTTTTTCATTTCTTCGGCATTGCTTGTTTTTTGAGCTAATTCTCCACTCAAACCCAAGAGAGAATAAAGACTCAGCTGCATAACATTTAGTCAATACAGATAAGCTCACAGAAATATCCCCTGCAAAAATCAATGTGCAAATTCAAGCAGGCCATTCTGATCAGGTGGAATAAAGGTTGTACAAGGCTGCCAATTATTTTCACTTCTCTTGTATTTTTGGAATATTTATAATCAAGCGAAGTCATTTGCTGCCTACAAGAAAGGATCTAGCTAAAACTCTGACCACTGTTCTGCCCTTCTTGATCAGCTTCGTTTCATTAATATTGCACAATTAATAATACTACACAGTGCTGTACAATGCTTAATAGTTGTAATTTTTGCTAAGATGTAACACTGCTTATAATCTGGAAAAAATATAAATATTTATCCAAAAAGTTGATTTTTCTGCGCAGTTAGCGAGTTTGATCACAAAAATTTACTAGTGAGGGAAAAAGTACACCAAGCCAGTCATATTTTTTGCCATTTTTGGATGTCCAAAATAAAAACCTACCTTCCTTTAAAAAATTAAGCATCCCTATCCTCCCTCAGAGTGCAGTGAATGTAGTTTCAGTGTGAAATCTCCATTTCAATGGGACCATCTCTTTTCAGATTAACACTGGGACATTTCAAACAATTTATATAATCATTAAATTAAGCCCAAAAAGCTTCTTTAGGGTATTACTGACATCATTGTAGAGATGGCTAAAGTAACTACAAAACAGTTTAATGACTTTCCTGAGATTGCACAGTAAACATTTGAGAAAAATGGAAAAATAATGATTCAAAGAGAGCAAAACATTTACAGGGTGGTTTTTTTTTTTTAAGCTGTTCACAGCCTGAAAAGCAATTACTTAGTGGTCCTCAAAGGATGCCATGAAGGATGCTTATCTCTATTCCCTGAGCACTGAAAATTACCACCAGTGACAGACAGCAAAAAGGGGTTGCAACCAGGAAAAGAATAATATAAGAAAAGAAGAATTAGGTCTGTAGAGCTCATTTCTCTCCAGCTCACAAGGCAAATTTGTTGGCCTGAAAAGCACGCTCACTGAATTGCAGCTTTGAATGTATTTCTCATGGTGTGACTCCACAGCTGCAAAATCCCAGCTGCAATTAGGGAAATGTAGGGCTGGATGTTCCATCATTGCTACACCAGTGGTGGTTGTAGCAGGCTGCAGCTGGCCTGCCACCAGCCCCAGCTGCTGCAAAGCAGCAAGGCAGGAACTGCAGTTGTGTGCAAACAGTAGTAAAACGCTAATTTCAGAGGTGTGGAAATGGGCTGAAAGTGGTTATTGTGGTTCCAGTCCAGCACTTCAGTCAGGTGAATATGACTTCCTTGGGGTTTTACACCATCAGACAGGGAGGGGTGAGGAGGTGTTAAATCTTCAAAGAGTCAAAACCAGTATCACTGAATTTCAAAGTAAAATCACTTTAGAGAAAAACAAAACAAAACAAAAAACAAACCACCCACATTCTCCAAAGATTAAAGATTAGGATGGTGCCCTTTTCTCACATTTGCCTGAGAGGATTCTCATGTCTTCTGCAACAGGTTGCTTTCAAAAGAAATGCTGCATCAAATGGCTCACAGATGCTAAGGATCAATTAACAGAAAGATAGTTTACATCCAAACCCACAAATTCATTCCTTCCTCAATATTCAAGTTTGCATTAAATGATCCATTTTGGTGAATTCTTCTGAGTCCAGCCTCTAAAAGGTACAAGTAAAGTTCTCATTCAGTGGTGTAAGTCTAAGATAATTTCACCACTAGAAGACACTGACAAAATTAAAAGGACTTATTTAGTGCTTAACATCCACTCAAACAATCTTTTACTGCTTAGTTTTGTTTGATCTGTAGCATGTAGCTATCCCATCTTTCCCTTCCTGGATCCCCCAGTAAAGCCAATTCAACACTTAGAGAAGAAAAAGGTGTTGAGACTCAAAATAGACCTCATGGGCAACAACACACCAACACAACACACATCTCTGCACTGCAGGGTTTCATTTCAAGCTTCTAATGCTGCTCAGGAATTTCACATTTCATTCTTATGTGGAAAAAACCACCTCTCCACCTCTTCAAGAGTTAAGAAAGCCTTGAAGGAAAAAAAATCAAACCAACAGTACCCAAAATGTTGAAAGCTGTCATACCAAAGAGAAGGCAAGAAATATTCTACCAACCAACCTCTGCAAATACACCTCCTCTCTTTCAGTCTGTTCCAAGTGTAAAGCTCCAGAAGAAGAAGAGCTGCTCTACTATAAACTGTTGTCTAAGTAACAAAGACATTAACCAGGAGGCCTTTTGTACATAAGGGTAGTTGAGGAGCTGCCAGTTCCCTTCCTGCCTCTCCCAGGTCTGTCTCTTTACCTGACTAATCGGCAAAGCACCAAGGAAAAGTTGCCCTTGGAAGGGTTTTTCTGTTCTCACACAGAGCTGGCACACACGGCACGAGAGGTTTTGCCTACTGCTGCAACAGTTGGGAAGGAATGCCAGCCCCAGCTCTGTGAGCAGACTGTTTATCACTGACACCAGAAAGCTGCTGGAATGGGAAGACTTGGGCCCAGCACTGCCAAAAGGGGATGTTTGGCCTGGCAGTGCAAAGATAATGGGATGCCACAGGGCTGTCCTAACTTATGCTACTGGCTCTGCTCCTTGGGTAGAGCTCACTGTCTTGGTAAAAAGACCCCAGAGTTCAATTTTTCTCTCCCCAAATGATTCTTCAATCTGTCACAAAGAACAATGGACATTGAAAGGAAATAGGTGAATTTTTTTTTCCCCCATGCTAGGGAGATTCTCCAATATACAGTTTAAATTTCCCCTTCGGAAATCAAAGAGTACAAGCAGGAATTAACCTAATTTAAAGATCTCTGCTGTTGGCCTACAAAAGGAACATAATGATTCAGTAGTCAGAGACTGATCTGCTGTCACCATTTATTCCAAAATCCCTGTTTATTGTAATAAATCCTTATGCTCTTGCCTTACTCCAGAGGACGAATAATCACCAGGTCTTCCTCATCCAATAGGGTCAGGAAGATAAATGCCCAAAGCCACTCAGCTTGAAGACAGCATCAGCTTTGGTCTTTCATGGTGTTCCTTCACAGCTACTCCTGTTCATGCTTTGGGGCCCTCCAGGGATGATTTGTCATAGCCCATAACAAGTTGCCTAACAGCTCCTCACATAATTCAGTGACAGGTTACATCACTGTTTCTCCTGGAGTGCCTCAGGGGGTCTCCTCCTTCTTGCGTTTTGCTTTGCCAACTTCCACTCACATCTACCATCTCAGCAGGGATGTTACTTGAAGCAATGACAATGTTTTGGAACAGGTTCCGAGGTAAATTAGTTTGCATACATTATGAATTCTGCTATGAACTATACTTCCCACAAAAAAATCTCCAGGATAGAAAACTTTTAAAGACAGCAGAGGCTCAAAGATCCTGGTGTTTTATTACTGACCTAATCTCTCCCTTAAGAAGCAAAAGTAATGTTGCTGCAGCAGCAGTTTGGGAGATACCACTTAAATAAAATAATAATAGGAATAAACTCAGTCAAATCCTTTTCTTACAGGTTATTAAACCCTCCTGAAGGAGGGCAAGTGTCAAGAATGAAGCTTAGGACAAATGGCTGGAGGTATTTTTTACTTTCATATGTGTAAAGTAACTCAAGAGCCTTGAAGGAAATAATCGCTTCCTTGGGTATTCTAATTCAGTGAGCTAAGTTGAAATTCATTCCAAAACACGTTTCCCATCATTACAAAGGGACATTTGACTCAATTGTGTTCTTCAAGTATTATTTACATCCACTTCTCAGGATTTCATCAAATGCAAAGTGACTATGCTGATTGAATGGACACAGCTCCTTAATTGCACTCAGAAAAGAGAGCTGCTTGAATTTTATTTATTTACTTACTGATTTATTATTATTATTTAGCTGTTTGCTTCTAACAGCAAATACATTTTTGCTGCTCCATTAACCTGATCACATATCTGTGTTTCAAACTCACCCCAGAATGTCCACACAGGAAATATCCCTGCAACACTTGGGGAAGCCATGCCCTGCATTTTATGGCCAAATAATGGGTTACATTTTTAATGAACACCTGTCCAGGCTCCCTACACAGTAAACAGATATTCTCCAAGAGATTGACTGTGTACATCTAACAATAGGTCCTAGCAAGAGTTGCAATAGCAAAGGATCATCAGCACATATCTTCCTTTTGCTGTTCCCAAAGAAAATATTTCCTTGCCATCACAACCCTAACAGTGTTTGCTACTTGTTGTATTCCTCTGCCAGCAGATGTTTAAACCAGATGTTTCACTGCCAGCTTCTGATTGGTTCACAAAGCAGTCTGTTCTTAAGACAGAGGGATTAAAAAAAAAACCAACCAAACAAAAAACATGAGACATTTTCACAGCACAATTGGGTTACGTTTCCAGTTACGAGCAGAGCAATTGCAAAATTCCAGGGGTATGTAGGAAAACAAGATCCAATCATAAGACAAGGTACCTATGTTATCCAGTTTGCCCTTCAAGCTAAAGGCAGTAGAAATGGTTCCCACAATGTTACTCAGAAGACCATCTAGACCATCTATTTACCATTTCCTGAAACAAGGAAATTAATCAAACACTGATCACCTATTTTGTGTGACTAGTCAGCAGAAAATGCATTTTCAGAACATTCACAGGCTCAGATTCCAATGCCAAAGATATTCCTGTTAGAATTCAGGGCATTATGCTACACATTAAAATAAACTCTTTAGAACAAAGTAATAAGAATTCTTATTCCTTCTGCTCCTGTACATAAAATTACCCCAGCAAACTCAAAGTTTTTCCTTACCATCCCATAATCATTAGAATGGTCTGCTCAGAACTGAGAATTGACACTTGGTGTCCCCTATTTAATCTGATGATGACTACAAATGTCAGGCTTTGTCCTCTTGGACCAGGGTTGCCATGTGATACATGTCAATTCTTTACTATTCTTACCTTCCTTTCAGCTGTTATTACGTTGCATGGTGAAGAAAAGATGTTTTCTTTCTGTTGCCTTTAAACACCTTCATTGCACTTCAAAGTTGCAGGGGGGGGAATATTTACAAATGGTGAAAATCATTGCTCAAAACAAATAAAAAGAGGAAAAAGGTGAACCCTTCTCTTTAGTGGATTGATGCATCAATATATATATTTGATGCATGACCTTTCTATACCTAGGTGCACTGCAGCTGTCACAGATCACTCTGAATAAATGAGGTGATCTTCCTCCCATATCTACCAGCAGCAAATCTGAGACAATATTTTATTTAAATTACAGAAATTATATACAATATTCATTTCTGTTCTCTACTAGACATATCCTTTTTTACCTCCAGGTAGGACAGTTTATAAAAGCAACTCCTTTCCCAAATCCCTACTGGAAGCAACAGAAATATTATGTAACAATCAGCTAAACACAGACAAATGTTTTATTCATATCACACAACTGAAAAAAAAATACCAATTAATTTTATCTAA
Source organism: Petroica traversi (assembly GCA_025920805.1). Taxonomy (NCBI): domain Eukaryota; kingdom Metazoa; phylum Chordata; class Aves; order Passeriformes; family Petroicidae; genus Petroica; species Petroica traversi. The sequence goes on along the minus strand of JAHLSL010000030.1, from coordinate 73,080 downwards.
ATAAAAACCACAATGTGGCTTTTAAATTATTTCAAATTCTTTTCTTAACCTGCTGATGTATTTTTTACTTATTTGGGATGAGTGGCATCAAATGCAGATTCAGAGCAAAACCCCAGAGGTGTTTACAGTAAGTCAAGAAATACTGCGCCCCTTCCATATATGCTGCAGATAAATAATTATTACTAACACAATTTTTTAAAACAAGTAATCAAAAACTATTTCATTTCACTTAGCTGAAAGAATTTCAAGGAGGAGAAACAGAGAAACCTGCTGCCATTTTCAATTTTGAGGGCTGCCCTTCTCTTGTAATTCTTCCCCATCACCACCTGTCTGATACTTGTCATTAATATCATAATTACTGAATTGCTAGTCAGAGACTTCACAAGCACCACTTGTTATTTCTTGGAGATTAAGGGAAATTGCCATAGAAATGAAAGCTATGGTTTGGAAGATATAAACCCATCAATCTTTTTCCTGGGATTTGAGCTTGTTCCAGATCTGAGGAAAGTTTAAGCAACACTAAAGATTTCTGAATGCTATTAATTAGACCATATAACTCTCTCTCTTATTTAACATAAAACATTCTATATAAGTAATAGGGGGAAATACTGTAATAGCACAGGCCAACAGGGAGCAAAACTACTTAATGAATTGAAAAGGAAGAATTCTTTTACCATTGCAGGAGAACTACTAGGCCAGAATTGAGGTATATTGTTAGAGCAGCAGAGGGAGACCAGAAATTGAAACAAGACATAATACCCATCAGAATAGGGCAAACTGAGAATAGCTGACTCAAAGAACACACTTCTTCAACAAGTACTACCTCTCCTAAAACACATAGTACCCTAAGTAATTCCTGGAATCTTGGATACCAAGTCTAGGTAATAATTCATCTACATGAGATCAGCTAGAGAAACTTTCCTATATGCTGTGTGGAACCTGCCTTCTCTAAACTACAGTGTTTGGTGATCATAGAATGGTTTGGGTTGGAAGGGACTTTAAAGGTCATCTTGTTCCATCCCCCTGCCAGCTATGCCAGGTTGCTCCAAGCCCTGCCCAGCCTGGCCTTGGGCACTTCCAGGGATGGGGTATCCACAGTTTCTCTAGGCAATGTCTGCCAGCATCTCACCACCCTCAAAATACAGAATAATTTTACTAACATCTAATCTAAACTTACTCTCCTGTAGTTTGAAGTCATTCCCTTTTGTCCTGCCACTCCAGGCCTTGTAAATAGTCTCTTTATTGTTGGTTCCCTTCAGGCACTGAAAGGCCACAATTACATCATCCCAAATCCTTCCCATCCCCGTTTCTCTTAACCTTTCCTAGTACCAGAGGTGCTGCAACCCTCTAACCATCTTAGTGGCCTTCTCTAGGCTTGCTCCAGCAGGCTGATGTTTTTCCTGAGCTGGGCCCCAGAGATGGAGGCAGCTCTGCAGGTGAGGTTTCACCTGAGTGGAAGAGAGGGTCAGAATCCCCTCCCTCCCCTGCTTCCCACGCTCCTCTGGATGCAGCCCAGGATACGTTTGGCTTCCTGAGCTGCCAGAGCACATGGCTGGGTCATGTCCAGCCTCTCACCCACCAGCATTTGTTCTTGCTAAAGCTCATGTGATTTCCCATGGGCCACAGCTCAAGCTTGCCCAGATAGATGTCTTTCTTTGAACCCAGCTGACAAAAATGAACTATTTTCCAACAGCCTCTCTACTACTGAAACAACAGCAGAGTTCTCTGAACATCCCTACCAGTAATGTTAATCAATGTCCTTGGAGCTTCCAAGATCCTTGGTCCACATTACGCTAAACAGGAACTTTAAAACAGCCCAGTAGATTACTAAACCAAAATTTAAAAATGAAAAGTGGGAGACTGACAGACAAAAGGCAGAAGGAGAAATGCATGGGGAGAGAGGCATTCACAGAGAAGGAAAGGGCAAAAGTGTAAGACAAGGAGAGACAGATTCTGAATCGAAAAGAAATTAGGATATAACTCCCTAGGGGGGTAAAGCAAGGGGAAAGCACCATATGCTGGGATAACAAGGAAAAACAAGCAAAATATTTACATTTCTTTTCACATAACTGAAAAGGTATAAAGCATAAGAAAAACCAGCTTGGTATTCTAGGGGTTTCTCAGTATTGTTTTGTTTACACACAGAGACCCAGGACTCTGCTTAGAGTGTCTTCCATTAGCTCTACAGAGCAAAATTACAAATGAGAAATCAGATAATTCTCTGGAAGAGATACTAATATAAGTCTCTTATGGTTAATAAGCTTCTGCATTGTGGAAGTTTTGGCTGAAAGTTCACGCTGCAAATCCAAATAGCACTGGGCAAACATCAGATTGGAATCCTGAAAAAAAAATGCCAAACACTTGTATCAAAAATTCAGAAAGATGAGAAAAACAACACTCTCAATCTGGGAGAAATCTTTTGACGTGCAGAATTTTAGGTGGACGGGGCCCTCTCCAAGCTAAAGTTACTGGACCGGAACAGTGGCCCTTTTCCCTGGGAAAGAAAGCGCATCCCCCCTGTTTCTTGATGTCAGTTTGTAGGAGGGCTTTATCACTCCAAGAGCAGCCAGAGTCCTAGCGGGTGGTATTTTCTTTCCCTGTCGCCTGCAAAGTTACACAAACACTGGAAATAAACTCATTTTCAGTACAGTCCCAAAAATCCTAACACAATTTATAGACTATAATTATAAACCAGAAAGTGAAACATGAAGAAACTGAAGACAACAGCTGTTCTCCAATCCAGAGCTAAGAATATAACATCATCAGTTCCAAAAAGCAATTACAGCCTACAGGGCCTTTAAACCAGAAAAAACTGAAAATCAAAGTCAAAGGCTGAGTTTCACTATCCAGCCTGAGATGCCAGTCCATCATTTATGACTGCAAGCTATTGACACATTGCTCCATCAGGTTACAAGATACTGGCATCATTTATCTGTTACTGAAATGCAGTTAAAACATTCAAATATAATAAAGTGACACTTCTGCATCATGTTGGAAGGTAAGCAAGAAACAGTTATCAACCAAAATTAGTGCTCCAAGGGAGGGAACAGCACAAGTGTTTGACACATCATCAAGGATTACTGCCCTATTTAACAAGATTCCTCTGATGACAGGTAATGACAAAAGTGATGGCTAAGCCTGGGCTATAGATTTTGCAGACCAAAGCAGAAGATACCACGTGGCCTTGCTCTTCTTCTGAAGGCAGTGCACGGGGCTCACATTTGCAAGGGTTGTCTGAGCCTAGAGAGAATTCAACATCCAGAACAGAATGACTCAAGAGGTGTCATAACTGGAGTAAACATTAATCTTTATAATATATGAAAAGATATCTTCTTGTCATAGCTGTTCTGGATTTTATTTAATTGTTGTGGGGGTTTTTGTAACCTATTTTGTGTTAAGCATGCATACTGAAAGCAGAATACACTACAGCATTCTGCCAGTGCTCACTGTAGTGAGCTAAAAGGTCATGGAGATGCATGGAGGGTATAGAGATACTTTTCTTCACTCTGCTGTTTCTTAAAACTTCTTATATTAAATGAAACTGGAATTTAAAATTTCTCCCTGCTTTGCTTGTTCATCTTTTCTCCCAGCTTGACTTTTCTTTTTTAGCCTTACCCTTAGGATTTCTTATCCTTGGCTCTGCCATTCCAAGCACTTCTTTTCTCTGTTCTCAGCCAGGTCTCCCTCACTATGACTTCAGCTGTAGGATTTAGCAAAATTGGCTGCTTTGATTAAAAATGCGTGAGTGGAAGGCAGATAATAGCCTGGTTCTCTACACCTGATCTCCCAGTGAGGGGTCATTGATAGGGGTCAACAGCTGAAACAAGAGTCTCATCACGTGGAGAGTTTGTGAAGGAAAATCTGTACTGTCAAATAAAGTGAAACACAGTAGCACTGGGAGCTGGAGGGGCTTGACTTATCTATATATTTAGGCTGGTTTATGTTTAGCAGATATTATTGCAGGACGGAGTTTCCAGGATCTGTAGAACCTGAAGTCCTGCATTGAGCTGCAGAACAGATGTACCTGAGGGACTGGCAACTCCTTCCTCCTCAGAAATGGATTTGCCAAAAGGGGAAGAAAAGCTGTAGCCGCCCTTCTACAAGGTTATGCTCTCATCTCACATGTAATCAGGCTGCAGGAATAATCTGGAAGCAAGGGGATTTCCTTAAGCCAGGTCACTGATGGGCTCTGATTAAATTATCTCCAGACTAATTAATTTGTTGATTGACACTAGTAACACCAAGACCATCCCAGATAATTTAACACTGGCCATTGGTGAATCATCAAGTTAAAGTCTTTACTTTAAATGTGACTGTTATGAATGAAATGTCAAGTAGTGACATTTGATATTTTGCACCAATCACTGCTACGCATGTGGGCACATAAGCACCATTTAAGCAGAGTCAGCCTCAGGCTTTTAGGAGTTCAGGGATCAAAAGAGACAGACTGCTTTTCTTGTCTAGGTTTATAGACTCCATAGCTATTGAGAGTCCATTAATCATGTAGAGGAAAAACCAGCCATTATGGCTAATGAAAAAAGAGAGATGGACTCAAGGAGGTTGAAATGGACAAGTGCCTGTTATGCCACACATCCTTTGCTCCTCCTGAACAGCCACTGGTGCATGTGTCAATGTGAAATGAATTTTTAAAAATAGAGAGCTACTGTTGGGTTAAATGTGACACAGGGAAAAGAAATCTGAGATCAAGTCACACCCTTTCCAACAGCAGGAGGCACAGAGCTGTGAAAGCTTGCCCCATTCTTGAATGGTCAAAACAAGAAGAAAGTGTCCTGCAGACAATGTTCCTGTGTCAGGTGTGTGGAGAGTCAAAGCCCTGCTCCTTCCCTCGAGACGCTTTTACCACCCTTACCTTTATAACAGCACCTGTAACATCTTGCCCATCTTTCCTGTGTCTCATGCATGTAGGAAATTACAGATCAGGACTTTAATTTCACTGCATTTCAGACTCAAACTACCGAACAGAGGGGAAAGGAAGAAAGAGAGGAAATGTGAGGAAAGAGGGTCTATCAGGGGACAGAACCATGCTTCAGTCCAAAAATTGTGCTAAACAGGCTTTCTTTAGAGAAGGCTTTGATGCTTAGAACTAAACTTGGTGGCTTTTTGAAACATTTTCTCTTCATGATTTTTGAGACAACTGTTGAAACTGAGATTTACTTTTGACAAAGATGTAAAACTAGGGTACATCAGAAGTTTCAACAGAAAAATACTTTAAAATTCTCATCTCAAAACTCAGAGGCTATTATGCCCATGAGAACATGCACTCCCAGCTTTCTTATTTTCTCTTTTGAGCACACCATTGACCCTACATACAGCTTTGCCCAGCTGTTTGTGTAGCTGCCTCTTGTTTTAGAGAGTGTGTTGAGAGGAAGCCAGCATGATGGACAACAGGAATCCTTTGACATACCATGTCATTTACCACATAACAGCCTCAATTCTGCTAAGGGGGCCTTCTCCATGTGTCACTGTCAGCTCCTGTGCCACCTCAATGCATCAAAAAGAAAAGTTTGAATATGAAGCACTGTAATTCCAAAGTCACAGCTCATTGCAGCTTTCCAGACATGAAGAACCATTTTGTCTATCTGCCAGCATGTTTGTTTAATTTTCACTGTCTCACGTATGTGAGAAATTAAGTCTTCAGTGTGGAAGAAAACCAGAAAAAGTCAAAGGTCTACCAGAGGGAAGGAAGTTAAAAATCTGTAATTCCATCAGGAATCTAATGTGACGTTTTGAAATGGAAAAAGGCAGCAATAGGTATGAAGGAATTACTAAGAATTCTGCCTTCTTCCCACTCAAGGAAAGAGGTTCTCTAATGGGCTGAGAGGTTCTCTAATGGACTGATGTGAATGGAGCAAGCTGAAAGCAATGCAGATAAGCTCCTGAACTCGGCTGCTTAATGGACACCTATCTCATCTCTTCCACCCTTTGAAGGGTACAAAATGCAGTGAAGGCTTCCAGGAAAGCGTCTTGAGATTATCCAGCAGGTCCTGCTTTGGGCTACCAAAATTAATCAGAAGTCACTCCCCAGTGCAAGATTTCAGTGAGACAGTTCGCAGGGGACACCTGAGAACACAAGAGGAGGCTGGAGCCCCTGCTCTTCTCTGTCCCTCTGGGACAAACCCAAGAGTCTCTGCATGTCCCATGTCTCACAGAAGGAAATCAAGCCATGAACCACCCACACACTTCCATGAGCCTGAAGGGATATAGCCTGGCTCAGGTTGACTGAGTGTAATACCAGGTTTGGGCTGCCTGGAGCACTCACACCTCATCCAGAGTTATCTTCCCTTCTCCACTGTGAAATAGTCAAGGCCACGACTCATTTCTAGTCCCAAAACATTCCTGCAACAAGGTGAGACCCCTTTCCTCAGCTTGCTCTAACAAACCTCCCTCATCCAGCCCTGCTCAGAGCCCAGTCTCTGCAGAGCACCCCCAGCACCTTCAGGGCATCAATGACTCCAGATGAGTCGAGAACAGGCTCTTTTTAGTTCAAGTGTCCTTGAAGGACCCATGACTGAGCACAGCTCCCACATCTAACCAGGCAAATTGTCCCACCACCCACCCTGTCTATGAATCACCAATTAGAACGTCAGTTATAACCTTCCTTTTCACATTCTTTTAGCAGCTTACAAAGTTTACATTCCTGGCCCAAACTTAGATGAATCATTTCATAGACCCATTTCCCAGGTTAGATAAATTTGCATATTACTTCCAATGATTCAGAGACTCCCCCAGAGCGAATGGTGTTAAACTCCAAGAATTAAGATGTCATTTTGAATCACAATAAGTGACTTAAAATATATGGTTTCCTGCTTCCTTGGGTCATTGTCACATAGTCTTAATATATTTCCATTTCATAAAGATATAGTTTCCTTCAAAAAGAATCACAGGTGAGATACAGCTTGAAAATTAATCAATAAACCTTTATTACGCTAACTCTTTATAGGATTACTAATATGAAGGAACTTAAATATGAGTTTTTTCCACAGGAATTGTTTACTGACAAAACCTCATCCTTCTATGACATTCACATTGCTACCCTCCTTTTCTGACATCTACTCTTTCTTAAAGAGCCTCAGAAGGGATATTAAACACAGTCTTCTTTAAAAGCAGTACTTCCATTAGTCATAAGTCAGATGACTCAGAAGTTCCTACTTTTGGTGCAAATTTCAGGGTACTGAAGATCTTTGATCAATTTAGCTTCAGCCCAAATAGCCTTCCATTCCTGTGGCAGATTGGACCGCTTCATCCTCCCATGAATATTTGCAGTAGATGCTCTATATAGATGTATCAAAAATGTGAAAAAATAAGAGTCTACTGAGCCTCCAGAAAGCCTATGAGCTAAGTCACTAAAAAACCCTTTAAAGGCCTTCGTAGTCCTGCAGGCAGCTCTCTCCCTGAAGCTGCAGGATGGAGCTCTGAATCAACAATATTGCTTCTGCTTTCCTTTGTCTTTCAGAGTTTGGCATAAAGACAGACTTGTTTATGTGTGTGTAGGGAAAGTAGGAAGCATAAGAATGATAATTCAGCTAGGGGCAAGCCTTGGTCATAATTCGGGCCACTAGGCAACGGGGTTGAATTATGGATTACCACGACAATACCCTAAATAACTGTTAGCAGGAAATATCTTCCATTACAGAAACAATTACAAGAGTTAACCATTTGGAAAAGGAAATCATGCTGCTGAAGAACTGCAATTCAGCCACCACAGCTCACATCCTCAGATTAAAATAGAAATTTCAAAGGAAAAAGAAGAGAAATCAATCCAAGTTTACGCCCAAGTAATGCAACATGTTTTCAGGGTAGTGCACACCAAAACATGCATATTTGTGTTGCTGATTTGCACAAATCCATTCCTACAGGATGAATATCATAGTTGAAAATGAGAGCACAAATGGTCACTTAAATGCCTAAACCCCAGATTGAGTAAATTTGCATGCACACACATCTGTGTTTCAAGCAAAATTGCATCCTTTCAATCCTGACAATCTGGATCAAAATGGTTTCTATTAACACTATATATGCATTTACTTGCATAAAATACTGTAGCATTTGGACTTCTGAGTTTTTGGCACACCTCAAAGCAAACTCCTTATTTAGATTTCCATAAGGTTTAAGCAAGAATTAGCAACGACAGTCGAACATGCACCACAGCTAGTTTGTGGAGAATTACATATATGCTCTTTAGGGACCAACCCACCTGAGACTGCATGTAAAATTATGGTTTTGGAGCTGCCAAATGTGTCTCTCAGAGATTAATAAAATACTTAGAGAAAAACACAAAACAGAAAGGGGTAGATTGCACCTAAGCGATTTCTTTGCTTTGCAACATCTGGTCAGTTTGGTTGCCACTTCCACCCAATGGTTTAAAACCAGAAACCCATAACATGCACAATCAATGGGTCCATCAGTTATGAAAGAGCCAAGTCGAAAGGGGGGAACACTGAGCAATTCCTGAAGGTAAAGCAGGTGCTTTGTTATAGCACTTTGAGACCAAAGATACAAAAAATAAGCTTCTGTCTTCAGTCCACACTGTCAGAACAGACACTCATCAGTTAAAACACAGAAGTATAAACACTGCCACAGCCAGTTCATTAGAGAATGATCCACTCCCAGTGAACCCCAAAACTGTGTGAGATCTGCTGCTCCAGCTGGATCCCTACAATCTATGGGGCCTGATGGGATTCATCTGAGGATCTTCAAAGAGCTACTGATATTGGAAAACCCTTCTCAAAGATTTTTGAGCAGTCCTGGGAGTCCAGAGAGGTTCCAGATGACTGGAAGCTGGCAAATGTTGTCCCAATTTTCTAGAAGGGCAAGAAGGAGGACCCCAGAAATGACAGGTCTGTCACTGTCACAGCTTTGGGTCAGATATTAAGAAAAGGTTCTTCTCATCCAGCCCCAGAGGGTGGCTGTGCACCAGAACAGGCACCCCAGGCCAATAGTCACAGCACCAGCCTGACAGAGTTAAAAAAAAAATTTGGACAGTACTCTTGCACATGTTGTGACACTTGGAGTGTCCTGTGCGGGGCCAGGAGCTCGGCTTGGTGATCCTTGTGGGTCCGTTCCAACTTATCATATTCTGTTATTCTGTGATAAACAACAGCCCTGAGCTGGGCTTTTGTTTCAATAAGAAATTGTGTAATGAAAAGATAGACTGTATTTCTACTGTTTACAGCAATAGAGCCTTTTTCTTAATATTCTCCTTTTTATTTACATTCCCAGCTGTATTTCTGTTATGAGCCTGCAAGCTCAAAGCCATTGATATGGACACTGATTTTTGAACAGACTACATGCTGGATGGGATTATATCCCATTCAAAGCTGTCCAAATATAGACAGAGAAGTAGCACAGTTCAAGGGTGCCCTCACCTGCATGTCAGGGAAAGAGACAGAAATTACTGTGACTTCAAACACTTAGCTGTTCTCCACCTGAAACCCAGCATGTGCACAAGACCAGACAACAAATTTATTCAAAAGGAATCTTCTTTTGTGTAACATGCATCTTCTGGAGGGGAAAACAACTATTCTCCCACTGTCTTTGGATTGCCACATTCAGCTGCTACATGGGTTTACAGCTGGACACTTAACAGGTAGATCTGCAGACTCTGGTTTGGCTATTCCATGCAGATGGTTCAATCCACAAAGTGTCAGCTGCCTTTCCAGAGGTCTCAGTCTAACATCTCAGAGATGTTATTTTTGCCATCTAAAAATACCCAAGAGAAACATAGCTTAATCTTAAATCTTCCACAGCTCCTTTTACTTCGCATTCACACCTCATGTCACCACTCTGCTCTCACAGATGTAATCCAGACCTGCTTTGCCTTTACATCCATCTAGGCATAGAATTCACTGCTACTCAAACGAGGTGCTAGAGATTTCAATTATATACACCAAGATCTATTAGAAAATTGGACAGGAGATCACCCATTTTTTTTCACTGGAGCAAGGACTTCAAGTCATGATAGTGCACTGTAGAAGTGACTCATTAGTGCAATAAACTACATGGCTACATAAAGCTTCTTTCCCTGGTTCTTCTCATTTCTGAATGGTATTTAAATAGTTTATGAGTGTTCAGCTGCTTTACACTTTACACCCTCTTATGTGCCAAAACTGTTGGAGGGAAGACTGAAAAAATCATCACTTTTTTAATCTTTGCCTTTTGTTTTTATGCTAATGACCTTTTGTTATCCTAACAGACAACGAATACGGGAAATATTCCTCTAGAAGTAAGTTTGCATTAATGCCATTCCTGTTACTGCTGGCAGAAGACATTGGTACTTCCTTCTCCTTCAAAAGCTGAACTTATGAACATTTTTGGAGAAAAATGGCACAACATAGGAAACAGAGAAGAAAACTACTACTAGAGATGCTGATGATAGTATAGGGGTTAAAATCATTTTGGGTTGTAATAGGTTGTGGGAACAGTAGGTAAGCCTTAGATGTTGTCTTTGTTAGGTAGAAGTGTGGTCATGAGAACTGCACCTGTTCTCATGTGCGGGTTTTGCAATAATTGCCCTTAACAAGATGATTGTTTAGTAAAAACAAGTAAGAACAATAATTCAATTATAACAATCATGAGAAACGTTAGGGGGTAGTTGGATACAGGGGGGGCTGCGGCTTATGCCTGGGTGGAAACAATATATGTAATAGAAATGGTAAAGTCATGCTCAAGTTCAATAGAACAATATTGAATTGACAATTAACTGCTGACAGTTATGTAAGGGACAGTATAAAGCTGTATCCATTGCAGATCCATGTCGGAATCGATTTGGGTATGGTACCCCGATTCCCAGAGCTCTTCAAATAAAAGCACCTGCATATAATCATTCTGTGATTATGTGTTTCTACGCTAACACTGTCATGGGATGCACCTGAAAACAATTCTTGCACTCACACTGTTATTGCCTGGTAACTTAAAAACATCCCAACAAAACAGCATTACATGAAGATATTGACCTGATTATGGGTTTTTAGCAATAAACCCTTTTTCCTTTTTACATTCAGTAATGTCTATACAGTAGAATACAGCAGCTCTTCTACAACTAAGAGTCTTTAGGTCTTTGCCATTTTTGGTAGACAAACAAAAACAACTGAAAATGTGAATTAAGATCTAGATTATGTTGTTCACTACCACTTCTGTTCTGTTTCCCCACACACTGAAGAATCCTATGGGATATAATGCAACATATAACAATTTTATATAAGGACACATCCACTGGTGAAATTCAATAAATCAGTTCTAAAACACTACAGAAAAGTTTCTCACTTCTGCACAACCCTGAATGCAGCACAATTTCCAAAGAATTTTACATCCTAAATCATCCCTATTTCCATGCAGAAAACACCAGCACAGTTCCCTCAGAGTCCCTGTCAAGGTTATGGTATCATAGAGGTAGGATGTTTTCAAACACTAACTTCAGAATTCTGCAATGTGCACAGACCCAAGGTGCCCCACCACTGGAGCTCTTTTCCCTGCCAATGCCACCCCTTGCCTCTTTATTTTCTCCCCTCAGCTTAGACCTGAGCTACACAACTTCAAAAGCACTTCAGTTTTTCTACCCCTTCAAGACTTGGAGCTACTTTGCAGCATCAAAATGGTGCTGCACCTTTTTCCTGACTCCCAGAAGTGCTGCCCATTAGGTTGCAGAAAAGGCTTTGATTTCTCACCCTTTCATTTCAGTATTGACTCAATTTTCTGGTTTTTATTTCCTTGATGTTTCTGTGGGACATTCAGCTGGATTTATAAAATTAGGATGGCAATTTGCTGAAACCACTGGAGCAAATTTTGCCCATGTAATTACCCAATTGCATGTGCAATCACACAAGCCATGTGCACAAGTAAACAATTCAACTTCAGCTGGACCTCTAAATGTACATTTTTGTACAGCAATTTTGAAAACATAAGCTCTCAAATGAAGCTTATTTTTGTAGATAAGGCTCTTCATCACTTTTCTACAAACACCATTTCCACTTGCCAGTCTGTTTCCCCAACCCAAGGTCATTTTGCATCCCCTCTCCTATCACAGTAATTCACCAGCTTTTAGTGCTACATTTGAATAACAGATTCCAAAGAGAGGGAGGGAAAAAGTGAGAGAGAAATACATAAATAAATAAAAATGTTAAAGAACAACATTAGCCAAAACACAAAGCTAAGCCAGTATAGATTTTTTTAAAAGCAAACTCATGGAAAATCAGCTTTACACTTGCAAACCTAAGCTCCTGATTTTTTTTTTTGTTCATAGACTTTCAAAAATTTCAGTGCATATTTCACAAAAAAAAAAATTATGTGTTTTAATACTTCAAAGGGCAAAATAGCCACATAAAATGTGAAATGTCACTTGGAACTCCAGGGATGTCCAGTTTTCATGGCAAAAGAAATACTGCCTGATTTATTACACAGGGTAATATATGAAGGTATATTACATTGCAAGAGAGAATAACCTTCATTCCCAGGCAATTTCAGCTTTCCAGGTAGTGTGGATATTGCAGTAAAGTATTGGACATTCTTCATTGCATCTATAAAAGTGAAGTTTTTACAATTTCATTTTGTGGACTTCTCTTTCCCCATCCTATGAATAACAACTCCATCTCTGCATCTGTAGCTTCCAACAGGCTTTAACTTAGGTAAACAGACTTGATCTTGAGATGGGTGACCAAAAGAGCCCCTTTACTGGTGATCTTAGCTCAACTCCAAAAAATTGTTTGTGTTTTATGTCTACCACAATCAGCTACAAGGCACCATCCAAGTTCAGCAGCAATTGCATCTCAGTGGAAATCTGCTTATGCAGCCAGCTGGGCCAGGGTTTGCAGATATCTCCTGGAAATCCCAAGAAGGTATGAAGAGATTTTTTATACATTTCCCCAATTCCTGCATTGATGATAGTGAGGTATCCTTCACAGACCCTCATCAGATAGAAGTCATTGCAGCAGGAAGCTTTCCCTGTGCCAGGACGTAACCCTGGAGAAGAGCTGCACCCACAAAGCTCAGAGCTCCATGAAGAGCCTCCTGTGGCCAGGGCCGAGATGCTGGGTCAGGCTGCATGGGAACCAACAGCCCAGTATCCTTTCCATTCCCACCAATCCCATTCCCGGGGCACAGCCTGTGGCACTAATGCACCAGGCCCTAACAAGGGACCAGCTGCTCCTTGCCCGTCTCTCTACAGAGCCCAGCACGGGCACAATTGTGAGGGGAATAACACACCACAATTGGGACTCAAATAAGCATAATAACAAACAAAAGGCATAATGACACACAATCAAGCTAACAAGAATTATAATATAATTCAATCATCTCATTAACTTTACTAAAAGCTAGCTTTGTACACCAATCTCCCAGCTCCTGGAAATGTCTTCAAAGGAGTGCACACATCTGATTACAAACTCACATCATCACTCAGGAAAACGGACACAAATGCAGAACAAAGGGATTCCTTTCTGAGCCTGTGGAACAACCTATTCATATCTAATATTCATGCTAGCTTGAAAATGCAAGGTAGAGCCTATCCAAAATGAAATAATTCCCAAGGCTAGGAGCTGCAGTGCTTAGTAGTCCAAGGCAGTAACATCATTGAGCCCACACCCAGGGATTTTTTAGTAAAATTTCCAGGTGACCTTGCACCACCAGCATAAATTATATAGGAAAGAGCAAAGGGACACACACACAATTCAATGGGCACCTTTACTGTTTAAGAGCTTACAAAGACTGAAGGTGCTTTGGCAATTGGCAACTGGGAGACTGATGAAACATGGAACAGTGCCTTGGATTCTTCCAGTTTTTAATATGGCCATTAACTAATTAGATTTCACAACCATTCAGAAGACAGATGATATTGCAACCTCCATTCTATTAGCAAGAACAATGTGGTACTTCCATGAGAAACCTGCCAACAGGATAATGAGGCCCCAGAATTTAAAGAAACCCTAGATCCTGTCCACACCAGACATTTTAGTCAAAAAGCAGCAGTTGTGTTGGTCAGTTGTTGGGCTGGACAACAGGACAAGTAGTTATAAGTAATAAATTGTGTTCACTCTCTGGGTCAAACTCCTGGAAGCACATGGGATGTGTTGAAGATAAAAGGAATTGTAGCAAAGCACCCAAAATTTCAGCTATATTTTGTTTCTGAGAAACAAAAGCACCAAGCAATAAAGCCAACCACAGTGACAAGGCTGGTGCTGAGTCGCACAGAAAATGATATCACACAGACTCCTGTTTTAGAGGCTCAGGCATACTATAAATTAGGTGAGGGTGTTAAAACAACAGCTGGCTTCTAATTAGTCACAGCCCCCCTCAGCAGGGTATCAGCAAAGCAGCAGAGAACATCTCGAGTACATTAAATTTTTAAAAATCCTACTGCAATCACTCCCCTGACAGACCCGTCCTTCATCTCCCCTTCTCAGCTTATTTATTGCAATTACTTTAGTAATAAGATTTGTTTCCTTGTTATTATATATATTACCATGCAGGACAACAACAACAAAAAATAATAGCTGGGAAGAGTTATGGAGCTTATTTATCTCCTTGGCTGTTTATTGGGCCATTGGGTGGAGAGAGCGATGAGGAGGTGGGGGCCTGGGAAAAGCAGTAAATAGAAAAGAAAGCATATTCCTCGAGAGCAGAGACATATGGGGGCATATTTACAAAGGAGGAAACACTGACAATGAGTGAATAGAGCTAATAACTCAGGGGGCCCAGCAGCTCTGGCTGATAAAGGAAGGAATAAACAATCCTGCACTGGAAGTGCTGTCAGAAGGGAGAGTCCTGGGGTGCAGCTGTCTGCAGGGGGATGTTTATCACTGAAGGAGAGCCAAGGATGGGCTGTTACAGCAGTACTGCACAAAGAGCCTTGGATGAAACTGGGGCACCTCCCACAGAGGAGAGGAACTCGGGCAAGTGTGTGGTGCAGGGCCAGACACCATTTCTGGCTCCACCGAGGAACAATTCACAGAGATAAGAGCTAAGAAATACTACAGCTCATATTTTATCTCAGGCTGTGCAGGCTCTAGCCACATTTGCAACCCTAAGCTCTCAAATCCATCACTGCCCTCTCAGTGGAAGGCAACAGAAGCGACACCTGAGGCACCAAAGAAGCAAAGAGCTGTAAAAATTTCTGCTCCACCTGAGGAAAATTAGCCCACACTTCATATGCACTTCCCAGAGCTGCCAAGTATTCCAATACAGATGTTCACAGAAAGCACCAATGCACACAAACTTGCCACCTTACAATGTGCATCTCAGAGCACAGCCAGTGCACGAGAGAGTTGAGTGTTTCACACTTCACAAAATGTTCTTTTTCTCTCCAAGTATGCCTTGCCTTCCACATATGCCTACCCAACTACTTTTGGCAAGGTGGTGACAATTTAGGTGCAGAACTTCTGAAGCAAACATGAGGACAGACTGATGCAGCATCTGTCAAAGAGCAGCACACTAGTCCTGTAGCACCTCTCTCCTAGAGACAGATTGCATTAATTCAAAACCACTCCTTTCCCAGCCTTCTCACAGCCCTGCACTATCCTTTGAGAAACACACACATCATAGAGTAATCAGTCTGGAGAGAGCCTTTGGAGTGTGTTTGCAGAGTGCATGGCACCAATTTAGAATTAAACTTCTCCTTCAGTCCTCTGACCACAGAGAAGCAATGAAGAGGAGGGATGTCTGCAGCTGTACAGCTTTGTGTGACATCACCTCAAGATTTAGTCCTTGAGGATGCAGTTCTGCATCATAAACTGACTCCTTAGACCAGCCATTAGCTTTTCTTTTCCCTAATCCTGATCCTTTTTGCCTCTTATTACCCAGAGAACACAATGTGTCTATTCACGAGAGAAAAAGGTCATTTATACAAACAGTGTGTTTGGGTATAGAGACAAATGTGCTGCTTCTCCTCCTCTTAAGATCCTCCTTCCAAACAGAAGGGACCAGGTTCCAAAGGTTAAGTGGGAGCACACTCCTTTTTTCCTTTCCAGTTTTTGAGAGTGTGCAGAGGGAAGGGATTTTAATGGGCATTTCTATCTCTTCATTTCAGTAATTGCCAAAAAACTGAAGCTTTTCTCTGATATGTTTGAGGGGATAATGAACAAAGCCCCTGAGTAAACAAGGAATGGACAGATTAAATTAAAGGGGTGGGAGCATCAATGGAGAGACAGAAAACCCAACACCTCACCTGCCTTACTTTGGAGAATTTAAGCTCATTCAGCCTGTGCTGTGGGAGGGCAGGTGCAGAAGTGAACAGGATGTTTTTAAAACAGATAAAGAATATTCCATGGCTATAATCCAAAATAAAAATCAAGCTTTCCTCTACCTAGATGCTACTATGTTTTCAAGAAACTAGGGGGCTTCCAATAAATTTCCTTTATCAAAAAAAGACTCACCAACTCCCATCTCCACTCACTGGTTCATTAATTTAAAAAATGCATCAAGTTCTTTTCAATGAAAAGCCTGTTTGATTCAGTAGGAAGGAAGAGTGAGAAAAGGGAAGCAGACTAAAAGAAAAACAGAACATTAAAAGCAGGTAAAGGAAGAGGAAGAAGGCAACTATTACACACTCACACACACTAACAGTAAACCTGAGGCCCAGAACAAAAATATTTCTTTCAATAGAGGAGGAACCAAGGCTACTGAAAAACATACATTAAAAAAAAAACAAAAACAGAAGAATATGTAGGCCGTGGGAGGCTTCAAAAGAGAGATGTATTTAATCTGAAGCACAACGGAATGATTTAGTCCCCTCCCCAGGCCTCATGATGAGTAAAGGAACTGTGGCCAAGTCTGTTCTCCTGGTCCTATCCATTTAAGATTTAGTAAACTTTTAATTAATCACCAGATTTAATTACAGATCAGCACCACAGAACACAACACACCCTCCTGTGTGACACAGGCCTGGGCCATACCCTTCACTCAGGTGTCACCAAGAGCCATTCTCCCTCCTGAAGGTCCCTTCTCTGCTACACTGACTCCTGACAGCTGCAGGAAAAGGTCAGCCATTCCTTCAGTCCCACATCTGATTGAAAATTTAACAAAGTGTAGTGAGAGGAAAAAAATAAGGGGGAAGAGCCACAATTGTTTTTCTTGTTCCTCCTGTGAGGATCAAGAAAGCATTTGGTGCCAACAGAGGCTGGGGCAGTTCCCAGCTATTCTGAACAGTCCTTCCAGACTTGTGGCAGACCCAGACCCTGGGAGCACAAAAACTGTGACTCCACTGACTAAAAACTGTCAGAAAAGCCAAAGTGCTCCCTGGTGAATCCCTCACCCCAAACTCAAATGAGTTTAAAACCCAACTCAGTGCAGTTGTTGCTCAGGATTTGTTTTTCTGTCCCTGCAACACTCAATCTGCACAGCTCAGCCCCAAAGCAGGTGGGGAATGTAGCTTAAGGAAAGTTGTTTTTTGCTGTGTTCCAGTGCTTGTTCAAGCCCATCTTTCAGCTCTGACATTTGTTGTGTGCTTCTCTGCAACAAGCCAGAGAACACAGTTGTTGCAAACCCTGCAAGACCCCATCACCAGGTCAAGACACACAAGTCAGCAGCCTCTGGTGAGCTGTGATCATGATGTCCTGCCCCTGCATCAGGCAGGACCAAGAGTTATTAATCACTGCCACTCCACAAACACCCAAAGTGAACAAATTCCACTGTCTGCAGAGAAAAGGAGATTTGTTTTCCAGCAAAGTGCAAGCCTACCTTCGGTAAGTGCCCTCTTCAAGGTTTCAAAAAACAATATTTATTTCATCTCAACATATTAGGAGCAGAGTTGTACGTTTTCCAGTCATGTACAGGGAGAGGGGAGTTAGAGCGGGTATGAGGTAAAGAATGCAAAAAGGAATCAATATTTTTTCCAAGATCAGATTCAGCATCTCTTAGGAAACATGTGGGAAGGAGGAAGTTTCCTTCACAAAAATACTTCTTTGAAAATTTAAGAAATCATTATTCATCCTACCCCCACCAGGATATACAAAGCATTAATTACAGCCAGTTTTTTCCAAGCACATCTGCTAATTTGCCCTTCTGCTTTAGCAGAATAGATAAACCTCCATTTGTCAATAACAGTCCTGTTTCTCCAGCACCACTGACACTCCTTCCAGGCAATTGAGAGGTCTTCTGGCCACAGACAGTACAGAAGCACCTGAAAAAGGCAGGACAGTGCACCAGGCCTTGTCTCAGATTCATGTATTCCATACAGGACTGATAACAGGATGAATAAAACATGAGGCAAAGGGAATTCTCCCAGCACAAACATTGAGGATGAGACCTTCTGGGTGCACAGACAAACCCCAGAACAAGCTGTCCTGGGTTAGCCATATGGCCTGTTTGTATCCCCAATCGTCC
>JAHLSL010000030.1:39441-49750 GCA_025920805.1 Petroica traversi | reverse complement strand
GAGACCTCCCAGAGGTTTCCTCCTAAATATTGCCCTAAACCAGGACACAAGCACATGTCACAACTCACTTGCCATTGATGACTCCATCAGGATTAACCATGGGCACAATCTTGAAGACGAAACATTTCCTCAGGAGCTCAGCAATGGAACTCCAAGGTCCCTTTCATCACCCAGCTGGCATTGCTCTCAGCAGGGTGAACTTGGGCTGTGAGAAACACGTAAGGACGATTGCCTGCAAAACAAAGCAAAAACACCCTAAACTGAACAGGACTTTTCTTTGAATAAGATCTTTCCAAGGGGATTTTATTCCTTCTGAATTTAGGTAAAAATCCAAAATATATTCTGAGGAAAATACATCCCTAAACAGTCCAGATATTTTCTCAAGGTGCTATTGGTAAATTAATCCCAGATTTACACACAGATTTACAAATTGATCACAGCACAGAGCAAGTTTTGATCCCTCTGTTTACTCTGTGATATCTTACAGATATTACACACACCATTTGGGAGCGTTCTGAAGGTGCAGGTTACTGCCACTCCAAAGAGCTTTACCATACTTTCTAGCAATTATTGAAAGTTTGATCCCATCAAATTTCATTAAGGTTTAAAAGGCAGCAAGAAATTAAATAATTTTCCAAGGTCCTGCTCCACTTTCAGTATTTCACCATTAACAATTCAGAACTTTCTAAATATCTAAGCAGATTTGCCCACCCATAAGGGGCTCCAAGGACATGGCAAGCTGCCTGATCTCTGGAAATAATTTCTGTTGTGGGGTCAAAATCATAATTAATTGATAAAATTAAAGAAAATGCTTTAATATATTCACCAGAGCTAACCATTATTTCATAGCCATATAAGAAAAGGTAGAAATAACAATGCACACAGCTAAGGCATACTGTTGATTTTGGTGGAAAGACTTTTTCAGTTTTATGTAATATAGATGCTGTGGCAGTGGCACACCCCCCCCCCCTTCCTGCATACCAGAGCTAATGGGTACATCAGAGATAACCCAGAGGTCGAAGGACTCAGCAGGAGTCATCTCTGGCACCAAGGAGGCTCAGACCTTAAGAATAAACATCCTAGTCTTGAGAAGAGATGTAGAAAGAAATAAAGGAAAATATTGATGACTGAGAGACACCGTTTTACCCTATAAAAGACACACGAGTTATCACTGAAGCAGAAGCTTCCATACACACACACCATGCGTAAGAGACTTCACCCCAAGGCCTGGACCAGGCTTGTGGTTACTTCTCCGGAGATTGAAAGAAAGGATATCGATGTGGGCTGCACCAACGATTGGATGGTAAGATACATTGAATCCTAAGCTTATACTATTCCTTCGCTAGCTGTAACTCAATGGTACCTTATCGTGCACTATATAAAATCTAGTAGTAGCTCTTTTCTTTTTGTTTTTATACCTGTGTAGTATTAGTTTGTTTTTAGTCTTATAGTCAATAGTTTTCCTGTCTATTAATAAATAATCTGTTATATAATAGACAGAATCAGTCATTATTAAAAGAACTTGAGAATGGGAAGGGGTTTTGAGGTGCTGGTCGTCTTGATAAGCTTACTACCTGCTGCCAGAGGCCTGGGCAGTAGGAAAGGACTTACTTAACTACTAAACCCATTCGTGACAGATGCTCACTCAGATTAGAAAGGCTGATTTTTAGAATTTGCAACTAGAAGAGTTCACCTGTTTCTAGCACTACTTTCATGCACAGGAAACATCAGATGTGGCAAGTTGAGGTAGGGGAGAGGATTTGGGGGGTTGGCTTTTAAAAAAAATTGAATTTTTAATAAACAGTTGATTGATAATCTCTACTGAATCTATTTCAAAACAGACTTGCAACTTAACAGCAAAAGTTTCCTTGTTATCAGTTATGTTATTTGCTGTTACTGTGAAAAAGCCACTGAACACATTTGGTCTGGTTACAAGCCTCCAAAACCTCTCAGCATATATATGCTTAGAAAAGCCCAAGTTTGACAGCAGACTCTTTGAAGATCCCATCTGTGCTGAGCATACTTCAGGGATGGGCCAAGGAAACAGGAGAAGGCAGAAGGAGACACCTGCCAGGCACAGAAAACAAAAGGAAAGGAGAAAGGAATTATCTGTCTTAAAATGATCCTTTTGTGAGTATTCACTATCTCAAGTCAACCTGGCAGATTTACTTCAGTGGAAAGCTTTATCTGTCAGGGCATCAGCCACACCAAGGCAGGTTCGTCCTGCTTGATCAGGCAAGGTCAGAGCTCAGGCTCTGTTCCCTTCATGAACTGAAGGGCCCCAAATGACAGGATTGGGGAACTCAACAGGACAGAAAGCAAAACCAAAGGCATCAGCTGAGTACCCTTGTAAACAAATGCTGAATTAGCAACTTAGATGTCTTCATCCGTAGCTCCCAAATCCATCCTTCAGTTTCCAACTGCTTTACACGTCATTAATCAATCACAGTAAAACAGAGAGGTAGAACACCGTCCCCAAAAATATAGATGGTAATAAAGAGCTGTTTTGTTCTATGTCTGATCAAGAAAAGATTGTGTCAGAGTTGGGAATACAGGTGAAATGCCTCATTTCACATTCAAACAAGGAATAAGCACTTAATTTCTCTCTTTGAGCGTATAGTCTGCATAGTTTTGCTCACCATACACATTAAAACACAATTTAGTTGCATCATACTGTAGCGGTGGTTCAAGCTCAGAGAATGACATATCCCCTGAAGAATTTCTGGGGGCCTAGAAAGTGAGGCCCCTCTGAAGGTAGAGTTAAGCTTGGCCTTGGAAAGGGAGTTCAACTCCCCCCACCTACCCCTCAGTTAACAATAGTATCTTGTGTCTCACTCTTTCCTCCCTTACTCCTTCCTGACTGCACCCTGACCTTCCAACCCTTCCCCGTGTCCTCCCCAGTACTGTTATGAGATAAGTTGTAACCCTCAGAATAAAAGTCTGAATGTTGGGTTATTCCGGGGTCTTTTGCCCCTGAGCCCAGGCGGAGCAGATCCTCGTGTCTTGTGTCTGATTTGGGCTCCAGGCAAGGGAACACTCTCTCTCTCAGCGGTTCTCCGGCTTTTAGGACAGCGGCCGCCATCCCAGGGAAGCCCGGCTCACGGCGAGGGGAAAAGAAGTCCCTAGCTGAAGTTGACTTAACAAAAAGGAAGCTCTCAGAACAAGCTGCCGAGCCGCCGGCCGTCCCTGTGGTCAGCTGTCCGGCCCTCGCCATCGGCCACAAGTGGCCCCCGAACAGGGACCTGATCTGGACCCTGAGCATGTCCTAGATTTCTAGTGCATCTTCGACCTGCCACAGCCCGACGAACGGGTCCCATATCACGGGACCAGTACAGAGGGAATTCAAAGCAACTCTTCCTCCGAAAAAGAGATAACCTTAGAATACCGGAGAAAACCCGAAGGATTTAATCCTGGCAATGGTTTCAGAACTAGAAACCAGACGTTGAGCACTTAAAAGTGTGTGGTGAGTGCGCCTACGCTTCCAACCCTCTCCCCCCCCCCCCCCCCAATCCTCGGGTTTCAATCCTATTCCTATGGCGGTAAATAGAAATGGGAAACACCAGTTCTACCCTTGAGAGAGAGTTTTATTCCAAAGTCAAAACTACCCTAGGTTTAAGAAAATGGGATTTAAAACCACGAAACTTAAAAAAATTCATCAGATGGATTGTTACTCATGTCCCTTCAGTTTCGCCTGCTTCAGCCTCCTGCCCCCACTTTTGGGATGAAGTTGGGGAAAGATTACCCAATAACTTTCGCGGAGGAGAACATAACATTGCAAAATTCTTTTCACTTTTAATTTTAATTTCTGATACATTGGGAACATGGGAGAAAGTTTCAGAGGCTCAGTCCACCCCTCCCGCCCCAATTCCGGGCACCCCCTGCCCCCCCGACGAATCCCCACCGTTCCCCACCAAGTACAAACCGCATGAATCCGTGGAGAGCTGTCTCCCACCCCATCTCCCCGGGCTGGCGGGCTCTGCTGAGGGGGGGGGCTGTGCGGGGGGGGCCCTGGTCCCACGGCAAACAGGGGAACTTGGTAATCAAACCGAATAAACATGGCATGGGCCACGAGGAGGAGTGTACGGGGGACTCAGACAGCGGGGGGGAATTACGCCAACTCCCCTGACTCCACAGCGATTGAAACAAAGAGCCGCCCGCATGGCAGGGGCGGCCACGCCTCTGCCGCGACTCTCCCCCCCCTCCACCAGGAGCCAC
This sequence comes from Petroica traversi, assembly GCA_025920805.1. Lineage (NCBI taxonomy): Eukaryota > Metazoa > Chordata > Aves > Passeriformes > Petroicidae > Petroica > Petroica traversi. The sequence goes on along the minus strand of JAHLSL010000030.1, from coordinate 45,535 downwards.
CCACACGACAGGGGCCAGCCCGCACCAGCCGGGGATCGCCCCCGCCCCTACACCTATCCCTCCTCGGCCCTCGGTGTAAGCGCGCCACACAAACTTTCCCCCACCGGAAACGCCCCTCCCGTCGACCCTGAACACTTCGGTTCTGCACCACGCAGGGAGCACCCTGTACCTTCTCTGTCTCCACTCCACCCTCCCCCAAACTGGCTGGGGCAGCCCCCCAACACCAACAGATCCTACACACATCCCCCACCCCCTCCTAACTCGCTCCCTCAATACACCGCGGCCAGCCCGACACTGCCACCAGCCCTGCCTGCTGAACCAGCTGGCAACCCTCTCAATCCCATCAATACAAACGGGGAAACCGGGGGAGACGGGCTGACCCCAGCCGGGGAATCCTGGGACGATTCCACAGACAAGAAATTCCTTGTTACTCCTGTTCCTTATAACACACGGGGGGCCAAACCAAGGTGGGTACCAGCCAAAAACATAAAACCATACAGGCCCTCTAATCAAATATCCAAGAGTGTACTTCCAGGCACAACCAGAGCGGAAAGCAGAGAACAAAAACAAGCCCATCTGGCCTGGAAAAGAAGAAGAAAGAAGGACCTTCAGCCTGAACGGAGGAAAAACAGTGAAAGCCTCCCTCAGAAAACGTACGAAAGAACTGACCCTACCAAAGAAAAAGAAGAACCCCCTTCCCTGTCTTCCCCCCTACCTCCCCTCGGCTGTTTTCCCTTACCCCCTTTGTTCCCACCCCATGCCCCTAAAGAGGTAAAGGGAAAGAGTTTTTTTTTTTTTTTTCCTTAATCCTAGATTATCTCGTTTCACTTAAAATCCCACTGGAAATACCCCAGAAGATGCAGCCACAACTCCTCGTCATCCTACACCTGGTCCTGTTGGTCCCAAGAGCGAACCCGTGGCTCGTGCAACAGCCAAAAGAGAACGTCTGGGTAACTTTAGCAAAGTCACTTAACCAACCAGAATTCTGCCTTGGCACCCACGCCACAGAGAACCCTATGTCGACGTGCCTGGTGGGGATTCCTTGGGAACCCCTTGATTTTTGTGCCACCTTTACTGAAGCCCACCCAGCCCACAGCTGGGACAGATGGATAAGGACTCTCCCGCATACCCAAGCTGAACCCCAAGAATTAGACCTTCTGGGGCCAGCTCAACCTCATTTCTGTACAAAATTCAACTCTGAATACAAGTGGCTAGACCCCCCCATAAAACGTGGGAAGCCAAACAATGACGTATCCCCGATGGACAACAAATCATATGTGAAAGGCACATGGTGCGGTTTTGCAGAAAACACTCAGTCCACATCCATTCTGTACCCAAGAGGGCTCCCCAAAGGGGTGTTTCTTATCTGTGGGGATCGGGCTTGGGCAGGAATCCCCTCTCAACTGTACGGAGGCCCATGTACGCTAGGCAAACTCTCCATGTTAACACCAGGAAAGACCCAACTTTTAGCTTGGAAAAACCACACCCAATTAGCCCGTCAAAAAAGAGCCACCCTAGATTTAGATCCAAATTGTGATAGTCATGTGGTATCCTGGTCTTTCTCGAAGAGAGTTGCCGCATCAATATTTTTACCTTGGGTGGCAGTGGCCAAAGCCCTCGGTGAGCTTTCTCACCTGGAGTGCTGGCTTGGAAAACACGCCAACTTAACACTTACGGCGTTGTCAGACCTCCTTGCAGATGAAGAAACCACCAGGAAAGCCACCCTACAAAATCGAGGAGCCATCCACTTCTTACTACTTGCACACGGCCACGGGTGTGAAGAATTTGAAGGACTTCGCCGTTTCAATTTATCTTTGCATGCCCAAAGCATCCACCAGACAACCAAGCAAATACAAGACCAAATTCATCACCTACACACTGAAAGCAACGACTGGCTGCAGGACCTTTTCCATGGATGGGGCATCTCCGGTTGGGTAGCTCAGACTTTAAGAACTTTACTTTGGACAGTGTTTACTATTCTCATTGTATTATGTTCCCTCAGTTGTCTTAAGGGTTTCATTATGTCCCTAACTAGTAAAACTTTCTCCTTATATAATAGAAAAGGGGGAGATGTAGCAGTGGTTCAAGCTCAGAGAATGACATATCCCCTGAAGAATTTCTGGGGACCTAGAAAGTGAGGCCCCTCTGAAGGTAGAGTTAGGTTTGGCCTTGGAAAGGGAGTCGAACTCCCCCCGCCTACCCCTCAGTTAACAATAGCATCTTGTGTCTCCCTCTTTCCTCCCTTACTCCTTCCCGACTGGTCCCTGACCCTCTGACCCTTCCCCGTGTCCTCCCCAGTACTGTTATGAGATAAGTTGCAACCCTCAGAATAAAAGTCTGAATGTTGGGCCATTCCGGGGTCTTTTGCCCCTGAGCCCAAGCAGAGCGGACCCTCGTGTCTTGTGTCTGATTTGGGCTCCGGGCAAGGGAACACTCTCTCTCTCTCTCTCTCAGCAGCTCTCCGGTTTTTAGGACAGCGGCCACCATCCCAGGGAAGCCCAGCTCGCGGCAAGGGGAAAAGAAGTCCCTAGCTGAAGTTGACTTAACAAAAAGGAAGCTCTCAGAACAAGCCGCCGGCCGTCCCTGTGGTCAGCTGTCCGGCCCTCGCCAATGGCCACATCATACAGGGTCACACGCAGATTTGGAAACAATCCCATATCCATGCTTCCCTCTTAAGCAGTTGTGGGCACTGGAAGAGTGAACTTCACTCCCAGTTCAAAGAGCTCATACAGAGCAATCATGTTGTGGTCCAGTAAAGCAACTGGGATTCTGTTTCTCAATAGCCACATATTAGGCTTTTGTCATTCTTACACCTCACCATACTGGGGGGTTAGTACATTTTCATCTATGTGTTCTCCTAAGTGCCTTAGGCATTTATAGACTGCAAAAGACTTTTTTAGCTCCTGCAGAACGAGCCATTCTGATTTTTTTCCCCCCAAAATGAGAGTACACTAGTTTTATCCTTCTCCAGATAATTGTGCATTACCATCTACCTTAGTAATGCCTTATAATAGCAACAACCAAAAACCAGACTTCACAAAGACATCAGCTGCATTTTGCCATTTCCAAACATTTTCTCCTTTTTCCCATCACCATTATTTAGGGCTATTTTGCAGGCTCATTGCTGAGCTAAACTTATGGGGCTGTGCAGTTATAGCTGGGAATGAGGCTCCTGAGGACTTCTAATGGACAACAGCTGTAAATAGCACAGAGCAAAATAAAACATGCTCTCTTTTTCAATTGCTGAATACAGCTTTAACAGCGCTTATCTCTTCAGAATATTGGTACAGAGATCAGCATCTTAAATGAGAGTTTCATTCCTCAGTCAAAAAAAGAAAAATAAAAAGGACTTCCTCATGTCAGAAACCCAGGACAATTTGCCATAATTCTGCTAATTGCAATAGCACGGGGCTGACTGAGACCCGAGTTCTGCTGTTTCTCTCAAGGCTCATCAAAGTCAAGCTTGTCTTACTTAGAGTCAGTGTTGGAAAAGCTCCTAGAGCCTCCCATTCTTAAACCCCAGGAACGATGAGGACAGGGAAAGAGCCCAGAGATCACCTACACTGTTTTCGCTGTGGGTGACAACTGGAGAGCCCCGCTGCCTGCAGGTCCAGCCAAGGAAATCTCTCCATTCCAGTGAAAGTTGCCTTTGAAAGATCCCCTCCTGCCAAACACATCTGTAGCTCTGACATCCCACTCACAGGAGAGTCTTAAGGAAGGTTTGTACAAGCAAGGAAACCACAGAGCTTATTAACTGCCTGTTCCCTTCACAGGAGACATCCCAGCCAAATCCCACATCCAAATGCTGCTCCCCTGGAGTGCTCCCAGTGTGAAAAGTAATGAAGCAGCAAATAGAACAAAGAGCTGATGACATGGCAATAAAACTTGCTACCCCTTGAAACACCTGGAAAACATCAGGAGTCACCCAAATCTATGTTTTACAGCATATCCAGTTACTTTGGAATTATTGCGCAAAGTGCTATTAACAGAGCTCATGAAAGGAGGAGACAGAGCACTGGCCAGCCGTGCTCCATACTCAACTGGCAGCACCATTAAAGAACTGTGCACTCAGTTCAGCTGCTTCACTTCATTCCTGACTTCCAGCACCCCCATAGATGCAGTCCTGACCTGACCACCTCAGTACTACCCAGTACAGCTTACTGGTTTTATACTGGTGTCCAGCTGCCCTTCTCTCTCTGCTCTTTCAGAGCCCCATGGTACAATTTCCCATGCCCTGCTAAACCTGTGTTAAGTACTCTCAACCTCAGGTTCTCTCATACACCTCCTCCCAGGACCAGAACTGAGCTTAAGTCTTCAGAATCCTGAGGCCAACACATAGGCAGCTCCTTTCCAAGTTCTGAGGAAGCTGCCAGAAAGCTCAGGTTAGCCATTTATCTCTGCAAAGCCCACATAACACATAACCTTCTCTGGGAACGTAAATAATAAAAAGAGAGAGTAGAGGAGACTTTTCCTGCTACATAAAGCCTTATCCAACAAATCATGTCTCCTTACACCGTGTTACATTTCAACATGCTCAGAATGTAACATGGCATCAACAATACCCAAGGTGGGAGACTAAAGAACCACTGATTCCTCTTGCTAAATTTCAAGCAAAGAACCTTTGAGTGATAATTTTACTAATGCATCACCTAATTCCCATCTCTCCTTCTCTTCACTCATTTTTTATTGTGGATATATGCATGAAAATGAGAGCTTTGTTCTTCCACTCATGCTAACTTGCTGCTTAATCTCCTGCCTCTAGGGGTCCTCCTCTAGTCATGTCATCACCAAGGTTCACTAAGAGGTGACTTTGATGTCACTAATCGTGACATCAGTTGGGGAATAAGAAGCCTGAAAGAAAAGAACAAAACGCCATTAACACAGCAGTGTCCCTCATCAAAAGGAGCACAGAAAGGAAATGAAAAGCAGTTTCAGATGCTCTGATCTGGGCTGCTGTTCTAAATGATTTCAAGCTGGGGTTGGAGCCATGCCATTTGCAAAGGGACAGGGCATTGAAATAACACAGGGCTAGGTTTTTTTAAGGAGTCAAAGGGAATTATATAAACAGCATGTGAAAAATACAACTTAGATCTGTGCCTTGGGCTGAAAGTTTCTGGCTGCGCCTCTGCACACTTCACTTTCCTTTGCACAAGTCCAAGGCCATTAAGACACAGGCTTCTTTTTCTCCTTTGTCTAAATACAGCATGACCACCATGAGCATTACACAGATCAAAGGGCCAAGTTTGCCCCAGGATACAGTGGAGAAAAACCAAGAAAGCAAAGCTTTCCCTTCCAACTTAATTAGCTGTGTTTACTACAGGCTATTCTGTGAGTAAATGATGGGTAAACAGGAGGACCATCAGATAGCTCCTCCATGCATGTCACAGCTGCATCATGTCCTGGATACATCTTACAAGCCTAAGGCTGCAGAGTTATGAAAAGCCAGAGAGAAGAGAGGGTACAGTGTGATGTACAATGAATAGATTAAAGAATATTTGTAAAAAGCATCAAATAATAAGATCACAGAAAATTATGAGCCTGATCTGGGGCAGAATGTGTGTCAGATACTTTTCTCCCCTCCTAAAGTTTTTCCACAAGTTCCCAGACTTACAGTTGACTTAGGACAGAATAATTCTTTCCTGCCCATCTCCTCCCATACCAGATTGCTCTCTCCTTGCTGTGCCTGTTTTTGGCTAAATGCTCCAAAAGCAGACACATCTTAATATAGAGGCAAAATGCAATCTAGCAGGATTAGCTGTTGTTTTACAGAATTATCAATGAGCTATTCCTTTCTTAAATATTTCTGTATTATATGTATAATTACTGTTACCTGTGGCAAAGAAGGGAACATTACAAATCATCTCAGCGGCCTGTTCTCTACCTTTGTAGCTTGGTGGGGAAGTTTCAGCCTCGAAGTTGCTTGGCAACTGTCCCGGTTTAGGGCAAATATTTAGGAGGAAACCTCTGGGGGGTCTCCTCTAGGAAGAGCCGATTCCAATCACCCCTCCCCCTACTGGTCCAGGAAGAATTTCCTTAGAGAAAAGTGAAAAAAACTATTTATTTAACAAATAGAATATTTACAAGTATAGGGAAA
>JAHLSL010000030.1:21863-34441 GCA_025920805.1 Petroica traversi | reverse complement strand
GGGACGATTGGGGATACAAACAGGTCATATGGCTAACCCAGGACAACAACCTTCTTTTGTGTACATGCTTTATGAATTCATTCACCTCTGAATCAGAGATGATCAGGGAGCTGAATATGGGTACAGACTGCCCAGCCTCAGTTCAGCTTGACATCCTACTAACACTGGGTTTGAACTTCAGGAAATTGGAAAGCAAGTTGTCAAGCCTGTTTTGGGGCAGGTTCCAAAATCCCAAGCTCTTAAAGCAGCAGGAACAACCACCGTTATTTAGCAGGACCTTCAGTAAGAGAGAAGGCAAAGGAAACCCACATGAGCTAACTCCAGCTCAAACCAAAGCATACTTCTTGGGGAAGATTAGGGAACAACTGAACCTAATTTTAAGGACTTACACCCGTGGAAAGCCTACTATAACCCTTTGCAAATTGTTTCAGATTTTAACCAGCACTGTTGGGGAAGATGAAATAGGAAAGCCTTATAGATATGATTACCTTGCAAAAGATGCTGAAAATATGGAAAGTATAGTCGAGATTGGGATGAGGACAAGGTTTGAGTTAAAGAGTAACTAAGAAACAATGGTATAGCTGACTGAAGGTAATCCTCCTTCTTGATAGAACAATGCCCTCTGCCCAGGCAGGTCCAAAGGTCAGAACACACCATACCTGCCTGGTAGGAGATTCCCAAAAGCAGTTTTTTTTAAGGTTTAAAATATAATCCTGTATGGTAATGTAATGATTCTTATAGGTTGCATGCAAATATTGTAGAGTTTGTAGCTTGTTTCAGATTGGTTAAAGAGAATTAGAATATTCAACAGAGAAGATGATTTATTGTACTGTAAACGGCAAATCACTCTCTTTTTGCTCTCTCCTTTTGCCTCTTTCTCTGGCCTGTTTTGAGCTGTGTCTTGCAGCCCAGCAAGCCTCTCACACCCATGCTCTTTCAGAATAAATTCCCATGCTCTAAACCCATCTTTAGAGATCGCTTCTATTTTACCCTCATAACCGAATTCCACAGAGTTAAATCCTACACAGCACTCCCATCCAAGTGTAGAAATTTCCAGAAATTTCCAAACCACTGCATCATCCAGTCGTGGATACACCCACTCAGCATTCACTGGCATATCCTGTGTCACTCCGCACATCCTCTGAGCTGCTCAGATACCATCAGACTTCAAAACTGAAATCACGCAGGCACCTTATGAAGCTGCTACCTCCTCCCAGAGCTGTCTCTAGCAGAGGAGCTCCTCTGCCTGGGTGTGCTTCCCACACCTGTGCTCTTTGCTGCCATCCATCTCTGCTCCCCTCAGCCACATTCTGAGGGCATGAAACCAATCTGGGGGACAGCTGGTTAGGAAATAGTACTGCCAAGAAATATCAGGATCAGGGGATTCCAGCAGATAAGTGATGAAAAGCAGCTGCAAAAATGGCAGCTCTCCTGGCACCTACACCAGAACATGTCACAGCCCAGGCAAGGAACACTCTGTTACTGCCCTCTGCTCAGCCCAGTTAGCAAAACCAAATACCTGCAGTGCTGTGCCCACTGCTGCCCACCACAGGTTAAAAAAATTGATAAAGACTGAAGATTATATTGAAAATCATAGAATGTTTAGAAGTCTTAGGCAGAAAAATTGGAGAAAATGGGTTTCAGACACAGAAAGAAAAGATGAACAGAGAGGAAGGAGAAATAGCCTTTAAACTGCAAAAGGTTGCTATAAAAAGATTGCAATCAGCTGTCCTCACTGTCCACTGGGACTAGGCTGCATAAAAAGAAACACAAGTTACTATCAGCTAAGCCAACCTGTGGTGACCTGACTGCCCTCACTGCTGTGCTTGAATGTTTGCCCTCCCTCCTGCTAAGTTCTTGTTCACAAAGTCCTGTGCCAAGAAACTACACTACAATACCCAGAACAGTGTCAGGAGAGGCCTGTAGCCACATAAGTCAGGATGGCTCCTTTAGAAACTTGGTTCACGATTCCCTTTATTCCTCTGGAATTAGAGCTCTCTGTTCTGAGGGCTGCTTGAATGGTTATTCCAGCCCACAAGGCAGCTCTGCCACCTCCTGTGCTCTCTGATGCAAGATGTCTGCTTACTATTTAATGTTAGCCATTTTGAGCCATGTTAACCATTAGCCATTAATTAGGGGCTAATCAGAAATATTTCATAAAATATTTCATCATTATATTTTGACATAATTAGGGTTTCTTCCCATATACAGAACATAATTATTTATGGAAAATTCTGTTTTACCTGCTCATTTAGTGGCAATCTTACCAGTTCAAGATTGGAGTAATATACTTTCTGGGATTTCTTTCATTAGTAATGGTCTCCCAAAGCCCCTCTATTACCCTTTAGATTAGCATTTTTCAGGTTCTGTGCATGTATCCCTTGAAAGGCATGAGCAGCAACCATTAAGACCAGTTCCTACATGATCTAGGTAGCTGATGTAGGGAGCTCCAGAGTCTCTGTCAGAAGGCAGGCAAGGATCTATCACCCCCTGCTCCTATAACACACATATTATGGCTTTAATTTGTTCTGTGGCAGCAGGCAATTTCAGATACTCAACTATTTCGTACTGCCATGGCCAGGCCATCAATCCATGTGTTTTTCAGGCAGCATGGGAAAAACATAGACTGTCTTGAAGAGATGCAAGGCTTCTGAGATCCGGCAAGTAGTAAAAACATATTTTCAAGTTAGGCATGTATGTGACTTTCACCTTCCGGAGTTTTTGCACAAGGACAACAATGCTGTCCTGAGAGAAGAACTAGAACATTGCCCTAAACTGTCCCATGCCTGAAAGAAGGTGCAGGCTGGAGAGGAGTACAGAGAGACCTGAATGACAGCTGCTGTAACAGGCAGAGTGCAGAGATCCATAGAGTTGTACAATCCATGGGCTCTTTTCCAAGAGAGAGATTTCATCTGAAATGAAATCAGGCAGGAGGAACAGGCTGAAAAAGCTTCTGTTGTCATAAAAATATCTCCCCGGGTAATCCACAGTGATGGAATAAGGAAACCCTGATAATTTATGTGACAGTTTAATGGGATTTTGATGACATATGATACTTTAGAAAGAATCTGCCCAAATAGGACAGACAGGACTTTAATAAGGCTTCAGCTCCAAACCAGCAATATTTTCACCCCTTGCTTTTACATTTCCTTCTACATACCCACTGCTCCCTCACACCTCATCTTTCTCATTTGCAAGGCACATTTCAACACTGTAAGAGTAACAACTGCACTTTCTGGTTAGATCCTCTGTGAGAAAGGCTTCTGAGTATCTGATCAAGGGATCAAGCTGCCTTTGTACCTCCAGGGCAGAGCATCACTGAGCTGCGAACTCTGAGGCATGAGCTGCCCTCTGGCCATGTCCCCTGCTCTGAGGATGGCACTAATAGCTTCTGTGCAGAATTTAAGGGCAGCAGATGGACAGTCTGGAGCAGGAGCTGCTGGCAGAGGGGATGCCCCCAGAACACACCCCAGGAATAAATGGCTTTCACACAGTGAGCAATGCCTCAGTGCCCATGTCCTTCCTGTGAGGGACACAGCCTCTACCCCCAGTACAGCCTTGTGCCCTTCACTGCCATCCCTCCCAGAGCAGGAGCAGCACAAGGGGAAATCACTCAGAGTGACAAACTCTGGTGAATCCAGGGTTAATGGCATGAAACTCCACAAAGAAACACTCAGACTGAATATCAGAGTTACTCTAAAAAGTCTCCCCTGTGGAGAGGTGAAAGTTAACATTAAAACCCCATTGCCCAGAGCACAAGAATTCATTTTGTACACAACAACCTTGCAGTGGCTGGGGACAGAAATAACCCAACAGGAATTTGTTTTCCTTGCTAACTTGAATGGATCCAGTTGAGAAGCCCTTATTTTGCTAAATTCTCCTTCTGGGAAATCCAGGCATGAAAGGAATGGTAAAAACCTGGGTGAGGATCTCAACATCTTGCCCACTCCAAGATTAACTTGGAACCTGCAATGGGGCCTGTGAGCCGTAAAATGGGCATGAGAAATGGAGCAGCTGCCAGTGTTTCTTTCACCACTGGGAATAACAACCAAGTTTAACAGGAAAACAAGTTCTCCCGTGTAGAACTTCAAGCTGTTCTGCTCTACAGAAGACAAACTTTTCTTTAGGAAAAAAAAAAAACAAAACAACTCTTTACTCTTTATGCAGAACATATTTTAAACCCACCTATTACCACCTACAGCATAAAGTAATGTTTATTCTTAAATATGTGTTGTGCTTTTAAGTGGCACAAATCCATCTCTCCCTGACTTGAAGTCTTCCTCAGGGAATGACTTGAAAGTAGTAAAATATATTGAAAGAAAGTACAATCAGAGCCTCTCATTGTCAAAGTAATAAAATATCAATTTTTGTTAAGATAAAAAAAAATCAGATTGTGTCTGATAGTAAAAATTAAATATCAAATCAAGTGAAAACCAAAAATTTATCACTCCAGAATCAGTCAAACAGGGAATATTTCCTAAAAATATTATTCTGTATTTCTCCTGCAGTAAGCAAACGATGAGAATTTTAAATTGTGTGTTTTCTTACATATAAAAAAACTCAGAGGAAAAAGGAAATAAACAGAAAGTCTAAAAAAAGATATCTTTTAGCACTTCACTATGTCAACAGTTTCACAGTAAAGGACCTTCTGCAGGTTGACCTCATTTGTGGCATCACTAAATTGACTTTTACATCATTGCTATCCAAGTCTATCCTAAATCTTGGAACTGCACTGGCCAGAGCTGATCCCAAAGGAAATTCTTGCTTTCCACCAACAGAGATCAATAAGGTAAAACTGTCTCCAAATTTTGAATAATAAATCTTGTCTTCAGGGCAAGGTCTTAGATGAATTCCCCAAACACCTGAGCAAAAGAACACAAATAAGAGGTCTACATAAAAAGTCTTTCAATCAGATCATCAAGAGAGGAAAACTGCTGCTGGCCCAATGATCTTGTATCATGACACAAGCAGCACCATGTTTCATCTCCTAGACTGCATGACATGTTGTGTGACAGACCAGAAGCAGAATATAAGTTTTCCAAGAGAAACAGCAGAGATGAACCTTGAAGTTCTCAACTAAGTTTATACCATATTGTTTTTCCAAGCAGTTCTATTATTGAGACACCCTAAGGATGAAGAAGGAATCAGGCTCATACAGCAAAATCTGAGTCCCAGAGTACTTGACAAAACTAGGTGGAACAAAATTTGCCACTGCATAAAGCAGATAACATGCAGAAATTTCAAACGGGCTGTGGAAAGACACACTAAGCAGTCCCTATCTCAGATCAGCAAGTTCTTCCCTTCAGATGTTTGCAAAATTATGTCTAATTAATGATGTCTTCCTGCATCAATCACTGCAGGGAGCAGAGTGCCAAGTTAGGAAGAGTAGTCTGTTCAAGAAAATAAGATGCTAGGAAGGCTAGGGCAAGGAAAAATGTTTTTATCACCACAAGTTGCTACAAAGCATAGAAAAAGGCTCTCGTGAATAAAGGAGTCGGGCTGCAGAACAGTCTTGGCAGAAGAAACAGAAGCAGAACGTGTGATGTCCTTCCATGTATCACTGCAAAAGTGGGAGCTTTCACACAGGAGAGCTTTTTATTCCTCATAGTTTCCTAAGTGATACTAAATTTATTTAAAAAGCATTCTCCAGAAGGTTCTTTTAGGCAAATAATTCAACAGCACAATTGATGGCTCCTAATGGGTTTGCATTTCTGATGTTTAGTACACAGACTGATTTCATAAAGCTGATACTGTGATGTTTCCTCAGTCCCAGTGCCTTTCTGCACTTCCACAGCAGAACTTGGAACTTTTCCAACTGACCTTGCCCCAGAATCGTTTCTCTACAGCTCATTCACTCTATACAGCCTGCACAACTCACAGCATGAGCTCCTTTCTTACATGCCATAAGAAACACTCATATCAAAATCATTATATTCCAGAGTATTCACTGCCACTTCATCTCCTGCTCTGTAAACTGAGTGCTTTTAAAAGAAACACGTATTTATATATGAGAAAGTCCCTGTAAATCACAGTCGTGACAGGCTAATGGCTAGCATTGCAAAGATGATTTATCTTTCTGCTGTATCTAACAAAGCTTCTTACGCCAATACCTTGTTTTCAAAACATGAGGAGACTTCTAATTGATGCTTTCTAACTGCAAGAATATACAGCTAATTGTCCTGGGTTGACTGTAAGATCCTTGTATCCCCAAATCGTCCCTCCTGCTTATGCTGGCTATTAAGTTCTGCAGCTTTAAGTTGTAGCGGTGGTTCAAGCCCAGAGAGTTTCTTCCCCCCTGAGGAATCTGTGGAGACCTGGAGAATGAAACCCCCCTGGGGTGGAGTTGAAGGTGGTTTGCCCTGGAAGGGGGGGGTCGGGCTCCCCCTGTCCCTCAGCTCACAATGATATTTTGTATCTCTCTCTTTCCTCCCTTCCTCCTTCCCGATTGGTCCCTGACCCTTTCTTCCTCCTGGGACTGGTCGACATCTCGTTGGCCCAAGACACTAGGACAATCCCCGCCCCCGATTTCTACAGCCGGGGCCTGGCAATCAGCCCCCCCCCACTGGAGAACTGAACCGGACTGAGATGGACTCTGAATCTACCATCTCTTCAGAGGAAGGAGAGGTTTCATTGTTTTCATATTATCCAAATTTGTTTTCTATGCTTGTGAATATTCTATTTGTTAAATTAATATTTTTTTCCACTTTTCTCTAAGGAAATTTTTCCCGAACCTGTTTGGGGGAGGGGTGGTTGGAATCAGCTTTTCTAGAGGAGACCCTCCCAGAGGTTTCCTCCTAAATACTGCCCTAAACCAGGACGTTGTTAGAAGAAGGATCTTGGGAGTGTTCTGATTTAAAGGGTATGGTCTAGGGTATGAAATTAAGGAGCAAGCCATCAGTGATGAGCAGAAGTACAGTTTCAAGTCTATTGACAGTCATTCTCCATAGCTAGCAGGGCCATCACCTTTGCCAGCACAGACATATAAGCATCTCATTACATACTATTGGTCCTTCAGAGTTAATAATGGCTAAAAATGGGGAGAATAGGGACAGTGGGGACATCACAGCCACTGACATTCCCAGAGCCCTTCATCTGCTGTTCCTTACTCTTCCAGCCTCTGGCCAGTAGCTCTTTCTGAAGCTCAATTCCCATGGCTGCGTTGTGCCTCATGGTGACCCTCTAGCTGTTGTTTTTGTGCCCTTTCAAAAAGCTTGACAGAACTGTCACAGAAGGAGCTTGGCACCTAGAAGCTGTGGCAGACACGATATGACCTGATTCATAAAACACAGCTAAACAGCTTGGGCTGCCAGAGGCCAGGATTTACAGGACTGCGCTTAAAAATGGCCTTCGATGCCTGCTCTGCTAAATGCTCTTCCCTCCTGCTCAGCAATAACAATTCCCAAGTTGTGTGAGGGTGACTTGCAACACTGCAAAGCGACAAAGCAGGCAAGACACTAGAGACACTAATCTTGTTAGAGCCTACTCTGTCCACTGCTGCTCAGGACAGTAAAGGAACGACCTCAGCTCTGGCTGCACCTTTTACACAGGGCTACAGGGGTAGGAAGGACTGAAAAATAAAAATAGGATAATAATTTTTTCAAAAATTCCTCCAGCACAGTGGGCACAATGGAAAAAAATTAAGTCAGAGATAGTTTCTGCTGTGTTATCCACTACAGCCTCATTTTTACAATAAAGGCCTCTCTGCATTTTTATTTCCAGCAGGCACAGCCTGATCAGCAAGGAACTTAATGCCCTCCCATCCAACTACCTATTTTCTTCAACTCTGCTTCAATCACTCGTTACAGCCTTCTGTTAGGTGCTTGCCATGGGACTTAAAAATCCTCTGGGAGACCTGTCAAAGTCACACTGATGCCAGTGATAATGAATTCCATCTCACTCATTTTCTCTTGAAGCACTTCATACACTGAAGATTACATGTTTCAAGCATGTTCCAAGTTATGAAAGTAAGGACTTACAGAAAAATCAAGTAGTTATCCAAGGATAAAATACATATCAATCAGAGCTGGAAGCTCAACAGCTGTTTCCCAAGCCCCAGTCAAAGAATTCTGTGCCATCCACATTCACCCTAGAAGTGAATTTCTACATAATCCATTACTTCAAATCACTGCCTCCTCTTTTCATTAACTATGAAAATGAATTGAATTGTGCACTCAGACATAATTAGTAGAGCCCTCAGCCATCTTATTTGTCTTATATCAAAATCAACTGTTATTTTCATTCTGGAACCCACCCATCCTTCTCAAAATTATCAAGCACACACACATTTGCAGAGTGCTATGGTATTCCTTTATTCATCACTATCATGTCATGTTTTCAAACTAGGGGAAAAAAAAGCAAAAGATGATATGAAAGTGGTAAGGGAAGAACAAGGAAATGAAATAGAATGTTGTAGTAGGTATCTCTGGCTTTCTTGAAAAATAAAGTGGAAAAAAAAAGGAAGTACTAAGTTTTCCACAAGTCCTTCCTTACCTGTGGGCCAAGACACACTCCAACCCCATTCTGACTTCTTCCTTTACTCATCACTGCTGCCCACATCATGTTTTAATAAAAATTTCAACCTATTTAATTTAACCTCATTATTTCAATGAGATGGAAGCAGCAGCCAGGCTAAGCCAGAAAAATATTCAAAACAGTTCATTAAACAAATTCCGTGGGAAAAAATGGAGTAAAAGCTTATAAAAAGGATTGCCAAGTGGCAAGGAAAATTACCCCCCCCCCCCCCCCGCCAAGTAGCACGACAATTGCAATTGATAGAGCAAATTAAATTCTAAATGCACTGGTGTTTTAATAGATATAATTTTCCAAGTGTTACTGCCACATAATAAGTGCCCTGAAATGATACAGAAGTCCAAGTTTGGCTGTCTGGGAACACTGGTGCACTTTGCAGTATCTACCATGTCACTTGTCAACTCCTTGATCTTATCAGCACATTTGCAGTCTGGGCAGAGCAACTGTCTCCTCTTGGTTTTTATTTCTATTTCTGCATTAGAAACAGGTGGGCAAGCTCAGAGAGTTAACAAGTTTCTCTTTGATGCAGAGATGGACAAATCCTCTCATTAACAGGACGGCCTTTTAAAAATCATTATGGGGTATTTTTAGTCCCATTTGATTTTGCTATTTCTGTATAATTGCAGCCCATTAATCACAAATACTTGTTTCTATAATCTGTCAGTTATAGGCAACAAGCAGTGTCAGCCCATGGCATCTGCAAACTACTACTTTCAACATATTGCTGGCTTTCTGCTATAAGATTTGCTGCATCAGTCACACAGGAATGGATCTTATTCTCCAGTTACAGAAATTAAACTCAGTTAAACAGGTCAGGCAGAAATCTGCATAGACCCTCCCTGCAAAATCAACTTACAGGTGGGAATTAGAAATAGCAGGTGTTCAGAATTACAGATATAAAACCAGGAGGAAAACAAACACATACCATGTATTGAAAATATGCCTCCTCACTCAGTAATGCTCTTGGCTAGATTAATATTAGGATCAGCACACAGAAATAACATTTGATTAAGATCAGCACATAGAAATAGTGTTTGCTACGTTTCACAGGAGTGCAGAGCCCCTCACATGGATGTGGGCAGAGGAGCTGAACAAACTATCTGCTTGCAGCTCTGGCAAACATACACTAAAAGCTGTTCCATACAATCCAAACAACTCCAGGCATTTGTAATACATGACTAGCTAGGTCAGCCTTTATCAGACAAAAATGCATGGCTTGGAACATTAAATCCAGAAATTAGATTGTTGTTTTCCAGAAAGTTTTCAAAGCCTTGAGGTAACAGCTGAATAACTTTTCTATTTTCAAGTCAAACTCAGTAGTCAGTCTCTCCAAACCAGTCAGCCAAGATTTAAAAGCACCAAGTTCCCAGTTTAGAAGGATAAAGGTGAAAGCAACACCAAAGTTATAACACCACCCACACTGTTTCCCAACAGTCTGTTAGTTCTGGGTGTTGAGAAAGAGTTTGCCTGGGCAAGCTGAAGCTTACTGTTAGAGTGAGAAATTCAAGAGTCACAGGATCATGAAAAATCTACCTCAGAGTAGCAGAGCTCCCTGTCAGCAGGGCTCACTCTGGGTTCTGTCACAGCCTAGCAGTTCTTTAACACAAACTGTGCAAGACTTGACAAACTATCCCCAAGCTGAGCTCCCAAACTAAAAGCAATGGTTTGCTAGAAGAGTGGCAGATCCCACTTTTTGCCAACTTTGCCCAATCTTGCTATCTAAAATAGCTTGCTCCCACAAGATCATCAGGCATCAGAAAACAACATGTATCTACCTCAATCTGTGTATCAGCACAGCTTTTCTGGAAGAGAAAAGAAAAAAATATTGAACCAGAAACAAACCTGCTCCCTGCAATGGTAGGAGTAGTTGTGTGGGTCTGACAGCAGCTGCTACATGTGCTACACCCCCTGGGATTCCCAGCTACAGATGACTCTTCCATAAGGCCAACCTTCCAGCTATCCTGCTCCCAACACTCTGATCACAGCTTGACTAGCAGTTATCAATGAGGAGGTACAACCAAACAGAAAGGAAAACAACTAGTCATATTCCTACTGTTACAAAATGCCAATTGCTTACCTTACTGAAGGCTATAACCTGAGGAACTTCTTGCTGACCTTTTAATTCAAGGGGCAAGAGTGATCCACAGACTGCCCCACCATCCACACCTTCAGCACTGCTGACCAGAAGCAGCTAGTTTAACACAGGTGTCCAAAGACAAACCCAACTGCCTTCAGGACAACCTACTTTATACACCAGCAGGTGCTCCAGACCTTCTGATTTGTGAAAAACAACCACCTGTGTAATATGATACGTGACAAACTGGGCACAGCTGAAGGAACCCCTTCCTGGCCTAGGCTTTTACATTGAGGCCCAAACATTGACTCTTCACTCCTTAGCAAGAACATTACTCCTATCAATATTCAGTCTCCAAAGACAATCTGACTCTAAAATTACATCCTTCCTCTCACAGCCCATCTCTGCCACATTGAGGAAATATTTACCTCCATTCAAATGCTTCTCTGGCTGACTTGCACAGTACCACAGTGACTTTTTAGCACATGCCCCACAGGGCTGTATGTGACTAGAATTTATGGCCAGGCATGGGAAACGTGCAACTCACAGAAACCCACTGATTTGGGGTTTTTTTGCCACGACATAATTTGGAGTTGATAATAGAAACCCAGTAGCAGTTCAAAGCTTGTTCACCACTTGAGGGAGTAAGAGCTACCTGGGGGCTCTGTTGGGTTTTATTTCAATACCTTGATTGGCCATTGCGGACTACAGGTACAGGCTTCTCATGAACTGTTTCCACCTAAGGGAGAAAAGATTAATTTTTTCCCCTTCTGTTAAGGCAAGAATTTGGGCAACCTGTCACTCCCATAGAAGTTTGCATGTCCACTGCAATGAGGATTGGTCCTGGGGTGTTGTAAGACAGGCATATTCAAAGAAACTGGCTATAAATTTCCAAAATGTTATAAGAAATACAGACAACAAAAACATTTTCAGTTTCATTGATAATTTTCAATCTCTTCTAGCAAAAATACAAGTTGTAGGACACTCCTGTGAGAAGACCCTTCTGAAGCACTTGACAAACCAATCAAGAAATAAAATAATTATGACTAAAATATGCTAATTTAGAATTTCAAGATGTTTAATTCATTAGTATATCAGAAAAGGCTCTTATGGTCTGGAAGTCTGGAGCATTGCCAGCACTAAACACTGCTGAGAGAATCATAGAATATCTTGGGTTGGAAGGGACCCACAAGGATCATCAAGTCCAACTTGTCATATTCTAGCCCAAGTCCATACCAATCAAGAAGATATTGATAACTTATATTGCAAAAAATCTGCCTTTATACAGATAATTTCCTCTCTAGAAAGGACACGCAAAGGTTATAAGTCTCTTGGGGCAGAAATAAGAGCGTCATATTTCAAAGAAGAAAAAGGCAGCTGAACAAGTGCTGAAAAAAGTGCTGCAGGATTTTCTGCTCTATCCCCTAAGCAGAGGAGGGCTTAAAACAAATATCCACATTTCAGAAGGAACTTTATTTTTAAAAAAATGCAGAACATGGCAGCTTAATAACGAACACCAAATAAGGTGCTTGTTCTGCCATCATGCTGCATTAGGCAGAGGGTGGGACAGAGTGAGAGATTACCCTAATATTTACTTTCTCTCTTTGCTAAAAATGCTGTCTTTACTTCAAAGCCCAGGTTTAGCATCCTTGTTCAGTGCTTTCTGTCCATTTCTAGACTGCTGGGATTCAATATACTTATATGCATTTTGCCAGGCTCACAGAAGGCTGACCACTGTGTCAAAGCTGTGCTGGCAGAGTCAGCTCCCCCAATGCTGGGATTCAAAGAGCATTTGATACATTGTGGAGAGTTGTGTGGGAAGCTGGCTAGCAGAGCACGGCCATAATGGAATTCAGCTAGTTAAGCGATAAGTGGCAAGGACACTGGGCAAGGTATCCTTGCATAGAGCGAAAACGGGATGTGTGGGAAAAAGGAGAGAACTCAACACCTGCAGACTACAATAACATACGAATAG
>JAHLSL010000030.1:0-16863 GCA_025920805.1 Petroica traversi | reverse complement strand
GAGACTTGTTGATCATCATCGGATGTGCTTGTCTCCCGTCGTTCCCGACAATACATCATGAAAAATGCTGTCCTCAGCCTGCAGACAACCATGTGTCTGTTACACAAATTTCATATTCCATTCAACCAGCTTCCATCTTTATGGCAGCAGGCTGGATGCTCAAACAGGAGCATAGTTTTGCAGAATTTTGAGTGCTCTTTTTGCAAGGAGCTGCCAATGCTGTTGTGACTGGGATATAAAAAAGTAAAAGTAGAAGAGATGTTTGAAATTGAAAGACAATCTTGAAAAATTTTCAGCACACACCGTCAGTGTTGCATATCTGGAGAGCATTGCTTTGGTTTCAGATGCTTGAGAAACTGTCTATTCAAGTGGAAAAAAAACATATTCTCAGTTCTGTAATTATTTAGCACTGTAGAACACATGACAATTTTATTCAGCCTTTCTTCACTGCTGTATTAAAATAGGATAACAGTTTTCACAACAGCTGACTCTTCCTGTCACCAAAAACAACGTGTTTGGTACAAAGTGAGAGAGGAATCAGCACCACTGCCTGGCAGCCCTGCAAATTAGGGAAAAATCTTCAAAACAAAAGAATACACAGACACAAAACTCATTATTGCAGATGCAAGGATAGAGAAAAAAGGAATTCTCCAGTGTTCTACAATCATCTCAATCAATTTCTATGCAGAGTAAAATCTGTTCACTTTTAGCTATAATCACAAATAAGGAGAAGAGATAGAGAACAGATGACAGGAAAAAGAACAGGTCTGTAAATGGAATATTTTAAGGAAATAAAATGTTGGTGGACACCTTCTGCATGAGATTTCAATTTGGTCCACATTAAGTACCTAGAAAGCTACAAAAACAGTCTGAGATTACATCTCCTGTTCCCATTCAGTGGAAATGGAGGAACCACCCAAGGAGCACGGCTTTCTTCAGTTCTTGGTTTCTCTCCTGAGATCATCATTAATAGCAGCAATGCTTTTTTCTTCTTGTATGACATTTGCACTGTGGAAATGTCATTTCAAAGACCTTTCCACAGAAACCAGTCAGCACCCAGACAGTTCTGGGGAGGTGGATTGGCCCCCATTTGGCAGATATTTGTGGCCTGAGGGTCCACCAGCAGTGGCTGTGCTGTTTGCTGTGTGCTGGAGGGAGGATCACATGCAGTAACAGTGGAAGAGCAGATGTGCTGCTGGTGTGAGCTGCTGCCAGCCAGCACAATTCCAGGTTAGCACTCCAGATGAATTGCTACAGGCAGCCCTTCTGCCTGCTGAAAATATCATTACCAATCAAAGCAGGTCATTCCACCTCCTTATTTTGACATTATTAGATGAGAGCTTCCTTTAAGGAGTGCAGCTTCCTTTGGGGCAGATTGACTCCAATAAGGTGTTGAACTAATTTGATCCCCGTAGAGAGATTTCTGTTAGAGAATGGGCATGGAGTGTATTTGACAGGACTGGACAATCCAAGCCTGCACACTGTGCACGTCCCGCACGTAGCTCAAGGAGTAGGAGAAGCAGATGGGCTTCAGTGTCCTTGAACAGGGAAATAGTTATGAGAAGAATGCACAACACAGGTTACAGAGCCAGATAACAGAATCACAGATGTTCGCACACCCCACCACGAGCACTGTGCGTGATGACCAATTAGGCTTAGCTGTAGGCGCGTGCATTTGAGCTATGAACCAATTGTGGAGATGCCCTTGCCGTGTGATAGTCTAGTAAACATATAAAAGTGTGTTATTTTTAGCAATAAAGGGAGAACGATTGATAACCACATTGGTGTGTGGCGTTACTCTGGCCCCTCTCCCGCGGGGCCCTCTTTAGATCCCTGTTTCACTAGGAGATGTGTCATCTCCAGGTTTGAAAAAGTTATTCAAGAGAGGAGAGCTTGAGCCTTTCATAATTAACATGCAACACTGGTTGCCACTCAGGGAGCAGGCACAGTTATAATAACTCGGAGTCAATAACTCATAAACTATAATGCATTATTAATCAATTATCGAGGCCTGAATTACATTTAATGAGATTAAGCTGATTGGAGCACTAAGCTGTTTGAATCATATTGATTTAATCAATGTGCTTAATTAAACTGTGTACATTTTCCACATGATCATTATTTCCCAGTATCCTGCATAAGTGGCCCCTGCAATTCACATCCTCTGCTGTTCTTTGCTCAGGAATTGCTCTTTGCTGCAATTTATATTTAAAGGTAAAGGGCTTGTTTCCTAGAAAAAGATCAAAGTTGCAAAACAATCATCTATATAGCTTATACAAGCAAATTGAGAAATGTTAGAATGTGTTTTAATAAAAAAAATGTTTTTTCCCCAGCAACTGTGTCTTTTTTATTCCACAGGCTTAAGATGAGACCAGGTAAAGACACCTCATTAGTCTCACTTCATCCCTCATTCCAGCTCCAGGAGCATCTACACATTCAATGGCGTGAGCATCCTACCATATCTATCCCAAAAACATTACTCTGTCCTTCTTTAGAAACATGCTTACACAAAAAATGTTCTTCAAATCCCCAGAAGACTACATTTAAGATAAGCAGGTGTCATTATCTTTTTTTTTTTTTTTACAATATTCATAATGCTTTCCCCAGCCATGCATAAAGAGGACATGTGATGACAGAAAAGCTACTCAAAGTGACAGGTAGCACAGATGTAAATCCATTTGCTAGTGTCATTTTTGTTTAATTTCCTGCACCTCTGTTGCTAATTATCTGGGACATTTTGGGTTAATGTTAAACCCCAAAATTCAGATCTGTAGTGCTACCCACTGCTGAAAGGATACTCATCAGGTGTGTGTACACATAACACACTGAATAATCACTATTATTAATGGGGATGACAATGGTACGATCAGCCATGAAGAGAGTTTTGTAATTGCTTTGGGACTGTTTGAATCATAACCAGAATGGAACCTACACTACATCACATCTCAGAGGTGTCCTGCCCCTTCCCTCCCCTAACTAAAGGTGAGAGCAAATCCACCCCAACTCAGGGTACAGACAGGAAACTCCTGCTGAGAAACACTCTCATGGAAGCGTAGAGTGCACACTGTTCTTTTCTGACCAATCATTTTGCTTTGGTGGTTTTAATTCCAACACTCTGTTAACATTAGCAACATATCAGTGTCCTTTACTTTCTTAATGAGAAGACAATTTTATCATTACCTGAGCATCAGTTTTTAGATATTTTCCTTACACTTCTTTGAATAGTTAATCTGTTCATTTGCTCTGCCACTTAGAACAGTTTCCTGCAGCCGATGGCGTGGGCCGGACAGCTGACCACAGGGACGGCCGGCGGATCGGCGGCTTGTTCTGAGAGTTTCCTTTTCGTTAAGTCAGCTTCAGCTAGGGACTTCTTTTCCCCTTGCCGCGAGCCAGGCTTCCCTGGGATGGTGGCCGCTGTCCTAAAAGCCGGAGAGCTGCTGAGAGAGAGAGTGTTCCTTTGCCCGGAGCCCAAATCAGACACAAGACACGAGGGTCTGCTCTGCTTGGGCTCAGGGGCAAAAGACTCCGGAATAGCCCAACATTCAGACTTTTATTCTGAGGGTTACAACTTATCTCATAACGGTACAGGGGAGGAAACGGGGAAGGGTCGAAGGTCAGGATGCAGTCAGGAAGGAGTAAGGGAGGAAAGAGTGAGACACAAGATACTATTGTTAACTGAGGGGTAGGCGGGGGGAGTTCGACTCCCTTTCCAAGGCCAAACTTAACTCTACCTTCAGAGGGGCCTCACTTTGTAGGCCCCCAGAAATTCTTCAGGGGATATGTCATTCTCTGAGCTTGAACCACCGCTACAGTATCCTACTGCTTGCAGGGTCTACTCAGCTGCCTGCCAAGGAGTTTAGTGGAGTTACACACTGCACACATGCAGAAATAATACTGTGATTTAAGGGTTTGCAAACTATTACTGAGTACACATGCATGCTGCTAACACTGCCTTCACTGGGCTCTGAGTGTATCGCAAACTGAAGAAAATCAGAGTTCTGCAAACACCTATTAATTCAGCAAGTGGGGAGCTGGCACCAAGATTTGGAAGCTTTATCGTTCTCCCTGTTTCTGCATTCATTTGAAAAGACTCTGAAAGATGTTGGGAATTGCTCTCCCCTCAAAAGTCCCTTTAACTCTCATCGAGCAGATCTAACATAGCCAGAAATGAAGTCACCAACACACAGTCAGAATTAATTTACCTTTTTCACAAGACCATGGAGGATATGCAGTTAGAATGGGTATTAAAGGCATCCCTATTAGCTGGATGCTGAGTCTTCATCTGATGACAGGAAGGGCAAGTTTAAAGTTAAACAGCAGCCACAAAAAACAAGATAGACCCTCTCAGTTTCTATTTCTTCAAGTCTATGGAACTGCAAAGCCCAGCAGGCACCACTGACCAGCCCCGGGTACCCACAGACATGGATTAAGTTTGAGTGGAGGCTGTGCTGATTGTGACTGAGTGGCTGCATGTCTAAGAGTCAAAGCACAGGAAGACAAAGAGTTCCCAGCTCACTTCTTTCTGTCTTCGTATCAGTTTCAGAACTGAACATTTATTAAAAATTATTCAGTACACCACCATCACATAAAGGGCAGATATAAAGAGAGGAAGGAAAAAGGAGCCTAAAGTGAATATCAAAGTCTCACACCAACAAGGCATAATGAAGGAAAGAAGTAGCCCATTTTTCTTACCTTCAGCATGGCTTGTACTTCCTATTAACAAGGTGCACATTAATAAATTTAACTCAGACAAATTTAGCCATCCTAGGATCCCAT
Source organism: Petroica traversi (assembly GCA_025920805.1). Taxonomy (NCBI): domain Eukaryota; kingdom Metazoa; phylum Chordata; class Aves; order Passeriformes; family Petroicidae; genus Petroica; species Petroica traversi. Next base: position 12,087 of record JAHLSL010000030.1, on the reverse strand, counting down.
TAATCAAAAGCCTGACAAGAGCAATCTGAAAGAGTTGAGGAAGGGAAATAAAGCACAGCTGACACAGTGGATGCCATGCTGTGGCAGTGACAACCCCCCTTCCCTTTTCCTTCCTGCATACCAGAGTTAAATGAGACACCAGAGAGATAACACTGCAGTTGGAGGGCTTAGCGAAATTTTTCTCTGGTGCCAGAAAGCTGAGAATAAACATCTGGAAAGAATAAAGTAGGAAGAGGTAAAGAAAATTGATGACTCTAGAGACACCATTTTATGCTATAAAAGATGCATGAGTTATCCCTGAGTTAAAAGCCTCAACAATCACCCCAAAGGTGTGAGAGACTTCTCCCCAGGAGCTGGACGCATCTCCTGCGGTTACTTCTCCGGAGATTGAGGGAAAGGATCTCAGTGGATGGTAAGATACATTGAATCCTTAGCTTATGCTTTTCTTCGCTAGCTGTAATTTGTATGGTACCTTATCGTGCACTGTAAATATTCTACTAGTAGATATTCCTGTGTAGTATTAGTCTTGTTTTTAAGTCTTATAGTCAGTAGTTTTCCCGTCTGTTAATAAATCATCTGTTATATAATAGACAGACTCAGTCATCATTAAAAGAACTTATGAACGGGAGGGGGTTTTGAGGTGCTGGTCGTCTCGATAAGATTACTATCTGCTGCCAGAGGCCTGGGCAGAAGGAAAGGGCTTATTTAACTCCTAAACCCATTCGTGACACATGCCCTCACTTTCCCTGGGCCGCTCTCACCCCATCAGCACTTCCAATATAAAATAACTCCTTCCCACTGCACTCCCACCAGGCTGCTCCTGCTGCCTTCCCAGTACTCCTCACCCACCCAGTGCCTCTTTATCTGTGATGTTTCCTTATCCCCATATGTCTATACTTGAGAAAGATTTAGAGTATTTCAGTATGATCATGTGCAGGAGCTACAAAGTCCTGCTGAGATTTGTGCCATGGCATTGTTGAAAAGAAACTCTCAAGGTACCAATTAACACATGCAACAAAGGCAACATAAATTTGATAGGAAATCAAAATGACTACAGCTCATGAAAACTATGCATTGGCCTGAACCAGAAGGAAAAAACAAGGGCTGTCCATTTTTATTCATTATCCATGTGCCAAGTTCCTGAGTTCTGGAGCTCCACATTCCTTCTCAAGCTGAAATACCCATGCATAGAGACTCTACAAAGCCACGGGATTATTGTAGGGAAATCTTCCACCCTTTGGTCTCTCCATATTTAGCTCTAAGTTGTTGCTCTTGAGTTGTATTTTTAGCATGGAAAACATTGACAAACAGGTCCTTCCATCAGCCAAAACACTTCACAGAAAGATGGGTATGTCATACAAAATGAGGAAACTGAGAACTGCTGATCAAAACCACACAAAGCAGCACAAATTAGACTGAGTGCATCCCCAAAAGCCATAATTATCCAAACTACTCTAACAAAATAAGTACATACATGCCTACAGGCATCCCCACAGCATAAAACATGGTGTGTTGCCTTGCTGTTCTTCCACTTGATAAAACAATAAATATTTTCATCACTTAAGAGTATTGGTGTTTACTTTTACAGTCTTGAAAACTTGAGTGAGACTGTGTTGCCTTGACAATGTCTTTCCCCCAAAAACACTTCTTTTTCAGTTGGACAACTGGGGTTTATACATGTTCTGATTTGATTGAGTTCCATGGGCTCATGGGTAGATGTAGGAAGTCTGCAATCTTATTGTAGTGCAGAGGAAGGATTTATTGGCATAGGATTTCACGGCACTTCCGGGAGAACTACAAGCTCCCACTGGTTTCACATATTACCACAAGGCAGGAGGTATTTATTTCTATTGAAAATAATGAGAACTTTAGCTACATAATTGGGATTTGATCCCAGATGCAGTATATTAAACAGTCTGAAGCATTCGGAAGTAGTATCTGTCCAAATTGTTCATAGATGCCTTATAAATCTTTCAGCAAACCTGTGCTGAATAAGCAAGCCAAGCCTTGTCTTTGCAGACAGGTTAATGACCTTTGAAAATCTGCCAGGCTTTCTTCCAACACTGCAAGGAGCAGTCTAAGATACTCTGAGACTACAGTGCTCTAGAAAATGGACATGCCTCCCAACATGGTCATATTTACATCATGATACTTTCTTGAAATTATATTTTTTTGCTTTCCTATGGCAAAACATACCTTTCAGAAAGTCCTTTCAAAGCCAAAAGAGCCAAAGTGCAATGTTAAGGATATTGACTCCTCATGTGACTGACTCACTCCAAGACCTTGCTTAGCTAAACCCAAACATTTGGTTTGTACCCCAATTGGAAGGGGCAGAAAAACTGGTTCACTGCATGCCTCTTCCAGATGGCTCCAATTCTCAAATAAAATATTCCAACTTTCTTTCAGTTTCCCCCTTGAGACCTTCTGCCATGAGGTGTCAGCAGATAACGTCTGACCAGGTGATCACCTGCCAAAGGCTGCTTCAGACAACCAATCTCCCCCTCCACAACTCCGTCCCACTGGTTTTCTGAATCATCATCATCATAGAACAAAAGTGCTTAAGGGCAGGAATTCTCCCTTCAAGCCAGGCATGGGCAGCCACAATTAAAGATGTGCATGTGCATGCACATCATAAATTCCCACGTAGCCTGTACTTGGCTATTTTGCTTTAATATTTCAACCGAGAAAAGCATGTTCATGATATGAATTTGCTAACCCAGGGTAAAAGCTGAATTCGTAATCAAGTTATTACCGTAAAAAAGCATGAGCTGTGGATGATTACACTGTAATGTCAGCGTAGCTGCAGTCACTCTGCTCTAAACCTGGACCAAAAAAGATAGCAATAACTTTAACCAACTCTCATATTTCAGCTCCTTTTTAGTTTAGAAGGAGAAGTCTGTAATGAGAACTGTGATTCATGTCACAGAATCCCTTTGGATACTTCTAGCCCAGTATCTAAGTGAGGTAATGAAAACCATTCATTTAACATCCAAAAAGATCTTAAGGCAATTTAAACATTCACAATCCCTCAGAGGTCTCAACCGTGTTATGTTTGAAGAGATAAAAAAAAAAAAAAACATCCCTGTATACCTTGTTCCTGATTTCAGAAAAAAATCAACCTAAATATAAGTAGTTAATGATTTATGCTCTAAAATCAAAGCTAAGCCAATGTGATGCTAATCAGAATCTTATCACTTACTGTTGAGTTACAGAAACGTGCATATCTTTATCTTGCTCATCAAGGCCACTGAAGGTCTAAATCTTTGGCTCTCACAACGAAAAATAACCAGCTCTAGATATAAAATGCCAATTATAATATTTACTACTAAACAGTACATCATCAGTATGGTCTCAGACAGAAAGCAAAGAGATATATTGTGTCCAGATGGATCTACTGGGAACACTGGAGGAGTTGGAATTTCACCAGAACACTTCAATTGCTGGTCCAGATGAGAATGAGTTATCATGGGGGGTTTTTTTTGTTTTTTTTTCCAAATTTAAGACTTCAAAATACATAAATCATTTCAATAGGAAACATAAAATACTGAAAATAAAAAAAAAAATAAAAATTCTTGTTGAATTAGTTATTTCACAGTTTTTTTTGCTCTAGGAGATACTTGATTTTGACCTTTTCAAATGTTTCAAATCATTGAAGAGAAATTAGAAGGACAAAATGGTATCAGGTCTCCTCCCTCCTCCATGCAAGCCTGTAATTTTTAAACAGCATAATAATTGGCTATTCCTCATATTTATACTCCTTTTTCCAAAATGAGAAATACAAGAAAATCAGCATGTTCACAAAAGAGGTTGTTATTGTCACTGCTGACACGAGCACAACTCACCAACATCTTTTTTAATGCTTCATTGGGCTACTTACAGAATTGCTCCAGGTCATCTCTGTTTTTAGATTCAGGCATGGCAGTGATTGTGAGCAATGGGCATGGATTTCCTCCTACAGTCTGGCACAGTGTCTGCTGCCTCCAGTAAACCTTCTTAGGGTTCCTATTTTGTTCCAGGATATCAAGATGGGACTGAAAAAGAAGCAAGGAAACAGATTTATAAAGGAGTTCACAGTCTATAAAACCTGATTTGATTCAAGTAGCTGTATATTATTATTGATACTAATTTCATATCTTGATAACTTCCCAGCTTCTTTCTTCTGCCAGTTAATATCACCACCTTTTACATCGCACAGATATGCACGAGCCACTCACAATGCATCCCAGCTCACTGAACATACACAGATTTTATTCTTTTATCATGGTCTACTTGAGGGTGTCCCTTTTTGTTGCAGAGGGGTTGGCCCAGATGACCTTTAAATGTCCCTTCCAGCCCAAACTATTCTATGATTTTGCCTGAACAGTTCCTAGGTGCTTTTGTTAGCATAATGAAATTTCTATGCATACATGAAATCCAAAAAGAGAAGCATTTACTCTTTATATTTTCATAGGGGTTTTGTAGAAACATGAGAAAACTCACAATTTTTGAACATTTACAATAAGAATTGATTTCTTAGCTGTCAAGCACATGCCAGTGAAACTCAGTGACAACTCCATATCAGAGGCAGCCAAGAAGTTTATATCGAAACAACATTTTGTACAAACAGTAGTGGGAAATTTGAAGAGTGTCTTTCCAAGAAGTTATTTAAAAAGGGAGATTTTTCTCCCCACCCCCAAAGTTTATGACAGTTTTAAACAATTCCAAAGTCCAACAGCTTCTTGAGAGATTTGAGAAAAAGAACTGGCAGCTTAGAAGAAAGTCTTTTTGGAACAAATTACGATTGCCTCATTAGACACAGAGCCACTCGTCACCCACAAAGCAGATGAAGTGTGGTTCTCTGTTTGCACTGCAATTGCAAGTGGCAGGGCAAGTGTGAGTAATGCCACTGCGGGGTGCTGCTGGGTGGTGTGGAACACCAATTGTCTCCCAGTTGGCAGGAATAGGTGGAGTGAGCACACTTGTCCTAACAATGACTAAAGCACATGGGTTTACTCAAAGACCCTCACACGGTGATGGTTTGTCTCTGTAAGTCAGGGTTAAATTTTAACCCACATTTATGGGACACCACATTCCTGTTCCTCAAATCTTGGAGCTCACCATGTTTCAGAGTGCTTTCCCAGCATCCAAATAGAGCCACAAAAACAAAGAACTGAAATTTACAGCCAGTTATGTTATAAAACAATTAAAATACAGCTCTATAAAGTAAATTCAATTATTAGATGCATTTAACAATCTCGCATAGATACAGAGAACTCAATATCATCATTTACTCATGTTCCTGGTACTGAGTGAAACTTAATTGGGTATAGCTACCACAGAGATTTCAGCTATATATAAAAACAATTAATACTGTGATGCAAAAATAGATAAATTACTGTTCATAAAAAGAAATATAATTACTAATGGACAAGAAGTAATGAACTGCAGAGTGCATCCAGTTCAAATAGGATTCTGCAATATTTCCTGCAAATATGCCTATAACCATTAAATATATATGATATTTAAAAACATTTTCAAATTACTAACTCCATATACAAGTTTATCTTCTTCACCAATGCACTATGTATTTAATTGAGCCCTTGGGTTCATAATCACTTTTAATTTATTATTGATATGTAAAACCAACACACTTCGCCAGTGGACAAATGCTTTAAAATGCAATCTACTGATGCACAAACCTGATTTAGTTTATTTACTGTGGAAATAAAAGTAAAATAGAAATGTGTATAGTGCATCACTTGACATTTTAAATTAGCCCAAGCAAAGAAGTCTCTCAGAATTATTAGAACTGATGATTTTGCTTTGGCTAGAGCTGGACATGACAATCTATCAATCTTTTCCATCCATAATTCCCATTTACCAAACTTTATGGTCCTTATTGTGTCTGAGTTCATTTAAACTTTTCCTGGGACAAAATTCCCTTTAACTTCAATGAGCATTTTATTTGAAGAGACTGAAATATTTAAAGACCTGGTCTTGCAAGCCTAGGTAGGAATAACACCTTTTTCATCTCTATTCTATTCATTCAGGAGCAGGTGAGATATTCAGGGATTCCCAGAGCACACAAATTCTCCAAGTCTCTCTTACTTTGTGCCAGCAGAAGATAGAAATCAATAACAGTAAAATAATGATGAGGCGCTGCATTTATGTGAAAAAGTATGGTGGTGAATAAGTCCAACCAATTCTTCAGTATTACGTTTGTTTTTTACTCTGCAGACTGTGGATGTTTGTTCCCTCAGGGCAAAAGGTCAAACCCCCCACCACTGGAGAATTCACTCTTTCCCATGGGATTTTAGGAGTAACTGGCGAGGTACTGATGAGAAGTGAGCTGACAGGCATGTTTTGGACTGAAGGCTGGGCTGGCCTTCTCCCAGATATTGAAAGCAGTTCCTTTGAATGTCTATAATGGGATGCAAAACAGTTGACAAGGGGCTTTCCTGAGTGGGAATCAATCTAAGCCTAACTCTGCTGGTGTGCTGAGCAGCACAGCAAGTCCTGGCGGAGGACACTGTCCCCTGGAAAGCACAGCTAGGATATCTGACTATGGCAATCTGATACCATTATAAAAAACAGACCTCAAACTCCACCAACCCTCACCGGTGTGTATTGCCCAAAACAAAATGTGTTGATAATGGAAATTGATAGGCAAGAAGGAAGGGAAGCTCATCTACTGGAACTGTGTTTCATTTGCAGTAATATCTTTCTCATCTTTAGCAACAAAGCAAAGCTACTCCCAGAACTATTCATTTCACTTCTTTCATCCTATCTCCCTTTCAGACACTGGTCTCCCCTACATCAATTATAGAGAAAGCACACTGGATGCATTTCCCAGAAAATTCCACCCCTGGCCAGAAAAAGCTGTGGAAAACAAACTCATGCCCAGCAAAAAAAACTTGTACAACTCAATAATTAGATTTATGCTTTGGGGTTGTATTCTTTTCATTTCTGTACTGACAGCACTGGTGGGAGTGTCACAAATTCCTGCTGACACTCCATCTGGCACTGAGGAAAGAGCTGGTAAAGTATCAGATGAGGTCCAGCAGCCTGGTAACGCTGGATGCAGCTCTGAAAGCTGAGCTGTTACCCTGTGTCAGGAGGAGGATCAGGCAGCACATCTGAGTTGTCATTAGGTTTAGTCCCCTGCTTCCCAGCCCTTCAGGAGGAGGATCTTGCAGCCCCAAGTGTATGCAGACAACTTTGGTCTGTATAATGGCCGGTATAAGCACTAATGGTTTGTACTCAGCTTATCCCACATAGAAATTTCTCCTACAGCATTCTGGGCTTTAGAGCTGGCAGGAGCGGCAGCTGTAAACAAGGCAATTACACCACCATGATCACAGAATGGCTTCAGTGGGAAGGGACCTTGAGGATCCACTCATTGCAACCCCCCTGCCATGGGCAGGGACACCTTCCCCTAGACCAGGCTGCTCAAAGCCCCATCCAACCTGACCTTGAACCCTCCCAGGGATGAGGAGGTGTGAAAGCAATCCTCTGTGTCCTCTCAAAATCTACACATACCCAATCAGCTCCAACCTGTCAGGGCCATTATCTTATCTAGGGAGACATGGCAGGATTACCATCATTGTGGAATAGGTGTAGGGGTAGTGGTAGGCCAGGTAGCAGACATAATCTTTGTGAGGGAACTTGATGCTGAAGGTGAGTGTGTAGTAGAACCTCCCCCTCACAGCTCCTCCTGCAGCTGCACTGCAGCGGTAGTAGTTTCTGGAAGAAAAGAAAGAGGAGGAAAGTAAATGCTCTTCACTTCTAGATGTGCATTTGAAGCATCCAGGGGAAAAATAAGCGTTCAGAGAAGCATCCACACGACAGGACACAAAGCCCAGCAGGGAGTTAGGAAGCAGAACCGCATATGGCAGTGCAGGGAACAGCCAGCCACATGCTGCTGAGGGGTGGGAGCACTCCTGTAGGAAAATAACATCCATTAATGCTTCGTTTTGTTGGGATGCAAATAAAGAAGCAGCCAGAGCTACTAGTAGCTCATATAGGAGAGTCCATGTAGCGGTGGTTCAAGCTCAGAGAATGACATATCCCCTGAAGAATTTCTGGGGGCCTAGAAAGTGAGGCCCCTCTGAAGGTAGAATTAGGTTTGGCCTTGGAAAGGGAGTCGAACTCCCCCCTCCCATCCCTCAGTTAACAATAGTATCTTGTGTCTCCCTCTCTCCTCCCTTATTCCTTCCCGATTAGGCCCTGACCCTCTGACCCTTCCCCGTTTCCTCCCCTGTACCGTTATGAGATAAGTTGTAACCCTCAGAATAAAAGCCTGAAAGCTGGGCTTTCCAGGGTCTTTTGCCCCTGAGCCCAAGCAGAGCAGACCATGGTGTGTTGTGTCTGATTTGGTTTCTGGGCAAAGGAACACTCTCTCTCTCAGCAGCTCTCCGGCTTTTGGGACAGTGGCCACCATCCCAGGGAAGCCCAGCTCGCGGCGAGGGGAAAAGAAGTCCTCAGCTGAAGTTGACTTAACAAAAAGGAAACTTTCAGAACAAGCCGCCAAGCTGCCAGCCATCCCTGTGGTCAGCTGTCCGGCCCTCTCCACCGGCCACAGTGTCCAGACATATTTAAGCTATGCATTCACCTAGCATTGCTATATTTCTTCAGATGTCCACATTATATTGCTCAGAGATGCAGGTTCCTATTCACAGCCCTGAACAATGCCATGAGAAACTACTCTGCAACAAGCCTGGAGATTTAGAAAATATGAATACCCTACTGTCCTGGTTTAGGGCAATATTTAGGAGGAAACCTCTGGAGGGGGTCTCCTGTCGAAAAGCTGATTCCAACCACCCCTCCCCCAAACAGGTTCGGGAAAAGATTTCCTTAGAGAAAAGAGGAAAAAACTATTTAACAAATAGAATAGTCACAAGCATAGACAATTTGGATAATATCAAAACAATGAAACCTCTCCTCCCTCTGAAGAGATGATAGACCCAGAGTCTGTCTGTGGGTGTGGCTGGGTCGGTCTCAGTCCCTCCAGCGGTGGGGGCCGATTGCCAGGCCCAGCTGCAGAAATCGGGGGGAGCCCCCGGGGGGATTGTCCTGGTGTCTTGGACCACCAAGATGCTGACCAGTCCCAGGTGGAAGAAAAAACCAGCAAAAGAAACAAAGTCTCTCCCTGCAAAAGCCGAAAGATCCGAGAGCCCTCCACTGTGAGCTCCCAGAGCCCACTGACCGAGAGAGGGAGATATCGCTGTCCCGCTGGAACGCAATCTCCCAAGGATTTTTTGGGGGAGTGAGGTGTAACTCCTGCAGACAAACTGCGTGTGTTTGTTTTTTTTTTTTCCTTTCTCCCCTTTCACTCTCTCTGTCTCTCTGGGCCTAACTTAAAGCTGCAGAGCTTAATATCCAGCATAAGCAGGAGGGACGATTGAGGATACGAAGATCATATGGCCAACCCAGGACAACTCCCAAACCAACTATTCAGTTCCACCACAGGAAGAAAATGGATATTTTGGGAATAAAAATAAATAGGATGTATATAAAAATATTTCAGATGCCATCAAAGGCATTTTGCTGAGTAGGAAGAGGAGGAGAGTGGGTTTGGGTAGGGACTGGGCATGAAGGAGAAGTGACTTCATGCAGATTTTCCAGTTGTGACCTACATAAAAATTCCTCTTTGTATCCCTCCCTTTTGAAGACTTGTGCCTCTCCCTCTCAGGGAGCAGTGAGGACCAGTCGCTCCCTAAAAAATGGGGAGCTGAGCTTGACATGGAAGCCAGAAGAGCTCTCAAGGCAGAGTCATCTGCAGCATCTGGTTGAGGCATGCCTGGGGACAGCACAGGGGCTCAAGCACAGGTCCAGATCATCAGACAAGATTGTGGGGGTGAGACAGGGGTGGGTCCAGCCAGCAGGTCAGTTCATGGGTCAGGATCCAGATCAGGTTTTGTAGCAAAGCAGGGACACAGCAGCAGGGACACAGCAACAGAGACAACAGAGACACAGCAGAGACTGAGCTGAAGCCTCACTACAACAGAGCTCTGGATGAGGCTGATGAACACTGAGAAGGTCTAAGAGGGCTCACAAATCCTTGACACTGCCTTCAATAAAACTAAAAAAATCTTGTAATGAGGTTCTCAGTCTAGTGTCAGGACCTGCTCTCTTGCAGGACACTTTCTCTGATGAAGAGATGACTTCAGGCTGAGTAGGAAAGTTTTCTTTCAGCAGAGATGAAGTGACAAATCATGCACTTTAGGGAGATGCCTCAGAGCAAATTGCATCCATAAGTACATTTTAAACAATATTTTTCCCACATTGCACCAATTATGCTGTTGCCAAACCTCCTGATTCAGAAGGACTGTGAGGTTTCTTTGACAAATGTTATCATCAATGTTGCATTAAAATGCAAAATAGAAGAGGCAACCAAAAGGTGCAATTTCAGCTCCTGAATTTTACAATACTAGTTTATTTTGCTGCTGTTCATTTTTATTCAAAGGGGTGGAGAGAAAAGATAATTATTCTTGTCAAATTCTCAAAAATAATCAGCTCTTTTTCATAAGGGAGACACAATACAATGCTGCTAGGCTTTCACTTGAATTCAATAGTTAGGAACATGTGGGGTGAGTGATACTGACTGGTTCAATAGATAGTGCAGGAAAACTGAGTCACAGTGGCAACCTGAGAGGCCTGTGATTTTATTCTCAGCTGAAACCTTTACCCCAACATTTCTTTGCAAATAAAACACCTTAATATTGGTCAAAGAGACTCAGAGAGGGGGAAAAAATAAATAAACCCACAAATATAGAAACATGTACTTCGCATTTATATGTATATTTCAGTGGATCAAGGGTTAAAGTCTGGTTTTTTGGTGTTTTTTTTAAGTCAGAACAATGACATTTAATACAGTTCCTGTTAATTTTTACAATGAAGGATAATTAAGAACCATTTCCTGCATGGTGTAGAAGGAAAATGCTCATCTCCATGGCCTCTATTATATCAGTATCACTTGGAAAGTTAGATCACTTTTTTCATAAAGAGTGGTCACAAAAGTGCTGAATTCTTCCAAGTCCTCCCCTCCAAATTCCCATTTGTAGTTAGAGGAGTGGGAGGAAGTAGGTCTTTGCAGGCAGAAACTGCCTAAATATCTCATACTGACATTGTTCCCACCTTCCCAAATACTCCAGAGTAAAGGCTTCTCCCTCTGTGGTCTATAATTCTGCAGCCAAGTGTCCTCTCCTACATAAAATGGCCACTTTACCCCAGGGGTTGTGCAGCAGGAGACACTTCTGACCTTGATGCTCCACTGGTAGTGAATGTTCCTCTCTCCTGCGTGCTCAGACACAATCCCGAGGGCAGGGATGCACAGAGCTCTCAGCACTGCTCAGCAGCCCTTTTCATCCTTGTTCTGAGCATCTCTGCTGTTCCACCTAACTACCCACCCAGATAAGACATCTCCAGGCTTTTGAATCACTTCTTTACGCCTGCTTCAATCTATAGTAAGCTATCTGACAGCAACAGGAAGTTTACAGGTGGCTGTGGGAGGCTTCAATATTCTTCACTCATGCATTAAAAAGAAAAACCCCCTGTGTGTGAGCAGTGTAAATGGTCATGTACTTTTACTGCATATAATCTGCTCTCCTCACAATCCATCACACAAAGCAGTAGCTCTGAATATTTTTTAAAGGGAACTAAAAAAAAAAAAAACATTTTTCCTCTGTGCCTCCCTCTCCTCCTACTGCTGTCAAGCCAAAATAACTCAATTGCTTCCTTTTTCCTCCACCAGATTGATGTTTTTTAGTTCCTCACCACTTTTTCATCGCAACACCCTACCATATCAGCATGGAGCCTAAAGTAACAAGCAAGGAAATGGAAAGGGAAAAAAGATTCTGGCAACATCTGGTCCCCACTACCTTATTTGTCTTCTCTTTCAAAAACATGTTGAAAGTCTCTCATGCTTTCTAGAAGCCATACAGTGGTTATTGGAAAGAAAAAAAAGAGTAGTTTTCTCAATGAACATGCAAGCTGTAGCTACTGTGCCTTTCAGGCACTTTGTAGTAGTAAAATTACTTTGCTTGCTGCTGTTGTTCAGGGAAAAAAAAAATGCACAGGTATTATATTTCCAGCATAGCAGTGATGAAG